>OZ022420.1:18431493-19031493 GCA_963989365.1 Rhimphoctona megacephalus
TTGAAAGTTGCAAAATACAAAATCAAAAATATCAAATAAAAAATATTCCAAAAAATATGTATATAAAAAAAATTTCAAATGTTTCTTAATCATTTCAAAATCATAATTGTACGGTAGAATTATATATATATATATACACTATACGTTTTAATTACACAATGCAATTCATTCAATCCAAACATGATTGATAGAATTGACTGAAATACTTTTCCGCATTTCCCGAGCAATGCGATGATATTATTTCAAATATTTATTGAATTTTATTCAAAATATGTTTTAGTTCTATTGAATATGTAAAGTTTTACTTGAAATTGCGGACATAGTTGCCTCAAAAAAATATCTTTAACTACGCGCGGAGGTTGCGTCAACTACGTCATTGGTTTCGCCGTATCCAACCTTAGGGCGTAGTTGAGCCAACTACGCCTCCGTTCTCAACACTATGCCTTTTTTTCAGTGTATATGAAACGAATGATATATACTATTTCAGAAATTTTGTGCAATTACCAACCACATACTAAATTTGAATTACTTGTGTAATATCACTAAAGAAATAAAAATCGATTTAAATGTCGTGTTACTAGTTCCCTGTTTATACAGTTTATAAATTAGGGCAAACCTTCCCATTTTTTTGGACTTCTCGTTCTTTAACGCTGACATTTTTTCTTTGTGCTTTTCTCTATCTGAAGAAAATAAAAAATTCCCTATACGCGGCTTACAATCGGATTGAAGCGTACTTATTCTTTGTTTTTCTGGACACCTATTCTTAATACGTGCATTGTTTGTTGTATATTTTTCTGTACTCGTGCTAATTCCCAGGCACCGTGCGTTTCGTTAACAAATATAAATATGTGTACATGGTCATATATGTAGAATTTGCATTAAAAACTATGTGTATTTACAGGGTGTTCGAAAAAAATGGATCACACATGTAAAATTTCTTTTTAAAAGATTACCAGATTTTTTTCTGAAGTGTGATTGTGCAGGTATGCAGGAAGTATGACGTTCCTACCCAATAACAATATTTACGTAAATCCTGACACTATGTATGAAGAGCAGTAAATTGAATTTTAAAGATCTTCGCGTTTAAAGTCTATAAATGTACTCGACATTTTAACAAGCTGTCAGTGAAAATAATATTGTACCAAAAAATATGCTAGCTGGATAAATCATGTTCATTCTCTACAGGTTCCGAAAGGATAAATCGCGTTGTATAATTGTAAAAACCGTTTATATTTTTTTATTCATTTTTCTAACAGCTCAGTAAAGTATTATCGCTAAGAAATCTCGATGTGAGAAATGAAGCACAGTACAATATTTTAAATGTATTAATATATTTCAAAAAAATTAGCGATGATGCGGATAATTTTTATAAACTATTTTTTATAAACTATTTTAAATTAATATAAAATTATATTATATTATATTATATTATATTATATTATATTATATTATATTATATTATATTATATTATATTATATTATATTATATTATATTATATTATATTATATTATATTATATTATATTATATTATATTATATTATATTATATTATATTTATTATATAAAATTATATTATATTATGTTATAGAATTTAAATTATTATAAAATTTTTATAAACTATTAATACACATGGTGTCGAAGTGCATGAAGAACGGCTAAAAAAGCACACCTTTGCCATCATACTACAGAAAAAAAAATAACCCCTGAATGGCTAAAACTGAAACTATCCTGTAGATAATCTTTTTGATTGGAAATGACCTTTTTTATCGCAGCACTTGGTTCAATTTGTTATTTTTCAGACACCCTGTATATGTACTATATTATGTATAAATAAATGTACGTTTAGGTCTAAAAGTCTTACTGGCCTCGCCACGTCCGTCCGTCCATCTTTTTCAGTACGGTGTATACGCTCGTCATGTCACTAAATTATTCATTCCTGCGTGTCGCAAGTGTCTCACTTTCTCTTTGTCCTTCTTTCCGTCTTCTCTCTCTTGAAAACGTAAGCGAGTGTTGAACCGCGGGGGTTGGAACGAGAAATAGAGCTTAAAAGACTCGTTTCCATATATCTGTATATATAAGAACTCGCGGTGGCGTCCTGACACCCCAACAATGCCAAGCAACGCAACACGCTCGCGCGATTCCGCACAATGGAAGAACGCGCTTCTGCAATGTCAAAGTTGTGTCAACTGTCAACCGACCATTCCATGTGGCCCAGGGGCTCAAATGCACTCACTTACCGAAAATATCAAATGCGAGAGAGCTTACGGGACGCAGAAAATAGACAAATGTAACACGAGGGTAGGAGGAGAAACCGACAAACGAAGCATGACCGTGCACAATACAGAGCTCTAAAACTAAACTCACCCCCTCCGCGTTCTCCATTCTCCTATTCGGAAGATCATTTCTCCGATCGAAAACCTTTGATCCTCCGTTGTAACCGACCTTCATCGGTTTTGGTTTTCCAAAACGATTTTCTTCTTTTTTTTAATTTGGTAAATTATAAATAATGGAAATAAGAGAAATAAAAAGAATTACAGGTATGGAAAATTCATAGATTAATTAAAAATCTTAGATTTTATATTTAACGAAGGAAAGTTTAAAAACCCATAGCATTAGACTTTTTCGTTTTTATTATTAACTCTCAACAGCCTCCACGGGCAAAAGTCGGGAGTTATGCGTTTAACCGCGATCAACTGATTTTCACGTTTTTTTTTTTATGCGAAATGTTTGCTGAAACGGCAAAAAATTCCTTAACTAAATTTGGAATATACATTCTATTACCAGTGAGCATGGTTGTTAGCAGTAATTTGATACAATCATATGTACGTTTACAGCATTACGAAATAAAGCTGTTCAACCATATCGACATAACAATAGGTGATGCCGCCATAACTATGTTCACTTGCAACAGTTTTGGCATACTTCACACCGTTGCTGGCTGCTTTTAACTGCAACCTGTTTGTACATTTTTTCGTTGGTTATGTTTTATTTTTTATTATTAGTTATAGGATGTTTGTTTTTTCGTTTATCTATTATTCAATTATTTTGCTTTCAGAGGTTCGATATCGATTCTAATTTATCGTGAATAATTTTAGTGAAAACAATTGTGGACACATGGACTATGTGCACGTGGGCGAAGTCAAACATTTTCCGATTGTAACGCTCGCGGTGGCGAAATGAGGAAACGGCTGCAGACCTGTCTCATATGTTCAAACACGGTTCCTATCCCCATTTTTGTTAATGTCACGTGTAATCGCGGTAAAAAAATATTATTATTGATATCAGCGAGGTTCATCAATTGTTAACATTTTTATATGAGTATTTTGTTTACGGAAAAATTCTGGCATCAAGGCGAGCGATCGCAATCGCAGCTCAGCTAGTACATGCCATAACCGAAAAGCGCGTCAAATCGGAGCGTCAAACTTGACGTATGAAGAAAAAGAAAAGTTAGACTGTCACATCATCTTATAATTTAAATTTGCGACAATCTGACTTAAGTAACACTTAATTAAAATTGACATTAAAAAATAATAGGAACTTACCTTACATATATAAAAAGGGTTCAATCAATTACCAATAATTCATTGGGTTATTAAATAATATATTATTTACAACCTAAGGCACCGTACAAAAAAAAAGGCAATCGTTTTCAAATATGGCCACTTGGCGACGCCACGAGGATAGTTGCACATAGCCCATAGCTTAAAAAAAATCAACTGCAGTGTATAATAATTGTCATTGAAAGAATTCATCGATACTACAATTAAAAAATCTCTCGGCCACCAAAATAGTAGTGAACTTGGAGAACTGTAAAATGAAAATAGTTTAAAGACATCTTTTAATTTTTCAAGTATAAAAAGTGAAGCAAAAAAATCGTTTACAAAAATATACAAATAAAAAACTTGTTTTAAGAAAAACAAAAAGTCCCGACTGCGGAATAGTATATCGGAAAAATCTACAAACCAATGAAAAAGATGAAAATAATTCACTCGGTAATTGTGATTATTGAGCATCTCAGTCACCTTAAAATAAAGTGTACTCTCGAAAGAGGGCACGAAAAAATTCTTAGTAAATAATTCGTGAAAAATATCAGGGATATCACGCCGAAGTGTAATGTCATTGAATGTTTCAGAGCGAGAAAAACGCGCTCTTTGACTGTCCCCTAAACATCTCATAATCGTGGGCATACTCTTTCGCAGCAGCGGCGGTGTTTAGTGGCGTCGTTAAAATTCTGGAAAAGCCATAAAACGTGCCAGAATGAGCCAACGAACAGCATGTCTACGAGAGTTACGCGCGATCTTCTGCTCTCTGTTTTTTTTTCTTTTACCTCTGTATATAGATATTTCTTTACAAGAAATTTTTCATCTCCCTCTTAGATTTTCTCTATTTCTTTTCACCTGCAGAAGAAAACCTGTCGTTTACTTGAAGTCCACCAGAGGTGAAAACGGTAGGAGAAAAATAAGAGACCGTGTGTAAGACGTCTGTCGAATATGCGCGTGTTTATGGTGGCGAAAAAAATACGACGGACTCAAGAGGATTTTCATCCGAGTATCCTCCAGTGTCTCGTGGTATTAGATATCGCCGCTTTTCCCTTTGGAAAAATGAAACACGTAAATTGCACTTTTTTCAAAGCTGTTTTTTTATACTCTTCAGAAGAATTGAGATGTTTCATTACTAGTGCCGAAAGCTTCTGAAATTTTTAGGCACGTTCGGTGACCAATGACGATAAAAGGACCGGCGTATAGTCTTTGATGTTTTTTTTTTCTATTTAATGGAAATATTATATTGCATGCTAACTGCACAAATATATACGCATACTTTGTGTATAAATGTCTAAAAGTTTAAGTAAAAAAAATCAGACTTATTGTGATCTACGTTCCTGTAGCTGAATTAGTCATTTCTATGTTCAATCTCTATATATATACACGGAGAGAAAAATATCATGAAAATTACCGTTCTCTGCACAAGAAATTAGGTGCGAAAGACTTTACTGGGCTAATTTATCGAAAAACAAATTCAAGAATCCAATCAGCATCACAGTATTTGAAATAAAGCTATGAATTTTTGTAATACGGTACAATCAAATTTCGAAAAGCCTTTGAATTTTTGTAAAACGCCTATGGATTTTAGTAATACGGTACAGTAAAATTTCGGAAATAGCATTGTAAAAAGTTTCATTAAAAAATAAAAGTTCCTATTGCCGGAATTTCTTATAAATATTCTGAAACATTTCTCTCCGAGTATAAATCTGTTGGCGAAATAATGTTTAGCCGCTTTTCAATCGAGAACCACTGAACCGATTTCGATGAATCATTCACAGGAAGAAAGCTCGTGATTCATAGTAGGTTGTAGGCTGTATAAGATTCTGATATATTGTTTTTTAGAGAAATGTGAAAAAAAGTTCAAATTTTTTATTCAATGTTCAGCTTTAAAAAATCATCAGTAATTAAAAAATATAGATAAACTAAAAAACGATTTTTCAATTTAAAGGTAATTCAAAAATCAAGAAAATGATTGGTATCTGCGGTTCCAATTTTGGAAAGAAAAAAAGTTACAGCTATTTTAGTGAAATGATGAAAAATTTGAAAATTGAGCATCTTTTTTTGGAGTATTTTATTTGAAAAAAACCGAAAAATTATGTTCAAAATGGAAAAATAATGGCAAGAAGATGGGCCGTGTAACATTTTAATACATTGTTTAATACGGAGATGAATTTTTTTCTTCTCATATAACATAAAACTGATGAAAATATAAATAGCCACAATAGATATGGACAGACGTTAGCGAAGCCGAGCGTACAGCTATGTGATTGATATACATTCATATTTTTTATGTAAATTTTTTTAATATAAAATTTCAAGGAATTTAATTTTTTCAAGAGTAACAGGGTGTGTGGTATTTAGTGGGTAAAAATCCCACACACTGGCGCAGTGCGGTCCCTACCCTGTGTCTCATGTAAGATTTTACAGAATCCCTTAGAAAAAAAAAATTACATTTTCGTAAATACGCCTGCTAGATGCACCGTGGGCGAAGGCCGTAGGCACATCTATTTAATATGTACTACAAATGAAGTATATATAATTTGTATACGTAGTTATTAGTAAAATTGTAATTGTAATATAAATTCTCCAATTAAAAATTATTTGCTTAAACTTCACAAAAACAAATTAAAAAATGTATTTTAAAACATGTAATCTCGCAAGACAAATAATCCTGCATCTCCTTTCCCACGTGAATGGTGTAAATAAACGACTTTTCAATAGAAAAAAATCGATAGCAATGATACATATGTTCGGTGAACTTCTACTTGAAGTGTTTATATGAGACGATTATTATCCGTGGTACTGTACGTGCAGGTAATTTAACCTGCACGCTTTCCCGTTCTACTATATAAATAAATCCATATACATATATATTGAACGAGACATAAGGCCTCTCGATTAACACGTAGAGACCGCGATCTTTTCACGATTTCGCAACGCTATCTTTTCAATTGAGCTTCGAATGAAATCGACGCAATATCGACTCTCCGTACAGCGGTTGTCGCAGGTCAACGTACAATTATCGAGAATCGTACTACGACATTTATATTGGTCCACGAGTTTTCTCGAGCACATATTACACTCTTATATATATATAGACGTATCGATAAATATAATTCACGATCTTTGTGTAGAGCTTCACAGAGATCGGAATTCCAAGGTAGTCACGATATATGCTCTCATCGCTAGAATTGTAGTTGTATACACATAGTTATACACGTATATAAATATATACATATATGTGAATGTATATATGTGCGCGCTCGAGTATGTATAAGAGTATAAGGTACATCGAAGTACTTTGCGTTGTACTGTACGGGCCTAAAGCCACCAATCCGCCAGCGTTAATTAATTTATCCGGGTTTATCGTAGCTTCACAGAATATTCTGGTATAATTCGATTCCTCCTTCGGATCTCCACTTAGCTCCAATTAATTAACCAACGCCAATGTGGCGTTTCAATTCATTGCTCGTCCTGCAAATAAACTCTCGCGCGTTCCAGTGACGCTCTCTCTCTCTCTCTCCCTCTCTCTCTCTCTCCCTCTCTCTCTCTCTCCCTCTCTCTCTCTCTCTCTCTCTCTCTCTCTCTCTCGCTCTTTCTCTTTCTCTCTTCCTCCCTCCCTTTCCTCAGATATACATCGCTCGTTAAGTAAAGGACTCGAGTACATTAAAAAAATTAATAGAAGTAAATGGATTGTAAAAAGAGGAAGAAAAGTATATCTCGTTTTGCTAGATATCGAGAAATTCCGTATTTATTAATTTTGCAGCGTCACGATGTATCTTCTTGTAGTGCAAAACGGGATTTTACTAAATGATACGAGTATTTTCTTCTCTAGCAATAAACTACAATGAACACATTTTTAAGTATACGTAAGGAGAGTGAAAAAACTTGGGAGACGGAAATTTGCTGATTTTTTTTTTAAATCTGGAATTACTATATTTGGACTTGAATGATCGATATTTTTCTGAAATATTCAAATGATTAAGTCAATTTAATGCCTAAGGTACGCTATTTACGATATTAAACGATGCTTGGACAAGACCGATTTTTCGATTTAAGTTGTTTTTTTAGCTTTTGCTGAAATCGAAATATACTAAATCATACAAATCACTCGTAAAAAGCTATGAGTATCTCATAATTGCAGATAAAAACCTCGTTCTAGTTTTGTATGCCAACTCCATTAATTTGGAGGACTCTTTTCCGGTTTACCGTAAAAGACGATTTTTCAGAATAAATAAAACAAAAGACATGCTCGTATGCAGAATAAACTTCCGCAGCAATTTCGTGTAATTCTCGACTCAGAGAAGATTGCACGAAGAAAAGTCATGCATAACGGAAATGAGAAAGAGAGAGAGAGGGAGAACATTTTTTTCTTATTTCGAGCTCTCGAATGTAAAATTCGCTGCTGCGAGACGGAGGACAGATTCGGGTCGCGATTTTACGATCAGTTTATCGTCCAGCAAGTGCAATGTACAAAAACGGTAGTAGGAGAGCAAGAATAACTCTGGTTGAAATGTATAATAAGAAGGAAAACTGGAGAAAGGGCTACGTTATGAGACTTCGAGCACGTCGTCGCGTGCTGCATACATTTTTTTTATTCAAGTTGACGACCAACCGAAGCGTGTAAAGAAGGAAACAATATGGTAGGCGGGGGTGTTACCTACTGTTCGTGACAACGGGAACAACCCTTCTGCGAACTTACCCAATCTTGTATCTCCGGGTACTCGTAAATACATGAAAACCTCGCACGAATTTAAAGAATGTGTAAAATTGCGTGTTTCTTTCCGATGTCTCACTTTTTTATTAGCTGAAGTAAGGCATAAAATTCATATGGAAGATGGTGGTAAAAGAAAAAGAATATGCAAAAAAATCCACTGAAAATCGACAACATTCTTTACTGCAAGGTTTATGTCATTTTTGTACCCTTTTATACCAAATAGAAGGACAAAGATGTTTGGTTTACAATAAACTAAAGTGTTTATAGAGAAACAACATCCTTACCGTTTTTTAAATTAATTTTTTCTTAGCGTACAATATTTTATTAAATTTTTCTCATTAATATTATAACCATTACGACGTCAATTGGAAAAACAATGATAAAAAATTGTAAATCAGATAAATGATTATACCGAAGCAATAAAAAGAGAAACGAAATTAGTAATAATTATTTCCTGCAAAAGGTATGAAATGTGAATAAAAAAATACTCTGCAATCATGTGTAAACATAGAACATACATCATTGTAGATATCTTTCTGGATCTTCGATATTCACATGAGATTTTATATCGTTGTTTCTCAGAATTTCCGTTTTGCATAATGATAGTAATAGTTACAATAATAAAGCTGCCCAGGAAGTTATATGGAACTCTGCGATCCCTCGGAATATTATATGGCATTCCGAATGTGTCGTAGCTGTAAATAACACAATTAAAGGGTCTTTACGAATGTCGATAAAGCTTGAGGGGAATTTAACGAGGCGATAAAATCGGGCGACAAGTGTCACGCTCATTTTTAACCCAGGATGGGATGTTATAGGATTCCCAGTGGGAGGGTTGTTTTTTTTTGCTTCTTGAATTGCTACAAGAGTCTACTAGATAATAGCACGATGGGGGACAAATCTGGTTTACCTCAAGGGTCTTCTCACACGCTCGTATATAATTTTCGTTTTTTTTTTATTCAACAACAAATTGGTTACCATGCTCGTCCGTTCACGATATACTTTGGTCATGGTTTGATCGATAGTATACACGTTGAATATACAGGTCGAATATATGTGTCTCCAAAAATAAAACCCATGGTTAATTGATAATCCATTGTTTTGTTTTTCGCGAATATAAATCGACCCTTTCATGGATTCAAATTTTCAACTACATGGGTTTTTATTCTTGACGTTACAATCGGTTTCACCTGTGTCAATCAAAAAGTGGACAGACCTTATTTTTTCGACCCTTCTCATCATTTTTTGTCGAAAAATTAGTCTGTAACGTCCGACAAACTCGTCCTACATTGTCACTCCCGATTATTACACCAACAGAGAAAAGACGCATAGGTGGAACAGTTAACCACAAGCAATCGACGTCAGCATAAGTGAAAAATGAAATTACCTACAAGCGAGAGTTTCCCCTCTGTCTGTCTCTCTCTCACTCTCGCTCTCTAGCCACTTCTCTCAGAAGTTTCCACCGCCCTTAATTCTGAATTCACCCTCGAACTCGTTTTACCACGTATTATCCTTCATCCACTTTGTTCCATCGTCCGGGACAAGGACATTCGACTCCCCGATGTCCGTCCATGTTGTCACATCACGTATGTATGACACATATACATGTAACGTATCCAAGTCTCGCGCTTTGCGATTTAAATTTTGTCGCTGTCCAAATTGGCTGACTAATCGGATTTCGTCTTTACCATCAAGTTTGGTGCCGTTGGACACTGTATAGCGTTTCACGACTTTTTCCCTTGCACTCCCTTCGAAATATAGCACTTTTTTTAAATTCAATACGAGATCATGTCTTTTTTTTCATTAATACTGACACTGGGTGAGAATTCTCGTTCTTAGACATTATGAAAAATATCAGGTATGTTAAAAGTAATACTGAAGAAAAATTTGCTTCAATTATATCCATACACGGAGAGATTTGTTTCAGTATATTTATAAAAAATTCCGGCAAAGGGAATTTTTATTTTGTGATGAATTTCTGCTGTTTCTGAAATTTTACTGTGCCGTATTACAAAAATTCATAGCCTTATTTCAAATACTGCGATGCTGATTGGAATCTTTAATTTGTTTTTCGATAAATTAGCCCAGTAAAGTATTTCGCACCTAATTTGTTGTACAGAGCACAGTAATTTTTGTGATATTTTTGTCTCTGTGTATGAAGATTAATAACATACTATGGAAAATTTATTATTGCTGATTCAATCAAATTTGTGCAAGGAAGAAACTAGATATAAGTTTCATCCGTTGTTTTTCTATTCGACTTGAAGCGTTCAAAAAAATCCACGGAATGAAAAAAAAAATAGCTGAATGAAAGACTAAAATATTTAAATTAAGTGACAAAAAAAATCAAAATCCTAGCATGCAAATTTAAAACGATCGAGATTATTCTCGAAGTCTTATTGTTTGTGTCCCATAAAAAAAAAGTTTCTTCGTATTCTTTCCCGGACGAAGATAACAGAATTCCTCGTAGTTGTCTCATTCCCACATTAATAATCAACGTTACGTACGGACGTGAATCAAGTTTGATCGAAAAAAAATGTGTATGCATACATATGTATACACAAAATTAAGGCCGGATGTCATGTTACTGGTGGGCTATCCAGATGAAATAGGCGTCGTAATTATATTCGATAATTATAATTGCATGTGTCTTCTGTCCATGTGGCAGATTTTTATCGCAGACATGGATCCTCCTTATTTCGAATACGTCCACGAACCTTTAAGGTTGGCGTGAGTATCAGCAATTAAAAAAAAAAAAAAAAAAAAACTCCACGATACCAACATTCAACAATTAAGTTATTAAATTACGAAGGAAGAGAAATGTTTTACGGGAATAATTTTAATTCTATGCCTGCGTATATGAGATTTACTTAACGGACTATCGTATGAAACGTGTATGTTTTGTACACCGAATTTCCATTATTATTTCGTCAATTTGAAATATAATGTGTTCCGCGGTATAAAATCTCTTTATATACGTAAAAAAGCTAGTTGAATATGGACTATGAGAGGGCAAAGGAGACGTTCTCTCTCTCTCTCTCTCCCTCTATCTCTCTTTCTCTCTTTTTATCACTAAATTAAACGGGAGTGAAGAAAAAAACAGAAGGGCTTAACGAATCGCTTTGCTGATCATAGCAACGTACACCCTTCGCGTCGATTATTTCTTTTTTCTTTTTTTTCTCCGGTGGTAAATGCACGAGGGTAGGAACTCGCGCGATTCATCGTTCTCTGGCGTGCCCTCGGGCGATAAATATCATACACGCTTGCGAATGCGTACACGTATCACTACCATATCATAGAGAGCGTTACACTCACACCATGATCAACCCTCTAACCCCCAAGTTCAATTCGCTACTATGTTATATATGTGTATATTAAAATATATATATATATATATATATGTGATATCAATTCTGTCAATTGTCAATTCCGGCTGTGGTTACCCATGAATCGAAACCTTTTGAAGTCCCACTCGAGCCACACATCACGAACATAAAGGGATGGGAGTAATTTCATTTTTCGACCTCATTACACTTGCTGCAATCGATTTACAAAACTAAGCGGTCCAGACATTTCTATATTTTCGTATGATGTAAATGACTCGAATGATTCAATCATGATGATCATCATTTACATATAATGTAACCATAAATTGTGTAATATGATTTTAAATCGATAGTAACCAACTTCCGGTCATTACTGGTACCAAAAGATTGCAGTGAAAATTTAAATCTGTTAATTGTGGGTTTCTAACTTCATTCATTTCCACGAAATTCCTTGTAATATTCATATATCGTTATATGAAGTGATTATTTTATGAAATTCATATTAATTCATGTGAATGTGCTATTTAATTAATAATCTGCAGTGTTTTGAAAGATGGAATTCTATTCAACTATTTATCGATTCCATAAAAAGTGCAGTTCACAAAATGTATATGTATACTAGTTCGGATATGTTCATTTATATTCTCAAGTAGCTATACGTAGTGATTTATTATTGGAATTCACCCCCTTAAATTTCAATCTCTCAGTTATTCACTCATCCACATTTTTGCCAATCAATTATTATCAGGGCTTACTTCTTACTCGCTCTAATAAAGAAGAAGAGGTAAAGAGAGAAACCGATGTTCGTGTCTTGTTGAATTTAAAGGCGGGGGTGCTTTCAGTGGAGAGCTAGAAACATTCATTGTTAAGGGAGTGTATCCAAGTATTCTCTCTTATTCTTCGACGTTTTTTTCCTGCGAACAAGAGATTTACGACGTTTACAGAAATAACAATTTGAAGCCCCTTTTTGCATTTCTTGTCGAATCGAACTTTGAATAAAAAAAAAAAATTTAGATGGATATTTCAGTTCCTCCAATCGCTAGAGGCGGATGCTGCTAATGAAAATTGACTCTTGCTTCGTATGCATATATATAATCGTTCGAGGTATTCCGATTTTCAGGGTGGCCTAGGGATGAAGAGAACCAAACCGAAAATAATGAGTCACCCGGCAATCCGCAGTAGAGACCACGTAACAATGCTTCAATCCCTTTCCATCAATGTGGAGGAACCAAATATCGTCAAGGGTTTATTGCGGAATTTGAATGCGTAAACGTTTTGCAATAGCCATATTGGAAAAAAAATATCCCCCCATCGTATCTATAGTTTCACAATATATGAGGTATTTCATAACAAGTAACCATACCTTTTCAATAGCATTTATGATTATTGCGGCAAAGTTGATAAAGTCAAGCGAAATAAATCGTGATTATTTATTCCAAGAATAAACCGTTAAAAATAATATAATTTGTAACGGTGGTATAAATTTTATCCAATTCGTGTAATCATAATCGGGAGAAACGATTACAAAAAAAAATAATATTATCAATACGCTTTAAGCTATAAGGTTCTAATTAGTCGCGATCAAAAGAAAAAAAAATAAAAAATGCGTGAACTTGATTAATCCTCCAAAACGCCGTTATTTAATAAATATTAAAGATATAATTTTCGATAACAGGTAAAATCGTGGTGCTTCCTGTAAAAGTGTCTTGTAGAGACTCGCTTGTCTCTTACTACTTGTCTCGAGTCGCTACCGCGACTCTTAATATGTTGAATTTTGATGTTATTCGCATTGAATGTATAAAATATACAAATTGGCAGAGCGCGGAATTAAAATAAAGTAGATGGAGCAAAAATTCAAAAATAAAATATCAATCATACATTTTTGGTCTATATTATAAAAATTCAATTTACTGAAGAAGAAATTTGAGACAGTAATAGAACGTGCATATAAATAGTTTCTTGCTTACCGATCATATATTAGGTAGAAATGATTTAGAAGTCAATTAGCATTAAGTATATAAAAAAAAAACATACAGAGTGTACAGAATACATTTTGCCATGAACATCATACGTTAACAAAATATCCTAATGATTATATCGTAACAAGGCAAGAAAAATGCACACAATCACTTCATACAAAATTCTGCAATCTGAGCATAGAATACCGTACATAGCATAATATACGTGTACACAGAATTGTAGCTATATTTCCACGAAATTGTACCTTTTTCCTGATATTTATTCTCGTCCACGGGATCCAACGTGAATTTTCATTTGCGGAAATTTGTCTCTTTCGCGTCGTAAATCGTTATATACACAAAGTCGCGCAATGTCGATTCCATTTGAATCGTATGATTCTCAGGCTCTGAATTGTTTACTTTTTTCCTCTTTTCTGATCCAACGACAAGTCGAAATTACGACATGACAAGGTTCTCCGAAAATGATAGCCTTCGGAGTGCTTATTTTGTTCGACCCTTGGTGAAATGGCGATTCGTACGTGTCGAGTCGTCTGGGAGTTCGAACGACTTCTGCTTGGCCTTCTCTCCCTTCTCTTTACTGTCCTGCGTTACCCCTTATTCGTACAACGAGTATGGGAGAGTTTAAGGGTTGTATACATCAGAGTATTAACCCTGTGCGTGGAGGGTGCGGTTTCAGAAGGCGTACACCTTTTTTTATCCACCTCTCGTATGCAATCGTCCCTTAACCCGTTCGCACAGGTATATAAGCATAAATATAGGTATATAAGCACATCTACGCATACACAAATTCAAGGGGTTAGAAAAATGAGAACGAACCCCGCCATTCATCCGTGCTCTTGAATTATATTCAACGTACAAATATATGAATGCACGCAAGGAGAAATCCTGAGAGGTCCTCGAGAGTTCTCACACATCTTTTCGTCCTTTCGTTGCGACGTCTTTCAGTTTAGTCTCAGACACTCACGAGTACGTAAAACATATGTGGCGTCTTCGCGCCAAATAAATATATATGCAAAAATAGTTTTTTCAACCTTTTATTACCTTTTTTTGAACAATTTTGCTGAAAATTTCAACATATTCGATTCCCCTGTGTATCCATGTGCCTCGAAAAATCTGCGAGTCCAAAGTGTTCGTGGCAGGTGAAATGTTATACGTTAAAAAAAAGGGACAAACTCACGGAATTACGTTGTACTAAACGTATGATTATTTAGCACTCGATGGTGTTTTAAAAGTCAATTAATTCGGTAAATATATATAATGCCATGTGAATTTATATGTTGGATGATTGTGCATTGAGAAACAATAATTTCTTCCAATATTCGCAATTAGTTGCGTCCTTGCGTCGCTAAAGGGCCCAATGCTGGCAGATGCACCTGCTTCCCTCCTATAATTTAACGATTAATTTAGCCGTAACGAGAAATTTTCATGCACATTTAATGTGCTCGTGTTTCGTCATATATACATCGCTGAGCTTCTTAACATCGAATCACCGTCAATTACCCCGGACTACTGGAACTAACAGCAAGGCATATCAAAATCGTGCGTCCCTTTATTATTATTTTTTTTAAAATAATTTCATTTCTTCGAAAAATTGAATAAATATCAACTGTATATGTTTAAATGGCTACAACAGCGCATAGGGATTATTGCAGCCTGCGTAACATTTTTTTAAATTTATCATTTATCGTAAAAATTTTTAACGTTTAAGTGAAAATTAAATTAAACTTAAACCTGAAAGTTTTCAGAAATTGGTTTTGCCATTCTTAAAAAATATAAAAACATAAAAATCGAAGAAATTTGTAATGTTATTCCGTTTTTGAGTACATAAAATGTTAACTGAAAATTTTTTGAACAACTACAAAACTCAACTCAGAAATAACTAATTTCTATGCCAACTTTTGACAGTTTGACTTTTTTTTATTATTATTAATGAACCGAAGACGCATTCTAAAATAAATAATTACTCAAAACTTCATAATAGATAAAAAATGAAACTGGAAACAATCCCACAGCATTTGGAATTATTTCTCGTTGAAATCAATCCGGATAATTTTATTGTTTCATTCGAGTTAATTTTTGTTGATCCGCTATCTTATTTCGTGTGTATTTCCTGTGACAACGAGAGACGTGTGTGCGAAATTGAAGGGGAAACGGAAAGCTCGAATAAGACAAGCAAAAGTTACCGGTCGAAGGTGAGGAGATGAAAAGGGATTGATGGGAGAGTGGGGAAGTGGGTGAGCAACGAGAAATAAGGCCTTTGCGTGTCACGAAGAGACGTGAAACCCCCGACGAAAATCTTTCCGAAAGTCGGCCCTGCCGCACACGCTAATTGCCCCGTGGTTCCGTGCTATGCATGTTCGGTTTAATTACAGACGCGTCTCTCACGGGTCCTCCTTCCTTCTTCTCTACCCCGACCGAAATTGCATTCGAGATATCGCCTCGAAAATCGCGCACTCGTTGGACTTCGGCGTTTTCTCGTCGCCCTGGTGACACGTCGTCTCACCTTATTTTCAACATACATATCTACGTCCGTATATATGTATAGATGTACGTATATTTTTTTTAATTTACTGACATTGCATGCGTGCACTGTAAATTCATTTTCGTCGAGTCGAAAGAGCCGCAAACTCGTTAAGGGTGAGAGTCGCCAAGAAAAAGCAGAAATACGAATGAACGTCTCGGAAACATGGTGAATTGACTAATGAAGTTTCAACCCTTCCTTCTGTAGAGAAAGCATAAAAAAGATTCCAAACTTTCTTGTTCTGTATTAGATCAGACGTTTTTATTGAATGTTTCAAAATATCAATGAAACAAGCATAGTTTGGTAAACGTTCAACTCCGAACGAAAATCAATGGGAAAACGTATTTTTCGTCCATAATATTTTTTAACACGCTTTTGCGTTGAGTACAGATATTTTTCATTATTACATCCACTTCAGGCGCTTGAAATTAAAAAAAACTTCACAAACTTTTTTTTTTTAATTATTATTTTTCTGAATAGCTAGAGAAATATTCAATTTCTCCGATAACTTTAGCACGCGAAGTCATTCTACATCGAGTTATAACGGGGTGTAGTTCGAGAGAGAAAAAGAGTGAGAAAAGGAAGACAGAAATAGAACACTCACAGAAAGAGTGATAATAAAGTTAGAAGGTATATAGATAATGGTATTTGTAACCGATGAATCTCAAGTGGGATAAAATGAATCGGTAAAAATAATTCAATTCGAAATTGCCACGGAAATATTGCGCATGCTATGGTTTGCTAGTATGATCAACTACTATGGGAAAGCAGGAGTATATCTGTATATGTGGATATATAAAACATATTCTATCAAAAATTCAGTGTATAGCAAATGAATCGACATTTTTAAAATTTTTATTAAACCAATAGTAGTCTAGAAATTTGCACAATTCCATAAGTTTACGTTTCTATCACATTCATTTTAAAATTGTGTAATTCGTATGTCCCAACCTTCCGAAATCAATAGCCCGATCAAATTAAACGTCTATTAATTTAAGTCGATACGTATCATACACGATTGGAAAATATGATCAGAATTCAACAGACACAAAATAAAATGTTAAACAAAAAACAATAAGTTTTGCCAATAGAACTAAGTTTGTACTGCATGTACAAATTTTTGGTTTTTTTTCCGAAGTATCACAATAATGTTCTATTATGCAATCGTAAAAAAGCAAATCACAGTAGATTTTGTTATTGAAAGAAATAAAAATTTGAAAACATTGTAATCAAAATGTATTTTATATTTTTAAATATTATAGAATATCGGGTATGCCCTTAGTTATTTGAATAAGCAGTAAGAAATAAACGTTGAACGATTTCAAAAGGATTACCTTATATATTTCTGAGTGGTGAGTGCTGATCAGATCTCACACGTTGCACACAGTAAAAGCTGCAATGGGACTGTCTCTTTCTATCTCACTCACAACCTCACGGAACTAAGAATACGATCGCGCTCGCAGCGAAGCCACTCCGCAACTTTTTGATATCGATGCATCATCTCGATCCTCTCTCGCGCCTCACGGACTTCTCGAACGATCGATTTTCATTCCGCGGGTTGTAACGCTCGCGCCTCCTCTATCTCTGTATCTTCCGACCAAGTACTTTTCTCGGTCTCCGGGGTTCACGCGACTGGGAGACTCGATGACTACTAACAAATATATATATATATATATATATATATATATGTCTCCATACATATCTATATATATATACACGTTCATTTCTTGAAATTCACTTCGTCGAACCTGCAGAGAGAGAGAGAGAGAGAGAGAGAGAGAGAGAGAGAGAGAGAGAGAGATAATTTCATTTCATTTTCATATCATTCATCATCAATATTATTGTATTGATGTCATAGTCATATTTCAATAGCATTGTATTAATCAACTGTAGTTGAATGGACAAAAAACAAGCAATTGGAGTCTATTTATCGGCTGTAAAATCAGTATTAATACACGGTATTCGCTCAATTCAAGTGAATTGTTTTTCCAGTACCTGAATACTGATTTATTTATTATTTATTGTTCATCGTGTGACAAATCGTCAATTATAAGTATTCAGTAAAGTTACTTGTCTGAATCCTAAAAACGCCCGATTTATCATGTTCACGCAATATAAACATATTTTAGGCCTAATCGAAATTCTGCAAAGAAGAATGACAAAAAATATGCGAATTTTTAAAAAAATCCATTTTATATATACAGTCTATTTGCCATAATTCTCGTTTTCGTGAAAATTTGAGGCCCCAAACAATCGAGACTCGTAATCAAAATATTAAACAGCATGCCTCATTCTTTTCGAACCTTTCATCGTCTTTCGTTTCCGGATTGAAAAAAAAATCATTATAACCACATTATCTTGAGAAACAATCTCGACAGAAGGATCGAAGGTGGGAGCTTTGTAGTCCGGGATTTCATCGACAGACGAGATACAACCAGAGAATAAAATATATATATGTATGTATGAGGAACGCAGGAAAATACAATCCCCCCATCGGATCTCTTTCTATCTCATTCTCTCTCTCTCTCTCTCTCTCTCTCTCTCTCTCTCTCTCTCTCTCTCTCTCTCTCTCTCTCTCTCTCTCTCTCTCTCTCTCTCTCTCTCTCTCTCTCTCTCTCTCTCTCTCTCTCTCTAGCTGCAAATTCTTGAGAGAAAGAGGAAGTGTACCGTGGCGTGGGAAGTGCATCATCCAGCTTCCATCTTTGATGATCTTTGGTCAGTGCGCAGGACATATGCTGTACAGACGAATTATTATTGTTACTATTGTTGTTGCTATTATTATTATTATTATTATTACTATTATCAAAATTTTATAGGTATACCATCAATATTATTATAATCATTATTTGTATATATATATATATATATACATGCATTAAAGAAACAAGTCTATAGTTGTTCTTATTGGATGAGGGCGCGCGCAAGTATACAAGGGTGAGTAACATCGTGTAAGATATCAGCCGCTAAACCGCGTGTCCCGCATATGAGCAAGAGAGAGAACGAGAGTGCTATCGAAGTAGGGAGAGATTTTATGAGCGCTCTTGTAATTATCTTCAATAAATATCTCCGCGGCACGAGAACGACCTTCTCTCTCTCTCTCTCTTTCTCTCTCTCTCTCTCTCTTTTCTTCTTCCGTTGAAACTCATGTATATTTATTATAGCATATAAGTGTGTGTATAGTCAATGTATCGAAATATATACTGGAAAGGCTGGAACTCGGGCGCGGCGCACGCTGCGGGGTTACAGGTCAGCCCTCCTCGGTCTTTTTTCGATCAACGGTTTCTTTGGTCCACTCAAACACGCTGATAAATTTATAATGTTAAAACTTGGTAATGGCGATTCTGTACGTATAATATATCTTTATACATCTGCTTGCTTAATAAGCTTTGGGTGACCACACGCGAACGATTATATTGGTGTTTTATCAAGAAACCATATACATAGTCTATAAAGATTAAAAGAAGATGAAAGCCAATAAATTTGAAAATCGCTTCTTATGATATCTTCCATCCTGAAGTATTTTTATTCTTTCTTATTCTTCGATATTTCTAAAGCATCAATTTATTCAAATTGAATTTAGGAAAACATCTGGTTGTTTCATTAGTTTATTGTGCTGACAGATTTTTAAATATCTCTCGATAACTTTTGCTAATTTGTCTATAGACTCAATTACGTATAAAACCGTTTATACGTAATCGATTTTGCACCAGCAAAATTGATGCGGCGAATTAAATACGTTAGAGTATAAATTTTACGCCCGTTTTATCTTTGATATATAGATGTCTACGTGCATCTTGCATGCAGTATAAAGACGTAGCGACGAGCTAATTTCGCGATTTGAATCTCGATTAATGTGCACGATCCCTGCTACTCAAGTTATACTTCAAGAGGATACCCCAATTGCCGACCAGCAGCTTTATTCTCATCTCTCAATTCCCTTATATCCTTATTTATCGCTCATTTTCTCACAGTTAAAGAAGAAAGAAAATACAGGCTTGTATTTCTTCTCGTCCTTGCTGCTCGTCACGATAAATAATATCGAACTATACAGTCTTACTGAACAACTAACCATTCAGCCAGTACCTTTCATATTTTAATCCACTATCCATATTTCTGTTCAAAATATGTCCATATTTCCATCTATATTTTATTTTACTGGTTACTTGAAATTTTATTCACTGTACAAAACCTTTAGAGCAATTTAAATCGAAATTTTTATATCCTAGGTGCAACGTATAAAATACTGAATGAATAGTGAAATGGCCTTAAAAAAAGAAAGAAAAATAACAACAAATAGCTTTGATTACCGGAAAAAATATCTGGACAATAGTTGAATTTGGATGAAATAAGAGCTTATTATATGCGAAGAAAAAATTGAAATTTATCTTGCATTTGCAAAATGTAAATTCATCGGAACAATTATCAGGAGTACAACAAAATATTGGATGAAAAATGTTCAACAATTATGTTTACATTGATCACAAATTGTTCCGGATATGCAAATGAATCCAGGAACGATTTCAAATACACAACAAATGGATTCCCCTATCGGATCATTGCTTATAAAAGAGAAAAAAAGCCAAAAGAAGAAAAGGAAATTTCGATATCGCGCCATCAAGTGAGATGAAATCGACGGCCTGTTTATTATTCCACGTATTACTAGATATCTGTGCACGTAACCGTTCGCACTCTCGCGTGAAAATATCTCGTTTCCTTTTAATCTTTTTTAAGTACGGTATATTATTAGGTATTATAGTGAGAGAGCGTCGTTGTAAACGACTAATTGCTTCAAATACTTACACACATATAAGAATACATGCGTATAGCACACAGAAAGATACATATATTCAGGAATAAATATCATGTAGGATGTACATAGAACCAAGAAGGATTCGGTACCGATATCAGGTTCCTCTAATTGTCCGCTTATCCGCTCAACATATCAGCCAAGTAGTTACAGACCGTAGTAGTAAAACCCATTAGAGTAACGCTTTTCGCGCGTCAAGCTGCGCAAATCCGCGATCTCTGTTCTATATTACATTTGGCGGGGCACGCGCTTACTTACGTGCATACATATCATAAAAAAGGGCGTAACGAAATTCATTTCGATCATGAAACAAAGAAATTACGCCCTTGTCTATTATAGCAGTCTATGCGTATATTTTGTATATTATACATAGTCCGAGATATGCTATCGTACGCGAACGCATGAACTATATACAACGACGTGTCCGCTCGATTCGCGAGCACGCGAACGCGAGAGCTTAACGAAGAAAAAAGTGCGAAAAAGTCGCTTCCTCACCTCTTTACGCACTTTCTTATCGGTTCTACGTCCTCTTCATCATTTATTAAGTTTTTATGAGTACACACACGTATATTTATGTTTACCAGGTTTTCTGGATTGAAGTAAAATTTTAGTATTTTTCAGAAAATAGCAGTTTTACTGTGCACGTATTTTATGACACTGTTTCATTGTTGTTGTTTCTTTTTTTGTTTTTCGTTTTGCCTTGTCAATATTATGGGTGAAGTTAAAATTTGGACATTTCATTTCACGACACTCTACATATATTTTTTGATAGATCTTAGACTCGAAGATTTATCTTTGTCTTACTTTTGTAAGTCTGGACGATCTCTCTAATTTATCGTTTTGATATGGACTGCTTCGTCACCCGAGCGGAAATCGAAGATGAAAGAAGGCGTATACCTCTGACCTGGCTCTCTCGTGCGTATGCCGGAACTCACTGTGTTAATGAGAAGGTGATTATAATGTAAAAGGATAAAAAGCCGAAGCTGAAATTCGCACTATGAATGAAATGATTTCACCTTCTTTCCTCGTTTTTCGCAATCTTCTTGTTTTATTCAATTTTATGCTTTATCAGACAAGCAACACGATTTTTTTGGGTATTTCCGTTCATGTTGTTGTTTGTCATAAAACGACCATGGACATTGGGCATGAATTTTAGATATTTGGACGGTGCAAACGACTTTTTCACACAAAACAACTTAAAATATCGATTTATATTGATTTTTCCAGAATCCATTGATATTTAACTTTTTATTTCATTATTTTTTTAATTGTATTAGCAACAAAGTATCACCTGTAAAAACATGGTAAATTACGTTCCTATATATCCATTCAACAAGCGTACGCAATTCGTAAGTCTTAAACCAAGGCTCAACGCGTATTGTAATACTATATACACATGCAACGAAATTGCATGTAGCTAGTGTCGCTTCGCAAGAACAAAGTGCGTAAACACCTTCGATCCAGTACACCCGTAGTAAAAGTACACTTTGCCTTTATACACATGCAACTCAGTATATGCACGTACAGACACATATATATTTACATATAAATATATTTGTGCATGCATATATAATACTGATGAGCAAGAATTTGCTTGTATAAACGTCTAGTGTTCACGTGTTAAGAGATCGCGACTACAAGACACACGACAAGGGAGAAACGGCATACGAGCGAGATGCGTGGCGAACTTGCGATTAAACGAGCTTGCTACATTGCACCCAGTCGTGTCGAGTCACCCGCCAAATTGCGTATTCCTCCGTACAACATCGTGTTAAGGAAACTTTACCATACATACAGTTGATCCGAGAGTACCAACTCCACAAAAATTGTACCAATGTTCAACGTCTATAAGGGGAATACTAGAGCGAGTCACAATAAAAAATGACTATGTCGACCAGCGAAAATAACATTGACTGATGAATCAAATTCACAAAAAATATATTCATTTATTTCATGCAGTGTAATTTTTTCATTTCAGTTGGAAAAAAGTAGAAGAATTTAAGCGAAAAGGTTTGTTTTTATTGATTTAAAAATAATTAAGATATTCACTGGGAGATAAGGAATAGCGAATACAAATTTTTCATTAATTCAATCATATTCAAATAAGTACCCAAGCATCATTATGTCACTAATTTTTTACAACAATTACTCATTTGTTTCGTATCGTATTCTTTTCAGATTTAGTTAAACAAACAATATTTCGTTCCCAGTGTAAGTATTACATTAGCTATAAAATAATAGGACACTGAAGAGAATTATAATGCCTCTCGCTGACGCACCTGCGTGTGTAAATCGTTGCTGAATCTCGCACTATGTACCCTGCAAATAGAAGCAAAATCGTCGGTGTACGAACTAACGGGAAAATGGAGATACGGTGGGCTTTATTTATTATTATACAGAGTCTCTTGATTACACGAGAAGTAAGGGAGAATGAGGAGTGACGGTGATTAAGCGAGCTTCGTACTAATCTGTGCTATCCTAACTTCGCAGTTGTGTTAACTTTTTTTTTGTAGTTCTGTTTGGCTACGAAGAAATTTGTGCTTAAATGAACGAAAAAAGAAGAAACATTGAGCAACTGAAACTTCTGAACGTATTTTTACTCGATTCAATTTGTTCAATATTCGGTTTTTATCCGATTCAATGACTAATTATATTTTTCGCTTTCCAGTTCTCATAATTGAGCCTAAATCGGTTTATGTTAATGTTATTTTGAATTTATTTTATTCGTCAATGTCAGTATAACAGAGCACCTATGAAAATTTATTTGCTTGATACCGGGCACTGCATGAAAAGTTTAAAATATGAGGGTCCAGAGTAATTCGTGTATCGTCGAGAGAGCATAACATTATGTAGGATCGGAGGTAGAGATCGAGTCGTTGAGAGTCCCTTTCATGAAACGATTCGAGCGCAGTCAAGATTCTCGCGAGTTGAGACATCGTCAGAGCTTGTTTTCTCACTTTTTTCTGCATCTTTCTTTTTCTATCTGATACGCTTGACGAATTCACAGTGGGGCGACAAGACACGGCTGAAAAACAGCACGAAGTCCTCTTCCTTCTTTGTTTGCCTCTCCATGGAACGAAACATTATTCATTTACACACATATTCAATAATGAAGCATCAAATGGACTCAAGTCCAATCTTAGATAGAATCTTTAAGACACTGAGTCATCAATGTACATTCACTCCAACGTAAGATGAGCCACAACCATTGGGAACTATCCTGGTAAACAGTGAAACTTTTTCCCTTTTCATCAACGAAAGAAAAAATAGAAACAAAAAATCTTGTGCTAATTAAAACAATTGAAGTAAAGTGATGAATGTTTAAACTGACCTCTTACCGAAAAGATTCGGCCCTGTGGTCACATTCAAGCTCGAAATATTTGGCTTGCTTTATGAGATTATGAAAATTCTATCTTTATATGAGATTATTTCCATGGTCAGGAAAAACACTGAAAAAAAGAAAATTAATAAAATTTGTCCCAAAAAAATATTGACCGTTTTTGCTTCCTCATGTACATTCCCAGCAAACACATTTGAGATCATGTTCTAAAACTTTACGTAACCAAAATTATAACAAATAAGTCATATAATTGTTGTCACAGAGATGTAAATTTTCCCCTATAATCATAAATGAGATGGAGTTCATACATCCCATCGATACGTATAAACTTCATCACTAAAATATGTAAATATTATGTAGTCAAGCAGTCCTCTGCTATGCTACCTGCGTCTATGTGATGAAGATAATACGGAAAATGACTGACATCACAAATACGTAACATTGATACGTGAAAATTCCGTAACAGGAGTACGAAAAATTTACATGCCATAAGACATGTAAAATTGTTACGAATCGGGGCAATAACAATTACGAAACATTGTGATATCACCATCCAGTATGATAGCAAACGTAACAAATACGTAGCTTTTGTTACATGAATGTTACAAGAGTTTAATACGTCAAAATTTCGTCACATCAGTACGAGATATATTTATATACATTTGAGACTCGTAAAACTATTACGAGATGGTCCGGTGACAATTTTATAGAACAGTCATCATATTACTATCGAGTAGAATAGAAAATGTAGCAGATACATACAATTTGTTAAATGAATGTTTGCAAAATCTCCAATTGACGGACCTGTTTTATAAAATATACGTCATCCGTACATAACCAAAAAATGCGAAAACGTACACAGTTTTTAACAATTGTAAGTATTTACTATATTTTTGATCCCATTGGACAGTGAGACCCCCAATTTTCCATAATTGTTACCGAGCTAATATTTTTACAAATGTTCGTCATCTATAAACATTTAGTATACGTCTAATAAGATTTTCAGGTTATGTAGATGTCACATTGATAAATGAAGTCCGGACTCCCTTCGATAAAGTCCAGTGTACAGAGTGTAGTGTAGTGTAGTGTAGTGCAGTGATTTAAAAATATTCCAATCTCATAATATGCTAAAATAAAATGTATAACATTTTTAAAACATTTGAGAAAATTATATAACCATCAATCTATTCTTGCATTGTTAATGAATTCGTGGTAAATCTGTGGGGCATTTCATGCCAAACCGACCAGCCACCATGTGACCCCGACCATTTTTCATTTTGTCAAAATTTTCTTATTTTCAAGTAACAATTGAAAGGAAATTTCAGGATTTTTTTTAGAGTTTTTTTTCAACCCGTTTAAAAATAATAAATTTTTCAAAATTTCGCAAGAAATTTTTTTAAATGCTCATAGCTTTTTCAATAACAGAGATATCGAAATCAAATAGTAGGCTGTTTTGTCGGCTTTAATTGTAGTTTCATGAAAAAAATACAAAAAAATTATCAAAAGTCAATTTCATATGTTTTTGTTTCAGTTTTAATTCAAAAATATTTTTTTTTAAACTTGGACCGTTTTGATTTTTTTTAAAAAATTCACCATTTTTCTAAACATATTTTCACATGTCTCAAAAAATTCACAGCTTGTGACATCCATATCTTTTTTCTTATTTTTTACCACGTGTAAACCAATAATTTTTAGTTGTCAACCCTGAGTTATATATTTTTATTATTTTTTTCCACTCGTAATTCCATTTCTTAAGAAATTATAAATAGAAAAAAAAAGAATAAAAAAAAAATATTGGTATTGACTTCTATGCTTTTTTCAATTTTCAGCCAAAATTGTTTTTCTAACAACTTGGGCCATTTTGATTTTTTTGAAAAAATTCACCATTTTTCACGACACATTTTTACACGTCACAAAAAAACCGCAGCTTGTAATATTCATGAATGAAGATTAATAATTGGTAATCATTGGTTTACATGTGGCAGAGAATTTAAAAAAATAGAAATTATAGTTATATATACAACACGCGGTACATAAAATTTTCGTAAATGTACTGAAACTGTGTTTGTTGGGTTTACACAATAAGGTCAAGTAAAGGTACGTAACCCAGGCGCAAAAAGAGCTCACATATTTTAGCTTGTGTCATGCCCAAATAATAATTTAATATCCAATTCGATGTGCCTACTGAAGTTGTCAAATAAATTAAAAATTCGTTTTTTTTCTGTCCCATTACCATGCTCACGTATCTCGAAAGATCGTAGCAAGATCGTAGCATGATGATCTGTTTCGGAGCATCAAAAATAAATAATTCTTCGATCGAGTGGAGTGTGACCACACGTATATGGTAAAAATTCTGGCCTCATACGCCTCGATTAGCCGACTGGCTCGTGGAATTGTCGCCGCACAAATTTTTTCTCGCGTATGGTAGCGGTGACTTTTATTCCTGATAATAACAGACAGGAAAGAGGATCAAGGCGGAGGAGAAGAAGCAAGAAAGATTCGAGGGCGTCTTTTGTAGTAACCGAGACGCAGAATCGCGCGGAGTACGTGATCAATTTCGGGGTCCTGGACGAGACCAGTTCGTTTCTTCGTACGTTCGGCCAAAACAGAGTCTCCGCTTTATGGTATTCTCCGCCTCTCTTCTCCCCATCCCTCTACACACACCTCACCTCCCTTGTATATTGGTACCTGACTACGATTTCGGCATAATTATATACGTCGTGGTCTGTGTCCCGACGCGAAATCCTTTCCTCGCGACCACGCCACAGTCGCAGTCGAATATCCTATAACTCGGCCCTCGTACATTAAACCCAACGTTGGATACAGGCTCATTCAGAAGACATGATTCACTATGGAATATGACCAATTTTGTTAGGGCAGTTGTGCCATATTATTCCTTCTCTTAGTTTTAATCGTTGCACCTTAACTTATTAATATTTATAGTATTTTATTTCAACCGAGTTATATAATAAAAAAGGACATTTTTATACCGTGACAGAAGGGAGAAAATAGTTTGCTAAACCGCAGAGAAAGTTGAAAATCGTCCCAGCAAATACCAAAATATATTATAAAGATGGTTTATCATAAATCAAGGGATGAATGAACGCGGGTGGGAGGGTTGTTAATTTTATTAATACTCCTCAAAATAAACTAATGCATTAGGCTTCTATCTAAACTGATTTCGAAATGGATTTCAAAATACAGACCAACTTACAGTGTGCAAAAACGTTGAAAACTACTCGTTTACACTTAAACGAGTGTAAACGAACTCGCTTGAAAAAAAAATTATAATGCGATATTAAAAATATCAAGGCATTTTTTATAGGATGCTATATTCGGAATTGTTAATATAATTGTGTATTCTGAATGAGCTTGTATAATTTCAAGAACTTGAGAATAGGTTGTTATAGGATTTGAAATACGTATGCATATTTATATGTAGTACAGTGTATACAACCTCATGCTCATTTATGCTACGATGTATGCTTTACCCTACTATAAATATATATATATACATATATATATATATATATATATATGCTTGTACTGTATTCTTTCGCGTTCTCAAACACTTGTTCTCCGAGTGTAAAATTTACAGGTGTGTCCGCAACGCAGTATACACCGCCTTCGTATTCCGAAAGTATCTATAACATATATTATCGAAGATACATCGTGCGATTGCTGTATAATACCCGTTGCATATACTCCGGTCCATTTCGCGGTTTGTTTCGGATATATATATATATATAATTGCGTGAGAAATTGTACATCATGCGGAAGAATTTTTGGCATCATGAATTTTTTTCAATCTACACTATTTTGTACATGACAACTTTAAGCACGATTCTCTCTTAATCAGCATTAATCGGCTGGGACAAAATATGTAAATATAGCTGCACTGATTTAGCGAGTCAACGGAAGCTACAAAGCTCTTCAAAGGCTTCCGTTATAATATTTCGGATCGTTCGGAAACGTTTCTGCTATTGTCATAAAAGTCGAAACTGCTAAATTTGATAAGTTGAGTAATTATCGAAATTATTGTACCGGAAAAAACTGGTGAGATGATTTCAAATGGGAACAATATTCACTTGTACAGAATAGTATTAATCGACTTTACATTTAAGGGGGTAACGTCATGTAAACGTACGTTTTTTCAAGATTTTTTTTATAAAGAAATGGAATAGTTTATTGAATTAACATAAAGCATATCTTAAAATATACGATGTAAGGTATATTGAGAATTTTTTTTAGACTAAAATATTTCAAAATGGTAGCTCCACAGCTGCTGGAAGCAGATTTTTGCGTCGTGCAGCCTAATGGTCTCAAATCTCAACCAAAATCAAAAAATCAAATTTTTATTGTTAAAATAAATTAATGCGCTTTGCATGACGGAGAAAAAAATTGAAAATCTAGGACCATTTTGAAAAAAAAATCACTTATTTTTGTATTTTTGTAAATGGTTCTAAATTTTTTATTTTTTATCTCTCCGTCATGCAAAGCATATTAACATATTTTAACAAGAAAAATTTGATTTTTTGATTTTAGTTAAGATTTGAGACCTGTAGGCTGCACGGCGCAAAAATCTGCTTCCAGCAGCTGTGGCGCTACCATTTTGAAGTACTTTAGTCTAAAAAAAGTTGTCAACATACTTTACATCGTATATTTTGAGATATGTTTTATGTTAATTCAATACACTATTCCATTTCTTCATAAAAAAATCGTACGTTTACATGATGACTTACCCCACTTAAATAAGGGAAATAATTATTTCTCCGTGTAAAGTACCCCATTTATATGGCAGAAATAATAATCTGCTCATCATATTAAGTTCACGAGTGTGTCATTTTTTTAATGATCCCCGGC
This sequence comes from Rhimphoctona megacephalus, assembly GCA_963989365.1. Classification (NCBI taxonomy): domain Eukaryota; kingdom Metazoa; phylum Arthropoda; class Insecta; order Hymenoptera; family Ichneumonidae; genus Rhimphoctona; species Rhimphoctona megacephalus. The sequence goes on from OZ022420.1 coordinate 18,460,589, forward strand.
TTTTCATCCTCCCAAAAATATCGCGCGTACGTATATAATTACGGATGGAAACGTCAAGGTATCGATCTTCCTTTTTTCCCCATCATCTTGATTTTTAATTTTTTTAAAACATATCGTTACGATTTCCAGTTAGGCTGGTTGTAAGGAAGTACAGGAGGAGTGAGTGAGTAATAAGTGATGAAAAGAAGGAAGATCAGAGAGAAAAACAGAATAAGAGCGGCAGCCAGAACGGTCATCGTACAGGTCGCTCTTTGCTCTTTCTCTCTCACTCTCTTTATCTCCTGTTTTCTCATATACTCCCAGAATGGGCCCTAGGGGGAGCAGATGGTCACGAGACGAGCGTAATTGGCCGGGCCACATCGAGATTATTGCCTCTGGCGCTCTGCGAGCTGCTTTTGGAGACGCAACGAGTAGAGATACGAGTAAACCAGAAAGAAGAGTAAAACAAAGTAAGAAATAAGAAGAGAACGAGAGAGAGAGAGAGAGAGGATAAAAAAAGATGAAGAAAATGATTTACCCGGTAACTTGTATCACTGATACGCAAAAGATTCGGAGGACCCGATGTCGCCAAGAATGAAAGAATCAAAATGCCTTCCATTCAGGTACTTCGGAGACACGCGCACGAGTCGAGTTTCCATTTCGTGACTAATGTACAAAAATCAAAGATATCGGCAGAGTCGTTGAAATTTTCTTTCGTATCGATCGCTGACCAGTATAAGCATCAATGAATGTTTAAATCTCCTGAAGAACACATTTACTGACATGAACATCTCATTTTTTTCTTCAATCCAGGAGGGGAATAAGTCTGTACTACCATGCTGTTACGAAGATCTGAAAGAATTCCCGGAGTAAATTCGACCGTTCTTCCATCTGCGAGTACCTCCGAAACTTGCTGCGTAATTAAATGCTCGTCATTTTCAGGAATTAGGGTCTCTCTTTCTCGCTCATTCCCTCTCATTCTCTCTTTCTCTCTCCCTTCTCCCCCTCTCTCTCTCTCTCTCTCTCTCTCCCTCTCTCTCTCTTGTTCTCTCTCAATCCTCGTCAAGATGCTGTGTGGCCTTTACAGGTACATTTAAACATGTACAAATACATATATGTATCGGTTATATTCCAGTGTCTTTCGTGTCGATTCTACCTTCATATTATCCTTTTTTTTCAGTCTCACACGAACAGGATCATATCGTGTAGTTTAGAATATTTCTTTCTGTGTCACGGAGAAGCAGCAGCGGCAGTGAACCAAAAAAAAAATCAGGTCGAGCATACTCGCGAATAGCTCTTATTCCCAAAGTTTCGAATTTGCACTCACGAATACGCGAGAACAGCTTTCTAGGAAACGTGTTGAAGCAACGTCGAAAAAAAGAGACTTTGATTTTTTTTTTAAGTTTTTGTAGGGCACATATCCGTTGGTAACAGCGCGTGTTTCCGTGGAATCGAAGTGTCTCTGGCTTCGATGCACGAATCGAGCCAAAACGTTTTTTGGTAATTGAACAGTCGTAAGTGGTTCTGATGACGGTCAGCGTTTTTGTGAATGATGAAAAACACGATTTTAGTCAGGCATGAATTATTACAGTCAACATAATTTGGGGCTTTTGTCTCATCTTAAAAAGTTTCATGATTATTCGCAAAATTTGTAGATTTTATATAAAGAAAAAAGCTGACACTTTCGCATTTGCGATTTTACATCTTGGATAGTAATTAGATGTTAATTACGATTTTTTACAGCTCGAACACAGACTGCCTTAGAGTGAAATAATAAACGATCGTAATAGTTATATGTATATACATTCGTGCACAAAAAATGAGAAAGTTAAACGATCGGAGAGACCTAAAAATCGATTTTTTCCAACTCAACGAAAAACCAATTACGAACACCGTAAGAAATTTCTATCTTTTATTTCTCTTGAGTGTACAATTTCCAAGCCCCTTCTGTCCAATGGCAATGACCCATGAAGTTTCTTCCACGCACATTCACGTCAGTAAAATGCTACGAATTACCTTGACACTCGAAGGAAACGATCTTTATCGCGATTATATGTTACCTATCATACGTTACCTGATACGAAAGAGCTTCGTACACACATATCTTCATATTACATTTTCGTTGTCACACATAGAAGTTCTAGTCTCTCTTATACACAACATCCTGATGTTCTTAGGATTGTGAGTGGCATGACGGGAATTTGAAAAACTCGTGGTATCTCAAGAGATTTCTTTAGGAATCACCAAGGGAGAAAAAGAGAGGAGAGAGAGAGAGAGAGAGAGAGAGGGGGGGGGGGGGAGAGAGAGAGGGAGAGAGAGAGAGGTTGTTAAGAGTCGCGGGCGTGACGTACAGATAATCGTACATATATATAAACCTCACCTCGTGTCTTATCGTACAGCTTCGTTGTAAACCACGTGTGCACATTTTTTCGTTTGATTTTTATTTTTATTTTTTGAACGTCAAAAGGGGTTTTGCCTCCTTTGAGACTATGGCGAGATACTCGCGATGTACTGCGTCGAGGGAGGAAGAGAGAGGTAGAGGTGGAAAGATCTGAACGTTCTGACACGGGGCGCACATCGCAAGAACTCTTGCGAGCGCGCGCCCGGTCACCTGTCCCTCCCAAGCGTGTAAAATGACTTTTACGACGAGCAGTCATCCCGACGTTCAGTCGCGTCCGCAGGAGGTCCCAGCTTCAACCAGCAGCAATACCATATACATATTCATACAGAGTGTCCGAAAAATCAAGTCCATGGGGCTTTCCGCATAACTCGTACGTGAAATTGTAGAAAGAAAAGTCATTAGCCATTTTTCTGCATGATAAACCATTGTTGAAAGATATTCATCAAATAGTAGCAGCTAATCCCGCTCGCCTGAAAGAGAGAGCGGGATTAGGTAGCGTTTGCCACGATCTCTGCTATAGCCAATGAGGCTCAACTTGAACGCTTAAGCTCTATGTTTACTCCTCCTACTTCTTATCGGTGCGCCAGATGAGCTATGATCTTAAAATCTTATCAACGAAGCATCGACGAGAAAAATTTCGAGATTTCGAGACACCCTTTATATTCACGTATACATGTATGTGTAAATGTATAACCAAAGAGATCTCGTCTTCAGCCCGCTGCTGTTGCTGCTGGCTGACCTCGCGCCACTCGCAACGAGGTGTCTCGTTCGATTCCATCCGACACCAATCTAACTCCGACTCCGTAAACGTCAGATAAATTTTATTCGGTGGTTTTATCGCGCCCAACTATAATTTACGACGCTTCGAGAGTCTAAGAAATTTTTTCCTTTTCCTCTTACGCTTCCGTCAATTTTTTCCTTCTTTTGTCCCAGTCTTTTTGCACAACTAACAATGAATCTTGACAAATTTTCGGTGGTCGAGTGAACGTTATTTAGATACCAACAAGGCAGATGTTTGGACTGTAACAAGTTTTTTTTTACAGTATTATTTCGCAAATACAAACACGATGGAATGTTTAGCAATCAATAGTAAAATTCTGAGTTTTTTGACAAAGGGTAACGATAAAATAAATGAGAATCGTATTTATATTTTGCAAAAGTGCAGAGTAAGGTGATGTGCACGAGAGTGCGTGAGACAATGCAACTAGAGTTTAGCAACGATCCGATTGCTGACTCTCAGAGAACACCCGCCGACTCGAATCAAATACGAACGTCTCTGTATAATTTATATATATATTATACATAAATATATAAATATATATAGAGCTGTGCGGTATTAGTACACAGAGGCATATATTATATTGCAATGAGCGTTGCACGCGAAAATATAATATAATTGCGTATAAGAAAAGAAGATTTTCTCGCAACTGGAAAACCGTGAAGTTCGCACGCACGCACGCACTTGACGTTCAATGAGAGTTCGTCGGTTGATACGTACGAAGGAACATCGGTGTCTCGTGCCTGCTTATCCCGCGAAAATCCATTTAACAGAGAACTGATATACGTCCTCGTAGACGGAATTCCTCCTTGCGGATTTGCTGCTTTTGCAAGAATCATGAAATTCACATCCGGTTCAATCTCAGAGAAAAACCTCATTCCAACTACTGAAAATAGCATACCCAGACAATTTCTGTTTTATAGACTTATCGCCAAAACAAGTGATTTTTATGTGCGAAGTGAATCAATGAGATTAACTTTACTTGGATAATTATGAGTTCTAAAAAAAGAACTAGTCCAGAAAAATGTACTTCATTTATTAGATGATCCTAATCACAGTAGCTCAATAGGAATTTAACCTGGTAAGTTGAAAAATCTTTCAAACCCTGATGTTAAAGTTCCTCGATAATGTAGCTTCAAAGTCAATCAATAAAATAAATGAGGTGATATTAGTTAAGCGCTCTTAGAAAAAATTGTCAAGCGCAAACCCAATAATTAGAATAATTCTTATGATCATTGAATCTTCTCAAAATTACAACGTGGCTTTGTCGAAGTCGTGGATTAAATAGATCGAATTTCGATCGGTATCTATGCCACGCCATTAATTAAGGGCTTCAATTAATTTAACAATATTATTAATTAAAAATGAATGTACGAAAAATGGTGAACGTAAGGATCTCAATCTATATACATGTACTAAATGTATAAGACGTATTATGTACATATTGCAAAGCAGGAGAGAGAGTCAGTGCGCAAAGTGCGCAATATTACATACAGAATATTTATATATGTACCTGTGTGTATATATAGTTACGTATGTGAATTGTACACGTCGAATTTTACGAGCGTCTCGTGCGAGTGCGAGACTTGCCGCTTTCTTGACAGGGACATTACCGGGTCTTTCGGTGTAGTTGAGACACGGCTCGTGAGTCCTGCAGGCCGCGAGAGAAGAGCTCCGTACAGTTGATAATATAAAAAAGCAAAAAAAAAACAGCACAGAGCTCGGAAACGCGAGAAACGAGAGGCTCAGAACTCACGAACGAGCCACGCACCACGACAGCCCTCTCTGTTGGTCACAGTGGTTGATTCTCGTCGGACGTGCTTCTTCTTATCTTCCCTCACCCCGAATTCCCTCTCCTCCCTAGTTTTTCTCTCATCGTTGTAAAAGACACGCTGAAGTGTATTTGTACAGGGTATTCTGAGCAAACTGACCAATATTCGATATTGCGTATTAGAACAATATCGATTATTAGTGACGTCAATTAATTCATAAAAATTAGTCAACCAAGGATAATTATGGCATTTTCAAACCATTCAAATTGCAAATATCTTTGTTAAAAAATATAGACAATGGACCAAACTTATAACTATGTAAATCGTAATGAGATAAGAAAATGATTGCGTATAAAATAAGGTCATACATTTGATATTGCTTGACTGATTTTTATTATGTCGTTATTTATTAATAAATATTAATGACCAAAATTTATATTTCTGATATCATAACCACGAAATATTCAATTATTTGAATTACGATAATTTTTTAAGGGCGCTATCAACTACGACAATGAACATGTAACTGATCAACATCCTATTCAATCGAATTCTAATGTGAATTGTGCGCGAACTCAAAATGGCAGCTTTACACAAAATGTCCGGTAGCTTCTGGAGGAAAGAGTGAAGACGCTACACTTGTCTCCGAGACTCTTGAAACTCGTTTTATTTGAATTTATGTTTCTGTGTGTGTGTGTATGTGTATGTGTGTGTGTATGTGGTGAAGGGGGTCTTGTGTGTGTTGTCTCACTTGCACGGCGTGTTAGTCAAAAAATTTCCATACAATGGCAACCGTCAGTGAAGCGCCATTTCCATGAGCCACTGGATGTTACGAGTTACATTGGCAATGTTGGCTTTTTCGCACGCGACCGTTGAAGCAACTTTTGCAACGCGACTGATCCTTGTCGCCCATCTGCGACGCTCCTTCTATAACTGTACTTATCCAGTATTTAATATTCCAACGAAACAGGAAGAAGCCACGACGTTGTTAGATTCGAGGACAGAACCGACATGCGTAAACACATATATATTTATATGACTGTGGGACAATTAAAGTCGTCGTGAACAAAAAATCTGCTGATGATTTGTTCAATTGTAAAATGTGCCAGATGTGAGTTATGCATTGTTACACGGTCATTTCTTTTTTTTTTAGGTGAGAATTTAGTATCAAAGTACAAATAATTCTTTTGTAACTGTACACAAAATAAAGGTCAGGTAAAATGTGTTGATGAATCAGTTGATCCCACACGACAATCTTTATCACAAATGTGACAGTGACGTTTCATCCTCGAAAAATCGATTTCAGCAAAGTTCCAAAACAAAGTATTTCGGGTTAAAGTCGATAAAAAGATGTGAATAAAATATCAATTCATTTTAATATGCATCCATATTTTAATCGTAATGTTGATCTCGCTTTATTTCCTAGCAAGCAACGAATCGTCATCATTAACTAAAATTTAATAAACGAATTTCAAAATCGGTCATTTGAATAAAATAATTTCTTCGTAATATTCATAACAGTACAGAATTCAGAAAGTGCGAAACTCTCGGTATTTAGCCCGATACCAACTTCAATTCAATCTAATAATCTCACTCCTTTTCCAAATATATAAATACCCTTTGAACGCAGTCGAAATTTGAAAGGGACTCGTTTAAATTCGATAAAACCATGTGCGAATTACATGATTTTGCCAAATAATGCAAATTTCAATTGAATGACAAATTGAGTAACATTCAGAAATAATTAAACAGTAATATAGCAATCGAGCTTTCTTATAGACACTGTTTTCCAATGTACGTAGTGACATCCGTGAGAATGACTCGTCTCAAAAATTGCAAATGTATATATATGTATAGATAATTATATAAAAATATGGGCATTAATATACATGTATTTATACCTGTGTGCAAATAAGCAAGAAAAAAACTACTAGAATTTCCAGTTTGTCTTTACGACTATATTAATGCATAGACATGCGACCTTTTTCATTCATTATCTCTCGATTAGCGATAGTTGAGAGACGAGTCACAGCTAATTTGTGCCAAAGCTTCATTATACATTATTATTATATCTCGTAAGAGAGCTTCACATTACCTGTTGCGGGTGGAATGAAAAGTGAGAGATGACGTTGAGTCGCGTTTTAATTAATTCTATGGGAAAAATGTGCCAGTACGACAAGATGAGATGCGTAAGTGCGTGAATGTAAGCGCGTATATTACGAGAATACAGCTCAACTCACACGGTGACTTGAGCCCCATGTTCTCAGGTATTTACATGCATCACGCTTTGATAAAAGTATGCATAAAAATATGTACATGTGAACGTATACATACGATACATATTTATTATTTATATGTACCGAGTAATCAAGAATTAGCGCAGAGCAGATTTGAACAATAAACTATAGTCTTTCTAAGAGCTTAAGCAAAAAATTATCGAATTTAATATCGATATTGCTTCATAAAACGTCTGTTTAAACAAATGTGATCCATTTTTACTTAAGGGAACAATTTTTGATTGAAAAAAAAAATGATTAAGATATCTTTTTCCCTCTATCGTTCGCCTAAAAGGTTATAGCTATAAATATACTTTTCCAAAGAGCGTTTTAAAAATTTTCTTTAATTATGTAAAATTATATTGTGTGATAAAACCTCTTTATTGTTTCAAAGTCAAATCTTTGGTAAAAATAGTCGAAAGGTAAAAATTATAATTATTATTGATAGGCACTATTGAAATGAAGTATCGTTCAATAAATAAGCACGATCTTACATATATCGATTTATGCGAGTTGGACGCAGATAATAATGATCGATCCTCGTAAATACGTTTGCGTATATATATATATATACGTCACGAAAGTCAGCCGATGAGATTCTACGCGACCATCAGTGTATATGCATGTACATCTCGTGACTCGTGCGCGCCCTGAGAGTGCGCATACAAAGCATGACAAGTGACGTTTCGTGATTGATGCACGCATCTTCGTTTTCCATACGTATATGTTTGTGCGTATTGGTGTGTTACGCTTCGACGATCTCATCCGCGAGTCCTTAGTTCTCTCGTGTTCTGTAGCTCGCGCATATTAATTCCTTTCCCACAGTTATTAACAGCTCTCAAGAGAAATATAAAGATCCACTCTGCGCCCAACCGAGCTGATATAGGTCTTCACAAAAGTCACGCCCGAGTTTCGAAGAAAATACCTTGTGAATATTTTCTCAGATGAATCACTATTGACTTATTGTCAATTGAAAATAGTCAATCTGGCGTGCATGCATATCACATAAACAAAAACGTAACGCTTCTCTTACTGAGCATACCAGATTGATTACTGCTAATTAATTGGAATCCCAACAACGGTGCTTTGGATAAAAATACAGGAAATGATTTTTTTTTGGTAATACGAGATACTTAATCTGCGTTCAATCAGTGAAACTTTTGAGACTTCCTGTAGAGATCCCTCGCACAATCTCGGAGTGTGTTCGCGTTCTTGGAGGTAATGGTTCGCGGTCCCGCGATATTCTAGACATCAGGCATCAAATTTGTTCCTTTTTTTCCGTTGCTTATTTCACGACCTGACACACTGTACGGAAACTAAGGCTCTTGCGGGTATTATATATTATTAGGGAATATTCGGTGAACCTCTGGGAAAGTCGTGACCAGATGTGCTATAGATGTATTCATTTTTTTCTATATATATATATATAGATATATAAATCAGATGTGGAGCGAAAATATTTCGCGTGGTTCTGGGCGATTCGTCCAAACCCATAAGTTCGTCGAGGGGGTTGAAGAGTTTCATGGAGCGAGAAAGACACTTTCTTTCTAGGGCTACAGATAATAAAGGACGACCGGTGAGAAGAAAGTCTCTCATCTCTTTCTCTTTCTCTCTCTCTCTCACTCTCTCTCTCTCTTTGTCTCGCTGTCCCTTTTTTTCTTCCATGTCTTTTTGGTCATTTCGTTTCAGGGCCACCTGAGTTGCCTGTGGAATATGGGTGGTGCCCGTACTTATGGCAGGCATATATATCCACCAAAATCCTGTGAATTAGTTCTCGGTATTCGTTATTTAGGCTGCTGACTCGTATGATACTGCCCATTTTGGACTGCCGTATTTTTTTCTTCTCAGCATCATCTTTGTACGATTTATTTATACGATTACGCATCCATGAGATAACTTCTTTCAGGCATTATTCGACAGGTGACAGAACACCATAACGCACGCCTCTTCAAAGGCTATCCATAAATAAATTTGTCATGGATTAATAATATTCCTTTATCATCTGCAAATTCAATGTCGACATCACTCCTCTCAAAATTTATCGTTGATATCGATTTTGACGATTTATGTTCCATTTGGTTAGGATTTCCGCCCCATAGCGAGACGATGATAATAATGGTTCACGATGCATTATTTAAAAAAAATGTAAAAGTAGAAATAAAAGTTGTCTTATTCGCTTCAAATCTCAGTAAAAGTTATAAAAGAATCCCACTAAAATTTGCCAAATGAATTCAAACCTCACAGAAAAATTCCGATTTGATCAAACCTGACGAAAAGTTAAGTTCGAACTTCACAAAAAGACATTCAATTAATTTAAATGCACAGTATAGAGTATATTTCTAGGCAGGTATATGAAACTTTATTATGTTATACAAGCCCCCAGAAAATGTTGGCATAAAATCGAACCTCGCATACGCGATTATATATTAAAACCTTGCAAAAATTTATTAAATATCCCTCCAAAGAATACTCAAATACATCGAAATCTTATAATCAATCTCAAATAAAAAATCATTTAGTTAATTCACATGTGCGCTTGTTCTTGAAAAATAGAACGAAAAAAAAATGAAAATGAAAAAAAAAATGAAAATGAAAAAAAATTTCGACCGAAAAAAAAATTCGATAAAGACATAAAATTCAGCTGAAGTTGTTGACGAGTTCGTAACTGTGAGTGATTATGAGGTTAAACCAAAAATCTTGTCAACTATTTCAGCCAAATCTTTTTTTCCGTCATCATCAATAATTCGAATTACTTGGATCAGATCATCAATAATTAATCCTGAAATTTGATCCCAATATCTCAGCATCGGTCTTACCTTATTACGTTGTTACGTATCAAGGAATCTATCGTTATCAAATTACGTGCTTGTATATATTTTCTACAGTTGTAACTATATATATGTATGGAAATCTTCCAACAAACGACCTCCAACGACTGGGGTTAATTAAAGACACATGGTGAATCATTTTTATCAAAAATGCAACATTGTTCGAGCTAAGACCCACAGTTGCACATGGGCCCATTCAACCGATCAAAAACTTACACATCCCCAACATTTTAATAACGACCTTAAATTTTCTTATTTTTTCGCAGTCTTCAGAGTTTTGTTCTTCAGCGAAATGAATCAATAAAATGCAACATATAAACTTTTCAACATATGTGCCCACGATTGTGCAGAAATGTATATGTATATATTCTTTTTGGTATATTCGTGACCCCGAACGATCACGTTCAACGTGTCTTCCGGGCTGTGGAGGACGCGCACGCTTTAGCGGAGACTTCCGTTGAATTTTGTTCGCATTGCCGTTTCGTTTTTGGTGGCGTTTCAGTTTTTCCGCATACATATACCATCAACACTCCGTATTAGCAATCACGAATAACTCGTGGTTGTGCGAGAAATGGAGAGGGGAAAGCCTGCTCCCCGTTTCTAGGCTTTACCACATCGCGCCATACGACGCCCAACCACATCGCCGAACAAAACTCATTAAACGTCTGTCCGTCGTTTGTTTCGATATGTTAACACGTGGAACGCTCTGCCGACCTGTTCACCACGACCATTTCTCGGTGCAGCTTAATACACACATACAAACGTAAATTTATATGTACAAACACGTAAAATGTTAATATTCTTGGTGTCCGATGATCAACTTCTCACGTATGCGTCGCTCCGTCCTTCCATAAACTGGACGCGCAACGACGTCAAGAAGTTACCCCGAACGAATTGCAAGCATCGTGCAAGGGGTGTCACGTGAGACGATTGCAAAAGCTGAGACTTTGCACTACCACTTGTACTCATCCCTTTCTCTTATTTTCCTCTGTTACTCTTCCGGTTAACTCCGCAGTTCAGCTAATTATAATTAAAATCATTAATTGCTACTTCTTTGAACTTTAAATGATTCTGCTTAGGTTCAACTTGTTCCGTAATTATCTGCAGGAGAAAGAAGTTGTCCGTACGTCACTGATTGCGTGCTGAGTTCCTGGGTGGAGAAGGGATATTCTGTTAGAATGTGGGAGAAGTTTATTGTTAGACCGAAAAAAGATGACGGAGAATTCGGGTAATTTTTTATGCCGTCGCAAAAGTGTGAATTCGGTGTACATTCGAGTGTCGAATTCGAGGAAATCATTTTGCAGTAGGCATTGATTTATCTTCTCGTGGTTCAGATTTGTAGCTAAAATGACGGAATGAACCATTTTTACACCAACTTCTCTATAATTGCTAATATAATTGACTTCGTCCTGGTGCATGGGCTGTAGAATTGAAATAGAAGATCTTCGAAATCTACAAAAAAGAATAGATGAAGGGACGCACCTGCTGTCACTAGGTCAAGATGTCTGTTAAGCCTCGTGAACATTCATAAGGGTTCGTGTGTCTCGTACACCAAAATACAGTTCGCAGAACTTTATTCTCTCAGGATAATTCCAGTGTGTTTGCAGCTCAGATATTTTTTGTACAACGTTTGAAATTCTACAGACGGAAGATACGTGGCCAGAGGATCCAAAGAAAGACGCCCTGAGGCAGTGAGTCTATCTTAAAAGAGGGCACACTTTATTCTCGTTGGACTGTCGTAATTATTCTACTGTAATTTTCGTTCGGGTTGCTTGGACTTTCGAGGGTTAAGGACACCACAGCCGGGAGGCTCGTGTTCCACCACTGAACTTTAAAAAGTGCGCAGATGTGATGCTCTTCGGAGTCTGGGCTTATTAGATGCCCTTTTCGCGTCGAGAATCCGTGGGGTCAGTTTATCATAGAAATGTCTAAAATAATGAAATATTAGGGTTCAAAGTATTTTTTGGGATGTGTACTATATAAAAAATATATATGCCGCTATTATTGGTCCACCCGTAATTATTTAAAGCAGAAAACAATAAATTATTGTAGAATTATAATGTTATATAATCCGAATTTCCGATAAAGAAGACTGTGGAATCAAAAGAAATGAAGGACTCTGCGAAGAACTCTGGAGAAAAAACGAGGAGTCTGGATAGGAATTCAATAGAAGAAAGACGTATTTCATGTATCAAAATTAAATAAATTTATTTAAGGGCTTACATACACCTAGAGAGGTAAAAAAACTCGATTTTTCAAAACCATAATTTTTCGATGGTGTCACCCTTTACATGTCATTTCTAAAAATTTCCTGAGAATCGATAACATATTGCAGCAACACAGATGCTTAAACACTAAAATGCTTTTTTTTCAAAATGGTGTTTTTGAGAACGGTAACTATTCTATCTCGAAAACTAAACGACCGATTTGGATGAAATTTGGTACAGAGGACCTTTACACAATTGTCTGGTCTCTGTTGAGCGATTTCTCTTTTAAACATCATAATTTTTGTTTCACAAGTAAAAAAAAAAACATTTCGGCAAATTCCTGACCTTACGATTCAAACCTCTGCCATTTTGCGAAAAATGCATTAAAAAAATTCGGCCTCGACAAAGACTGTTTTTTTTTTGTCGACTTTGAGAAAAAAATTTTGTTTTATTTTTGGGTTAAAGCGTATAAAAATATGTCTTTATAAATATACAAAAAATTATTTCAATAGATACATTTTTTCGATATGAAAAAAATTATTGAAATTGACCCTATTTTTGGCACCTCTAGATGTATGTAAGCCCTTAAATCGTTAATAATTGGTGTATTTATATTTCAATCCCACATTGTGATTCCATATAATACTCATAGTCGCCATGAATTAATCATCCTCCTAAGATTATCAAAAACTACATTGTTATACGAATTATCTCATGAAACTAAATTCAATTTTTCACCACATACGAAATATTCTTACACTGTAAAAAAAAATTATTTGATCCAAGTAATCGTATCCAAGTAATTCGAATTTACTGAAGGCAAATGAATTTTTCTTCGCAATGAATAAAAACGAACATTGCGCCAAATAAATCAATTTGGAGCCAAATAAATTTTTTTCAATCAAAGATGTATCCATTTAATCCGAATACCGATTTACTGCATAATATACAAATAATCGATTTACTTGTATCAAATAAATTTTTTTTACAGTATGCACAAGGCGTTTCAGATTGTCGTTGAAACGTGAATAATCCATCAAATATAAATATCGAATTTATGCACCAAGAGAAATAAAGGGAGGAGACAAGAGCTGAGAAGAGTTCAAATATATGTACAAAAAGAGCCCAGCAGTCCGACAACCGAACGTCTCGGTCAAATATTACACCTTTTATCTCTTTTTCTCCATCCCTCTCTTTCTCTCCATTTTGTCTGTCGGCATATGGTCAGGCATGTACCTCCATGCTACATATAATACTACTATAAAGTATAATGTCCGGCGACGACAGGCAACTTGCGGTCTCTGTCGTTTATCGATAATCGTTTTCCTGTTGCTGGTAAGTTTTTTATATTACATACCCGACTTTTTGGACCACTCTCTTTCTCTCTGGCTGTCTCTCTTCTGTATATAGACTCACAATGATCGCTTCGTTCCCGTGTGCCTTGTATGTATATATATGGTACTTTTTCTCCCGCTATCCTCGTTTGCCGCAACCGCGCACACATTGCACTGTTTCGATAAACTTCCGGTCTTCTATACACACGTACAGAACGATTCAAAATTGATTTCGAATGAAATCGATCGTTATCTTAAGAGTTAAAATCTTTTTCAGGCTATTGGTATAACATTATTCGAAAAGAAAAATTAAAATCCAAAATGTAAATCTTAACACCGCACAAAATATAAAAAAATAGCAAATTATCTAAATAACATCAATATACAAAAACGTGGTGATCAAATGAACATTGAAGACCAAAATTCTTTCAAATGAACTACAATAAATTATTTTATCTATTCTGAATCATCCTGTACATATCGCGAGGTAATTTTGTTCGTGCTCTATTACACACTGGCCAGGATCGATACAACTGCAGATTTTTCGATGAGACCGAGAGTCATTATAAAAACCGAAAAGAAAAATAAGGGTGGGGGAGGATTGGGATGAACCCACCGGAAAGATGACACGTGTCCACCGCGCGAGCGGTCATGGTCATTATTTTTATGGGTGTCGTTTCCGCGAGCCCCCTTTTTCGATCATCGAACCTGAACGCGCTCTCACTTTCTTTTTCGTCTCGTTGCCCAAAAGCGGGCCTCGAAAAAAGGGCTTTTGCACACTGGCACGAGTTCCGGGTAAAATTTTTTCAAGTGCCCTATAACTCGCATTGTGATTATATATCCGAGTGCGGTATTTATCACTGAGCAACCATCGTAACACTAATCTAGCAGGTGCTCCTAATTTTGTAGTCATTATACGTATAGATATACTAACAAGTAAACAAAGGAGAAAAATGGCGTCCTTATTGCCCTTGTAAATATTTTTAAATTACTAAGTTCTGTATCAATTGAGGTCAAATAATTTGTAGGAACGTTATACAAAATTTTACACCTTTAATTCAAACAAAAATATTATTCAGGTTGCGTAATTAAATTTGATGACAAATAGTAAGAGATCTTGATCATTTTAACCTGTGATCGCAAAGGTAAGGACAAAGATATCATGTTCCAAGATGAATGACGTCAAGTATATAGAAAAAAACCTACGGGTAGTAGTTTCAAAGCATAACATAAGATTTACTATAAAATTGTATAAAATTCATGAACATGATTTGCTCGTATTATCGATTAAAAAATCGCAATTCAGTATTTAAAAAAAAATTATTGATTATTTTCACAACATCATTTGCAGTTTCGACATCAGACAACATTCGCAATATTACGAAATAAACATTTATATGTTATAAGTACTAATACAACAAATATTTTCAACGAATTTAAACCACCATTGACATAAATTTATCGAATTACGTTAATTTTTATCGGTTCAATTTATGGAACGAAACTGGAAGAACTTTGGGATGACATCTGCACAAAACTTAAAAAAAAGGTCTATCTACAGCTTATTATACACCTTAAGTACAAAATACAGTATTCGTCGACGTCCATCATTTAGTGTGGACAGCTAATATTCGGGCAGCCCACCACACGAATAAGTATATTCATGTACGAAATGCTTACAACACAAATGTAAATCTGTGTGCGTGTAAAATGTTCGCAGGATTTGTGGGGTTCGTGTATTCGGGGGCGGCTTCTCTACGCACGAGAATATCAGAAGCTTTCATCGAGCACCCCAATTCTTCGTTCACTTTCCTTTCTCTTTCTCTTTCACCGTCTCTTTCACTTTTCGCTCTCCGTCTTTTTGCTTATAATAAAAATCGTCGCCGTTTGGGTTGCGTGCACGACGATTGGTTGGGCGTTGTTCAGGGGTGACGTGGAGAGGTCCCACAATGCATCATCGCACTGAAAGGGGACAGAGGAAAGCACAACGAGTCTTGTGTCCGTGCCAATATTCGTTCGGGGCTGAAGGGGACTATTCTCGTATTTAGAGGCGGGTGTGGGCCTCGAGAAGTCCTCGAGCGACCCTTGGGGGGGGTTGGGAAAGGCTGTCGCTTGGGTAAATAGGGCACGCGAAGAGACACACGCCCTCTCTATTATCCATCATATGCTGTATATATGTATGTGTACAATCATCGTTGTCGATATAGACACGCGTGTACGTATATGCATATATACATGGACACGTTTATATGAGACTCTAGCTCACGAGTCCTTAGGCAAGGGCGCCCTACTGCCATTACAAAAGGGTTGGACTCTGCTATATTACGAAGCGACGTTTTAAAACTGAATTTTTCATTCACTCAACGGTCTCTCTCACAGGGCCAACAGGAAAGCGGCCATCATAGAAGATGAGGGAGATCGAGAACTACGAAAGAGACAGACATAGTTGTTTTTTTCTTATTTTTATTTTTATTTTTTTCAGTACTCATTCTTCCTTTCTTTTTCACCCTGAGCTCAAAATCATATGGGAACATATTTTATATATTAGAAAAATCGAGGGCGATTGTGCGTCGTGGACGGCGATGACGAAGACGACAACATCAACAACAACGACGAGGACGAGAGTCCTTGCCGCTCAGAGATTGAGGCACCTCCATGATGACGTGAATTGGTGAGACGGAGACTTTGATGTCAATCGTCCTTGGCGGAAATACGCGCTCCCATTTACCTCGTACTCCTAGTCCAATTGGAATTCTCGTATTATAATATAACTTCGTATGATTGAAAATCATCGGGACCGTTCCGAGAACAGGATTATATATATTTTTTTTGTATGTCATATTTTTTTCTTTGCATCGCTTGAAATACATATATTGTATTCCACTCGCGGAATATTATTGTCGAGAGATTTAAATGCACATATGCTAATATCCCAACTTGATATTGAAAATATTATTATTGTTCACAAGATGTGGGAACTGTTTGCGTTACTGGAACAAATAAGGACAATGGTGGTTGGCTTCTTTGTTGAGGTTTATTGTTTTATACAACACAGAATACTTTCATAAATATATTTTCTTCATGACTTCAAGTAGTCACTTAAAAAAAGGACGAAATCGTAGTTTTCGCAGGTTGTTGCACCAATTTCCTTGAACAACTTTTCTACCACAATAATTTATTAAATACGCAATTATTATCATATATTTAATAATAATTTATAATTGAAATGAGTTTTCGTGTTTTCAATATAACATAAAAGAATGTCCGAAAAAAGGAATGACGACGCTTTAAATTCGTTGATATTTTAACATTACCTTCAAATGTTAAAGAACTGACAATTATCCGGCAGTTACTTTAGTGTTACAGATTTTATCTCAAGAGTTTCAAATATCGAATAAAATATCCATTCGAAATTTTTTTACGCTGGTTTGTCATACACCAAATGAAAAACTCGATTTTCATTATGATCCGCCAAAAAGTAGGTACTTAAAATTATTTTTCAGTTGAGTAAAAATATTTTTTTGATACAAAAAAAATTGTATCTTACGGAATAATATAAACAACGAAAAGATTTTTAAAAACACAAGGCATTTAGAGTGTACCTACTTGCACGTGTACAAAAAAGCGCAGCGCCATTTTAACGGGGGAGTGAGTGGGCGGCGAGGGGAGTGGGGGGGGGGGGGGGGGGGGTTAAAAGTAGCAATTTAAATTGCACATCGACTTTATCTTTCTCAGGCTCTTCGGGACGAAAGGAAGGTTGCTATTTGCGGTGCACACGCTCCACAACAAAGGCAACATAAAAGAGAAAGAGGGAATGAGAGTTCTCATAAAAAAAGAAAGAAAATACTCGTGGTGATTACGCACAAGTCTATAGACCGTCGATATAGAACAGAAGCGGGTCGCCTGCGTGAATTAATAAAGTCGAGTTATTGCGACCGTTGGCTGCCCGTAGTGATGCTTTCGGATTGGCGAGGGGTGCAGAAATGAAGCGAGAAAGTATGAAGAGAGAGAAAGGAATAATAAACCCGAGAGAAATCGCTGAGAGGTTCGTATATATACACATACCACATCCACATGCCCTTTTAGACCCTTTTTCCGCCCATGAAGTTCCATATTATTTGAGCATGAATCGGGTACATTTATTAGTCACTTGGCAGTGTTTGGCCGTGGCAAAATCATTCGTAAAAGAAAAGGACGCAAGTATATGCCAATAACTATTGCCTTTTTTTCTCTCTCAGTCCTACTGGCCAATCATGGTATTGTTTATAACAGTGGTATACGCAAATGTGTTCGTATATGCACGAGTCAACTTGACGCAGGGAGTTGAACCATTTTTTCTGTACACGTGTATCGACAGAAATGCAGCAGAAGGGCGCGATGAATCTTACTTTTCAGGATGAACAATCCCAGCTAAGCCCTTTCTTTCGTTACACAGTCTATTTGTATATATGTCGAGAAAATGTATGGATATATACTCACTGTATACACATTCACGTTCCCGGGATCGTCATTCGTCCGGCTGTCGATAGTCAGAGGTACTTACGTCCCAGGATACCAAGTGATTAGCGATATTTTATTTCGCATGGGAAACCAGACAGATGAGAAGTAGCTGAGTAGGAGCTCAGAGCAATCTCTCTCTCTCTCTCTCTCTCTCTCTCTCTCTCTCTCTCTCTCTCTCTCTCTCTCTTTCTCTCTTTCATTGGGGAGAGTGAGTGAAAGAGAAAGAACCAGCCCTTGTGAGTTTTCTCTGCTTTTCGTCTTTCCTTTTCTAACGATGATGTCCCTCCACTCATCCTAAACATGCTTCACCCTGTTTCACTGGCAAATTTTGCCGTAGCAAAACCACCCCCATATATATGCCATCAAGATACATATATACGCAGGTTTTATATGGCAAACGCTCCCTCTAGTACACGGAACGTCCCATCGTGCTGTCATGATGGCGTTACATCCAATATTCCTGGGCTTATCCAGCACGAGAGAGCGTGTAATTCAGGACGATCAAATCCAAAAGGAAAACAATATAGGGATACCAAAGAGAGACAGAGATAAAGGGGTGAAAGCCTCTCTTCCGAACTGACGGAAGCACAGAACGCACGTTATGACGCTGAGAGAATCTCGCTCAGCCGCTCTTTCAATCATGATATATATGTTTGATAGTGCACACGACAAGACCTGACAGCCCAATGTATTCTATTAAAATTGTAGTCGCCATTGCACACGGTTTTTTGCCATAGTTGGTGGATTCGATGATCAACCTTTCACGTCCAATAGTCCTCAAAAACATAATGCGCATATATTTGAGCCAAGTAAAATGGTGTATTACACTTTTGTATCGGATATCTCACAGCACTCGAGACAAACTAAACCCAAACAAAAGTTTTGGAAGATTATTATTATTCTTCGTTAAAATTCGGTGTCCCAGAACGAAAAAATGAGTTTTTCTTTCGCTCGATGAAGAGAGTCCTTCCTCATTATTATTACTATCTTTCAGAATAATGCAACCAATATAACGAAATTATCTTATATTCATTGTATCGGAGAAGATAATTCCAATATTCAGAAAAAATATAATAAAATAATACTCTTGTGCTTTTGATTTTTATAACAATTTATATATCTCGTACTTCAGAATGAAATTACAACATTTCCTTCACAGGAATATTTACAATTTATATGAGAAAGAAAGTATACGTATCAACAGTAAATTCAACGTCCGCAAACTTCACTTTACGAAATAATCCATTTTCAGATCAACTAAAGTTAACAATTATTAGAACTTTGTCCAATTTCTATAACCACACAACTTTCAAAGCTATGTACTCGCGCAAAAACAAATATATCACGTAAATTTTGCGGATGAAACAAGGTTAATAACAATGAAATTGTTATGAACCGGGTTAATGTGTTTTTGCTATGAAAACAAGAAATTTCGATAGTTTCGGGTTTTTAATCATGACGGAGTAAAATGTTACACTTTTTCATTTGGTCGGGAATGAGGAACCAAAATCCCGTTCCGCCATTTCGGGTGGAGCTTCACTGGCCCAAGGATCAATCCGGGTGGTTGAACGGCTGTATTGTGTATTGTCTGAGCATATACAATATATACATATACTTACAAAACTCATGCGTATACCCATGCATACACACATGAACACATATACATGTAATATGTTATATGCATGTATATGATGAACCGCAGGTTGGCAAACCCGTCCTCGTTAGCAGCTGCGTGGCATCCATCCCCCGCCCGTTACACAATGGTTTTGCTCAGCCTCGATTCTCCATCGTGTTATAGATCTATCTCACTTTCTCCCATACTCTCTGCCGTTCCGCTTTCCGTCTCTTTTTCGTCGTCCCCTGCTTTTTACACTCCCCATCGATGTACGACCGCTTGATGGAAAACGAAACGATGAAGAAAAAAAAACGAAGAGATGGGTGGATTAGTGACGTCACACAGGAGAAGAGACGAGCACCTGGCATGCATAGTATGTCTTATACGAATATTTCATTGCATCGGAGTACTAGGTATGTATGTCTACGTAAGGTCTAAACCACACACACGTATGGAGGTCTACGTACATAGAAAGAAAAAGAGCCAATGGTCGATCCTCCCCTCGACGAACGACACATGACTGGCTCGTCGATTTCTTTTATTTTTCTTGGTGACACACGCGAGACATTTTCTATGGGCGTGAGACATTTGTCATTGGTGGATGCATGACAATAGATATCTCCCTTCCTCGAATGTACTGAACAGGAAATAAATGTCAATTGAGATTTTACAAAACATTCCCAAAAATGGTGCTCCATCGTATTCGTTATCAAAGAGACATACACCAACTAGCAGATTCCAACAAATCGATTTTGTGATTTTTATATTTTTATCAACTCTCGACTGCCCGCACATTGCTATGAACGGTACAAAATTACATTACTTGATCTTATTTGGAAAAAAATATTCCTATGCACATCATACTGGTCTTAGTCTTATCAATAAGTTAATGTGACCGTGCAAATCTTCTCGAAATGTCAGCATCATAAAGAACAATCTATTAAATATATCAAAATCTACAGTAGAATGTCGTGATGATGCCATTATAATAACTATCGCTCACAACATCTGTAGCATCCTTGACACCGTTCTTGAAAGTTTCTCACAATGCATGTTTTCATTTGAATAAAAACTTAATTTAATACCCTTTTTTACCCTTCTTTAACCCTTTTTAAATTCATTTTAATTTTAATTTTTTATTTTTCATTCATTTTTTAATTAATTTTTGTACCCTTTTTTAATCCATTTTAATAGTTCCAGTTATATATATGCCCCATTTATTGAATGTCTACAAATGCCTCGAGGTTTATCATTCGTTAAAACGTTCGGACATTTTTCCAGAAACTTCCTGCAGGCAATTTGGTTTTTTTTGTACGCCATTAATTTGCGTTGTATGGATCATATTTCTATCATTTGTTTCGATACTGAAAATCAATATGTAGAAAGAAATGGACAAAAATGTTTTTTTTTAAAATATTTTATTCAATTATTTTGCCGCAAAATATTTGAAAACTTACCTCGTTGTATTTTGATTAATCAACGCGGTTATTTTGTACCTTGAGTGCAAAATGCAGTGTAAAGATATAAAATATTTGAACGGATTTAAAAGGGGAATATAAAAAGTATACAGCGTAATACGCGATGGCTTTCGAGGGCTTTTAGCGAACTTCGGAATTATCGCGAATAGCATAAATAGTATAAGCGCATACGTAGTTTATATAAACCCCTTATTTAGGGATTTTTTTTCGTAGTGCATGAATGGGAATATCGGGGGCTTGTACGTTGCTGCATAATGTAATTTTCGGGGATTTTTAAATCGAGGCCACGAGACTCTACGGTCTCGTTGGTTTCTCTTTTATTTACTTTTTGCTGCTTTTCTCGTACGTATGTTTTTTTTTCTTTCTCAATTCTCTGTTCATTCTCACTTGTTTTTCAGCCGTGCCAGTGCACGCTTTGGAACGCTCTCCCTCAAGAAAATATGCTATGTATATAATATTGACTTCCTTCTAGGTGTTAATACTCCATATAAAGCTTCGTGAACACACGTACGTAGAAATACATGTGAACATATGGATATATAGTGCCTGGCAAAAGTTATATAGATTGCCAGTCTTGTACCTCTCTATGCGTCCAAACAACAAAGTCTTTGCCGATTCGCGAGGGAATCCCTGCTGCACTGAAATAAGGGTCTTATCTCTCCCACGAATAGTGCCCCTTCAGCGCGGTTTTGTTTCATTGCTGATGCACACAGCCCTCTCTCTCTCTCTCTCTCTCTCTTTTTCTTTCTCTCTCTCCCTCTGTTTTCTGGGTGTGCTACAAACGTTGGTTTGCCACGCGATCCTCAGTTTCGTCCCCTCTCCCCGTGGGATTTTCTCGCGCAAGTAAGTTCTCCCTCCATAACCAATTTCAAAATTACTTCTCGGTCATTTTAGTATATACGTATAGGCAATATTTTATAAACTGCTTAAACGTAATTGCAACGAAATCAAGGATGATTTCGTCGTGCACCGTAATTCAAGACATCTGGCCACAAAAAACCACCAATTTTTGAGAGCTGCGAACTCATGACGGAAGCACATAAAAGGTATAGTATATATATATACAATGTATAGACAGGATCTTGAAACATGACCCCAAAAAGACGATTTGAGCGTAGCGCGAAGGGCTTTTGCACCGAGCCTCTCCGGAATAAAATATTTCCAAAATTGGGACTCTCGCGTTTACCTGAGAGACGCGCTCTTCTCTCAAATAGTTCAAAGACACAACAGCTTTTTTGCCTTTTTTCGTGCGAAAAACCAATCGTTCGGGCACCCGCAAATTCTCTGCGAGGGTTCCTTTGTATTTGACAGTTTATGAATTTACACACTCTTTGTATCCGGTTCCCCTTTGCGCAAAGAGACCTTCCGTTTTATTATCCACCGGACCCGTTGTGTAGGTGTATATGAAATTCGTTTGCGAAGGGAACCAATTTTGAGGGTTAGAAGTGAGGAAGCTTGAAGAGGGAAAATAATTCTCGCTCAGAGAAATGCAAGCGAGCGAGAAAAAGATGGAAAGAGAGATCCAAGATCACTTTCCATATCACGCTCGGCAAGAGCGCCTCGTCCCTCGTGAATATATTTCTATAGATCTACATAAATATATAAAATATAAATATATACGTAGTTATATAATTATATACGGGTACACATTTGGAACTTTCCTTGTCGAATCGACCCGAACCTAATTTTAATCTTGTTACTATTTTTTACCCTAAATCTTCTTACTTATATTTCTTAAATACCATGAAAATCATTATAGTATTTATTAAAGAATCTCTTCACATATTCACAAAAATTTCGAACCGTATATCAACATTCTTAGGGTTGTAGCTTAGAAAATGAAGTTGAATAAATTATCAAAATGGTGAAATGGCATACTGACTGACTTCTGTGACACCTTTTACTCTGAGAGAGGTTGAATATGTTTACCATCAAAGATCTGAATGTTCTTTACTTAATTTATAAATTGTAGAAATCGTTAGTGTCAATTGATTATTATATCATTTGAAAATTTGCGGACATGATTTTTTCAAACGGTTATACATTTTGTGATCAAAATGAACAGGATTTCGAAAATATTGAACTTCAAAGAGAACCAATTTGATCTAAAATGGCTTGTATATAAATGTGGTTCAGTGGAAAACGTAATTAAGACGCAAGAGAGAGAGAGGCGAGCGCTACAGAGAACGCTGGGGTAAGAAATCTTTAGAAAACTTCTCAGAGCAAGACTAAGATGCCATAGTTCGAGGAAGGGTTGCACGAGGCAAAACTCACCCTAGAAGCAATGGAGGCTGATGCATAAATTAGGACTGCTAATGGCCCGGCAGGGATATCTTTACACTAAGATAAATTCCTGTATACAGATATACGCTTAGATTTACCCGAATTTATAAAATGAAACTTTGTAACAAAAAAAATAATCAGATTTTTCAGCACGAGGAATTAACGAACCAGATCGCGAAAACCTCGTTCTATCGTGATTGCAAAAAGTTGTTGATTATAGTAGTCTATAAAATATCTCGTGAAACAGTTGAATAAATATTTGATTCGTACATGTATAATAAAACGAATAAATAAAATATAATTAATTATGTAATAGAACGTGAATAATCGAGGAGTTTTTTGTATGACTGAGCTCCTCTCCTCACATACGAAACAGACTGTAGCAGAAGCCACCTGGCGGAGTTTTGGAGTTGCCAACTCCATTCTACAATGAATAGTATTATCGGCACAACTGACATTAGTGAGATAACTATAAGCAGATATCTTTGGGAAAAAATACTGAAAACAATGAACATAATACAAAGTATTCATTAAATATAAAAAATAATGACTATTGTTTTTATTATCATAAGCAATTTTATTGATTTTCAGAAGGGAATGAAAATAAACTTCTGAACAACAAAACTAAAGGCAGTAAGCTGAAGTAAAATTTTATGGACGACAAATTTTCGATTGAATTCGGGAAGTTCTTGGACAAAAAACGAGATCAAGAGCAACTGGGAAGAGAGAAGATATATTGGATGCTGTGGACGATCCAAGTGTGGTAGCGGCGACGTCTTGCGAGGTCACGTACACACACTCTCGTGTGTGATACGCGAAGAACACTACCTCAGGCAACACATGGGGAGAAACAGGGGGAGCAATTTCGTTTCCCCTTTTTCTTTTCTCTGGGTTCCGTATACACTTTCGTTCGTTCTCCTTATTCTACCAGTTCAATGCGACCTCGTGCACTGTATTATATACTGGGTGTCCCAGGTTAACCGGTTAATATCATAAACTTAAGGTATGGGCTTCTTTCGATCCGAAGATGCATAAGATCAAACTTATGCAGCATTAGCTTCTTTACAAAACAGTCTTAAACAGCACTTTTTCATCTTTAGCAGCGTAGCTCCGACAGCGGTTCGGAAAACAGCCTGGTTTTCGGGTGTTGCGCGTTTAACCTCAAGTCTCCCTGCTTGATCTATATTCAAGACTTAAGCCCCTTGTACACGAAGCTATTTTTCGTGCTAAATAGGATGCGTGATGTACTTTTGTAAAACGCACGCATGCTATCTAGCACGAAAAAAGGGCATCATGTGCACGGAGCTTCAAAATCACTAAGATTGGAAAAGACAAATGACAATAACAATACCGGAAAATGAAAAGCTTTGATCTTAAATTCCTTGGCTGCCAATAACTTTTTTATAGAAAATTTCATGCTCTACAAGATTGGTACTTTTCAGTTTTGCAATATATTTAGTCGTTTCAGCATCGTGTGCTGTAAAATCGTGATCGAAAAACGCTATGAGACTTCCTCATCTGAAATTCGGTCCAGACCTTGAGAGATATATTACTGGCCATTCAACCTAAAACAACCTGTGCAAAAATACACATATAGGATCAAAGCCAAATCATATGCCGAACAGAGAAAAGCACTTGAATCGCATTCGTTTAAATTGATAAGGACTTCAGATGTGCCCTTCTAATTCTTGGCCTAAGTCCATGAAGGAAAACGAACTGCAACCAAGAAGACTACCGGATACGACTACAGGGTCGAATCGTCGGGAAAACAACACACCTCCGCACCTTGAAGTAGACCAGAGGAGAAATATTTCTCTCTCGCATTTCTAATTCTATATATGGATAATATATTACAATATTTATACATTTTTACGCTTAAAACGCAAGATATACAAACCAAGTAATTTCCATCAACTCGATACTCACCGAACACCTCACAATCAAGACACCCGAGATGTTTTCGTAAAAGGTAACTCATACAAGACATTTATCAATATTACATTATATTCGTATTATGAATATAATGTTGTGAATTTCAATAAATTTCAACCACTTCAAATCCGCGTTTCCGACATTTAATTGATGTTATTCAATTTAAAACAATTAGCTTCCTCTGATTGTATTAAATCAACATGTATGATAAATTCATATGAAAAGCCATTAAATTTTTTTCATTAACGGGATAATGAATCGTAGATTCCTTTCGAATTCAATCATCGTACCGGTAGTCATGCCATTTTAAGGGTAGAAGTCAAGGCTTTCATCTCAAATAGAAAAGTCCACTCAGACCCTGTAAGAAAAACAAGTAGTGAACATTCAAAACTTGATCTAAATTTACAACAACCCTTCTGTAAGAACACGTTATAAAAATGGAAAAACTAGAAACTGTTGGTTACATACTTAAGCATGGTCTGCATAAAGCTAATATATGAGTGTGTATGTGTGCGTTTGTTTGTACAGGAGGATTTAATCGAATTCGCAGCTACGGTATCCCGTGAGCGCAAAGCAGCATGACTGTAATCGTTTCGACGATTATATACGCGCACAGCTTTCGAAAGTCAAGCGGAATACGTAGAAAAAGAGAGAAAAATAAAAATAGAGACTTGCGCGAACTTCACGGGAACCTTTCAATACTAATCCATACAAAACTGGTGATTAATTCACGAGAGTGCATTTTATAGAATGAAGAATAAACGCGGAGAAAGTGGAGCAATTGAGAACGATATTATGGAGATATAAATTCATTATTTTTTTCTAAATCTTACTGAAGCAGAAGAGAATGAGGCTCTTTATTATGGTCATTCGAGAGATATTAAAGCGTGGGTGGAATAATAAAAAAAAATTCAAATTAATCCATTTTAGTATGAAGCACATAAATTATAAAGTCAAAGTTATTTTTAACTCTTAAACGTGATTCTTTTATCAAGTCCTATTCATAATTATTGCTAATGAACTTGCCTCTCATGTATAGTTATTGCCCTCAATTGCAAAAATGTTTAATTCACAAAAAAAAAATGTACTCCAATTTTTTTCGCAGAACAAAATACAATTCATGGAATAAAGTGTGATCGAGTACAATCATTCTATTTCCGTCCCAATAAGTCTATCAATTATATTTTTTGCATGGGAGCACAAAAAATGGCATACAGTGTAAACTCGCTTACTTCACGAGAAAAAATGAAGCTGAAAAAAGTAGCAGTCTCGGACTAATCACGTCAGGCCGCTACCCCTTTTTCGCTTCCGCAACTAATGCTAGTCAGGTTCTCCCACCATTGGCATAAAAAATGAGAACGTGAGCTATGAGAGATTCCAGTCTATGTTATTGCTTCGTATGTTTTCTGAACGCAGTCCAATCTCTCCTCAACGTGAGAAGGATTTCTCGCGAAGATATTTCGAAGTTGGTGATTATCGGAATCGGACCAATCACAGTCACACTGCAAAGGAATCAAATATATATGTATACATATTTAAGCGTGTATACATAGGTGCGCCAATATCTACTTTGTTCTTACTTCGGAAGAGAAGCTTTACTTCGTTGTACGAGAGATGTACATCAAGTAACGTATACGTGCATATCCAAGCCTCTGCCCCGTAATTACCATGCTCTATCTCGCCCATTCTCTGCTCCTTTTCTCTCTGCCTCAGTCTCCAACCTTCGAAGCGGCAATTTGTCAAGGCTGTAATATTCTCTCTCGACTGTATGGCATTGTATACATATCGAGGAGTCTCTCTCGCAGCGTCATACGGATAACGCCTACAATCCAAAATGGGATAAAATCTCAAACGTGTGGCAACCATATGGTTTATACGTGCATATATATAGACATACAAGTGTGGGCATTATTTTTCACATACACGTGCCAACGACTGTACATCGTGCACAGTTTTTTTTTAGTTTAATGCGTTCCAGGAATTTTCTACATTTTTCTAATACACGGGAGTACGGTAAAAACGTGACTAATTTTTATTATCTGATATGATTTACGGCTTTCTGATTCTTGCATAAGCATAAATATATTAATATACTTTATAAAAATCCTTATTATATTTGAGACCTTTGCCTCATTGTATTTCACTTGATTCTATGTATAATTTAATTAATCATTTGAATGAATTTGACTTTGAATTAAATTAAGCACCACCAGTAACGAACTTTTAACGTTACAATTCCACGAGGCAAATAACCAATTGTGATCCTCGTGGAAGAATCCCAAAAAAATGGCAGACAGAATTGTTAGAGAATCGTTGCTTTCGTTAATTAACGGTGTAGAACGATTTTCGAGTTTACATGTATAGTTATATAAACGCGGCACTAGTTCTCACGTCGTCAATCATCCGTCTTCTCGGACGCACTCAAAAGATCGACAGGATTGGAAAGAACGAGCGTCAGAAAAAAATTGAATCTTGCACAGTGACTCGAGCCCTTCGTCGCTCATACGGTTTACCTTTCTTTCTTTTTTCTGTTTTTTTTTCTTTTCATTCTGGTCGGCGCTTTAACTTTCTCACACTGTTTCGGCTAATGATGCGTAGATCTTTCCGGAACTCATCATACGTAAATAATATTTCAAAGAGCGTCGCGAGCGCGAGAAAGGTATATCGGCGCTTATCTAGATGAGATCTTGCTTCTTAAGGCCCGACTCGGACGTGCGTGCACGCGTTTACCACAATGAAAATAAAACGCTCCATGGGGGAGCTGTTCCAATTTGTCACGAATATACTTTTCTACCGCAGAAAAATTCTTAATGTTCGTCACACCTGCAACGGAAGAGAAACATTACTTATCACGATAAGGTGTGGGAAAAACAGATTATTCCGCATATTTTTGTCTATCGTTAATTGTCGAGACGTTTCTTCATTTTTTAATAATAATAACTCCCATTTTCTAAGTGATGCAATTTCGACGGCATAGCCAATAAAAATTCGTGTGGTGTATTGTCACATCAAAAGCTGACGAGAAATATAATGAAGGGGGAAAAAATATAGGAAAATAAAAGATCGAGAAGGAAATAAAAATGTGAACGAAAAGGTGCGGTCAAAGAAAAATCAAAAAAGAAAAGGCATTTTTATGAGGCCCTAATTGGGATAACAGAGACATCAATGGCGGTTTCGGGGGTCGCGCACAAAGAGGCCCGTAAACGTTGGTTACGGGTATAAACTCGAGATTTTAGTGTCACCGATGGTTTTTCTTTTTTTTTTCTCTTTGAACATCAGTCCTGCTGTTGCTTTCCATGTCCACCACATCGGAACCTCCTCACTCGCCATAAGACCCTCGTGTTTATGGAATGGCTTCGAACGAACAAAAAAACGCCCTCATAAAACGTAATACGTATTAATAAGGGAAACGAGCGCGCGCCGGCTTACATCCGATTCTCGTCATCTCGAAATATTGCGATCTTTCTCTGTCTCTCTGCTGTTCTGACATCCGTGTCATATAAATCCGATTTTATCTCTGCTTCGTTTTTGCCCTTTTTTTTCAAATATTTATTTTGTTTCCTCAAATCTCTCGGGTAACGTGCACGACCAGCACGTTTTTGTACCTGAGGTTTTAGCCACCAGCTACCTCATTGCTAAAGCCCCATTGCTAAAGGACGACAAAAATATTTTCTTTCTTGGTTGAGGCTATCGCGAAGTTATGATATTACTTTTAATGCACAAATTCGGATTTAACAAATAAAATCTGTCAGCACAATACAAAGGATATTCTAGCTTACAGGTCGAAGTACACGATAATTAATAGTAACAATATCCAAGTTGAAACGTTTGAAAGGTTTTTCATTAATTTCTTACTACCACAAATTTGGCTTCTGTTTAGCCATTTTTTTCGTTCTCGTCATTTTGTAACCACTAGATTTTGCGAGAAAAATAATATTTCCTGTTCAAGTACTTCATTTCTAGTTCTAATCAGCAACACGGCAAAAAGTATTCCTTTAATGTGATTTATTGTTCGCAATATTTTCCACATCGAAGAAACAAAAATGTTGCATCACTGAAAAAATTATTTAATATCGATCTTGTAATTTTGGATAAATTTTTCATTCTGCCACAAAATTCACACACGAGACAGTAAATTTGGCTAACGATTACTAGTGAACGAGTTCGAAAGGCTTTTCCGTGAGTGTTGGGGCAGACTTTATGGCATGCAGCCAAGGTTCGGAGAAAGAGAAAGAGGGTGAGAAAAATAGAGAATGACGTAAGTAAAAAAGAGAGAAAAACAGAAACTGTGAGGAAAAAAGAGATAGGGAAAGAGATAAATAGAGATAGGTGACTGCTGTCCCTACCGATGATTGATTTTAGCGAAAACGCGAATCAAGGGGTAATTTGTCAAGCTGTCGGCTCTTCCACCACGGAAATGTAAGCTATAGATATAATTTTCACCATTACATTCACAGTTTAAATGTATGTGCTTACAATTGTATATATATACGACATTACACTGGATACGTACTTAAATAGTGTGTATATGGAATAGAACCTCAACGAGTTTACGGTCACGTGGCCGATACGAATCTCCTCTTTCTGACCCGGTGTTGAGGTACCGTCGAAAGAGTCAAGAGAGTGCGAGAAAACGATAAAATACCCGACAATGTATGTTGTGCATGCACACAGCGAAGAAAGAGCGGTGCGATTGTTGGTGAGATGAGAAACTCTCGTTACACACCATAGGCGTGAAGTCCAGTGCTATACGATATTCATTGAGCGAAAGGCCAATACTTCTCACCCCGTAAGAGTTAGAACGACACTATCATTTTCTCTCGATCCTCAATTGTCGACATGCGAATATTTGCGTGCACTTGCCCATCTGCGTATAATGCAAATGTAAATTGTTGTAAATGAAATAAACATTGTGTATTAAAATGTGTTTAACAGAGGGAGAGGGAGAGGGAGAGGAATTGTCCAATCCGGTGCTCCAACATACAAAAGTAGGTGTGGCAAGTCAGTAGGCTTCTGTCAATGCGCTAAAGTTGGGATGGTTGGATCCGTTCCCCCACTCCTCGTACTCTCTGTCTCTCTATCATCGGTCAACCGAATTGGCTGTCATAAGTGAATGGATATTTCAGCAACGGTGCGCCAGGAGAACAAATGAATAAAGACTATTGTCTTTAGAATTTTACAATCTGCTTTCTCTTTAAATTTTGGGGTGAGTTTGAGAACACTCCATGTATGAAGAAGAGAAATCGTAAACATAAAGGGCGGACAAAAAATAAATTATTACCAGTGTAAGTATATGAGAGAAGATAACGAGTATGTAATGTCGTCTGGAGTAAAAATTAATTGTACTTGTACAAAATTACAACGCTTAGATAACGTAAATTGTGAACTGCAATTGTAGTGTATATATATATATAATAAGAAATATTGTGTGTAGGGTTCGCGAATGGGTTATCTAATCTCGTGCTTGAGACTGCACGACAAGAAGTTCACACAACGTTAATTTACATCAGGATTGTATGTCTCTGATTCTGTCGCCGCGACATGACGAGTTATATACGTAGCATGGGCCTCCGAGGCTTTCGAGTGTCATAAATCGTGTTAATTAAATTTCCATTCGCCACGAGCCATGCTTGTACATAGAACATTTAGAAACTTAAGGGCGTAAGCAACATAATCTTATGAATAATGTGTCATTAAGATTGCACCTTTTTTGTATTTTGTGGTTGACTTAGCGTATCTGGAAGAGTATACTTGCATTGAAAATAAGTGATATTCAGCACGTTAGAAGCCACCACTCGAAATATAAAATAATGATCAATCAATTGCGTTAAATAAAAAATTACTTAGATATTTTAGACTTATTTGGTACATTCGTAAAGCACCTGGAAAGTTTCTAGCCTCATGTTTATACTGTATACATTCCATTTCCCAAGAAAATATTATCATTTTGAAATATGCTTATATTTATATTTTGGATATATTTTCTACAAATATGTTTATAATTATTTTTACAGCAATACACTGAACTTTTCTTTTCATTAATACAATCGCAATTTATGTCCCTGTATAGATATAATCGCGTGCACATATGTTATAAACAAACTCTCGTGCAGCACGCATGTGCATCTCGATGAACATTATCCATATTATCTTGCTCTGTAACTGGTTGTTGAGAGGCGCCCATTTTGCAAAAGGGTGCCGCCAAGCTACAGAGAAAAGCGGGGTAACGCTGTAACGGACATTTCAGATGATATTTTCATTTCTGAATTCGGATCCATTTTGATTCAGACAATTTGTTTAAATGGTTTTCAACACAAATTAGTTGGTTCCTATTCGAAGGAGTATGTTCCGGGTATTACAACAAAAATTACTAATAATTTATGTATTCAATCATGTACTTTTAGAAAAAATAGACCAACACTCGAAAAAAATGTTTCTATTTGTTTTTCATATTTTGGTTAAAAAAAATGAAATTTCTTTAAAAATGCTAAATTTCATATTTTTTCCAAAAATGAGGTGAAATAAAAAAAAATAGAGGCTATATTTTTTGTAATAAAAATTGAAATAAAAGCGATTTCTCGAAATGAAAATTTTGAGAAATCGCTTTATTGAGATTTTTTATCCGTTTTTTTGAGCAATTAGGGTAAAGGTTCCCTTTAAATATTGTGGTTATATATAACTTCAAGCGAATAAGCTTATCAATAGTTAATTATTTAATTATAATTGCACGGAATGAAAAATGTTGCTGATTTAATTTCAAATTCTTTAATTAATGCAACTACATAATAGTCCATTAAAATTAATTGGACTCATAAACGTTGAACCAAAAAATATGGTACCCGTTTATTATCTCTCTGTTTCTTTCTGCCTTTCATGTATTTATTCTTAAATTCATTTTACAAATGTTAAACAGAAATCACAAATATATCTGTGGGTTAAATGCCGCGAGAAGTTCGCATCCCCAAAAATGTATAAATAATCAATGTTCCGTTAACGGTCCAAAGAAATTTACAAGTAACAAGCATCGAAGTACACACATATACACACGCATACGTACGAAGTTTATGCGATATTTAGGTTATAACATGCTCATGGATTGTACGATATTTTCGTTGTCATGGGAAGGAGAGTGCAGAGATATTTCCGACGTGGCTTGTGTTTTAATGGGCTCAGCCCGCTTTGGCCCATTTGAATAACACGACGTTCAAACTAGTGTATAAATTTCTAATTACAAGGGTGAGACAAGAAGAGAAAGAAAAGAAGGGAGAAAAGGACGAACGAAGAACGAGGACTCGCTTTCTTGGTCCAGAGGACGAACTTTAGCGATTTATTCTCACGTGTACATTATTTATACATAATAGTATATACATAACGTGCAATATCACGACATCATGAGAAAGAAAAGACCTTGTTCGATCTACAGTGTCAACGCCTGCTTTACATACCCGATTTATGATAAAATCAATTATGTACTGAATAAAAATTCTTATAAATGGATTTGAGATTCCTTAAAATACAATCCTTAGGTATAAGTGATGCTTCAAAAAAAAAAAAATAACGATCCGAAATCAAGGAAAAAATCTGTAAAGACATTGTAGAACTGCGAAAATGAATAAAAATAATCAAAGTCGTTACAATTTTACAATAAACTCGACGTATCTACAGTCATAACGTCTTAATTATTCATAATTACTCAATAGCATATTTTACAGCAAATCTCTTCTGATTTGACCCTGATGAGATATCCGAAAGGGATTCTAATGAAAAGATATGAAGGTGCAGAGAATGACGCCAACAAACCCCCATCCCTTCCTCCCAAATCGCCCTCGTGCAGAGCCACAATGGGGTGTATCACGCCGCTCGAAGATGACACGGCTCTTTTCTATCAATGCTGCGGCTATCCACCAGACTATTCGGCGCATTGTTGTGTTTCTTCTCATACCCTTTCCCAGATTTCTATCCCCTTTTACGATATCCCTTTTCATCCCTAAGGATCCGAGACCTCGATTAAGTCTCCTCTATTAAGAATAATAATAGTAATAACAATAACAAAAATCGAAAAAATAATAAGTATATATTGTAGTCCTGCCTTGATCTAAAGAATTTTTTCATTTCAAAATTGTGTGAAGTTATTTTTGAGAAAACAACGTCACAATTTTACATTAGATATTTATGAACGGGAAACTAACTCGTTTTACAGACAAAAAATTAGCTCCATTACAAATAATTATGATGCTGAGTATTATGTAGGAAGAAAACAAGTTTTTAAATAGGGTTGTGTTCAAATGAGACTAAAAAGAAAATTTGAAAAGATTGTCAAAATAACATCAAGCCAAAATAACATCAAGACAAAATAACATCAAGACAAAATAACACACGACAAAATAACACTCGACAAAATAACATCACGACAAAATAACATAAACAATATGGGAATCGAATGATATTAATATGATGTGTATTTGCTAAGTACAGAACAAAGTATAAAGTTAAGTGCATTACAGTGACGTATTAAATTTGAATATTGTGAGCTAATCCTTTTAAATACTCAATGTATTCGATGAATCAATGAGTTCGATTAATTTTTTCACTTCATAGATTGATTATATTTAAATGTTTGAATTATATAATTCAAATTTCTAATTCTAATAAATAAGAAAACAAAATAGTATATGGTTTATGTTTCTTATACTATTCAAACCTAAGGTGGTTCAAATCTAGGGTGGTTATGATCTAAAAAACGGCAAAGAGGCGCGAAGCGCCTCGTTGTCCAAACCATCAGATTCAATTATTTGCACCTGAATTTTATACTGCGAGACAGTTTTCTCTAAGAATTTTTAAGACAGTCCTAGAAACTACCTTTAGAGGTACTTATATATATGCATATATGTACATGTAAATGATTACCCAATAGGTATTATTTAGTCGCGTGTTATTTTGACGCGAATTATTTTGTCGTGTTATTTTGTCTTCGAGTTATTTTGACGTGTAACCCTATCTGGAATCATCTTATGACAAGTATAAAACATTTTCATATTAACCTTCCGTTAGACGCGTCATGAGCAAAACAGTGTTTTTCTCATTCTTTTTTTATTAATAACCAAAAATTGGTAAATGATACATTTCTGGACTTTTCATGAACATTTCTATAGTGTTTAGCAGAACGTATGCGCTTGTAATGATTTAACTCACGGTATGATAAAAGCTCCCATAGTTGATTATAAAATTTACAGTTTTTTTGGCGCGTGTGACGGAGGATTAAACAAAAGAAATACTCACTTAAAAATTACGTGAAATTCTCTTTGTACAAAAATGACCATGTACCATGTATTTGCAAAAATCGCAAAAAACTAAAATGAATACTAAAATTCTAAATAATTTTTTTTTTCAATTTTTAGTCATCAACATAATTTTTGCCATTACAAATTTATTGCACACGATGTTCCAGCATATGTTTATGTGCAGTAAACAGAATTACATTTAGCAATAATCAATTTCGACCAGTTGGATATCTGAAAATAATGAATTGTGGTCCATTATTTCTAAACAGTAATTAATCAAGCAACAGGCTAAAGAGAAAATTGCGTAAAATACCTGTACAAGGCCTCTAATTTTTTTCCTTTAGCGCCGCGACTTGCCATTTGGAAAAATGAATTTTTCATCGTTTCACGGTGAAATAGGGGTGGCGATGTGACGAGGGTTGGCTCGGGGTTGAGTCGACGAATCGTGATTTTTCGATATTTCAAGTGGCTCCTAGAACATTTCTGAGAGGGCAAAAGAGGAAGAGAGAGAATAAGAAAGAAAGAGGGTAAGGGAGGGAGAAAGATGGAGGCTTCTGGCAGATTCTCGGTGACAGGTGGACAAAAGGTCCACTGCGGGATTCTCGCCAGGGGTTGCACACTGTTTTCCAAAATTCGTACCAGCGGGCAAACGATTGTTCGAGGGATGCGACTTTTCAAAGGAAATATACCGACTCTCGATGAATCTTCTCTCTTTTTTCCATCCTTTTCTCTTTCACTCTGTCTCTCTTTTGTCTCGTTCCTTCTCTTGATCAGTTTCGCAAATTGTAGCATATTACTAACATTGAAATGGATTTTCTCATTCGCCTCGTTTGTTTCATTCTTTTGTTGTACAAATTCGGGCGGAAGATTACATAAGTATGTGACCAATAGCAAGACAGCGACAAATGCACTGATTTTTTTCTAATTCATACCCATCCGCAATGATTAATGACTATAGTATGTGATTACTTGAAAAAAATGTTAAATGCAGTTGTATTAGAGCTCTCGAAAATATATCAAGTAAATTCAAATCTCATAAAAATAGGACAATTCAAATCTGGATAAAGTTTACAGAAAGTTATAAAATAAATTAAAATTCATAACAGCTAGCATTGCCATGACAGATGCAGCTCTGCAATATTTAACCAACGCCCAAAAGATGGTAAAATAAAATCAAAGATTGCAGTCAGTCCTATATATATTTAAATTTTCCAAACCACTGTTAAATATTCTTGTACAAACGGTCAAATAAAAGAAACTTTATAATCAATTTTCAGTGAAATTATATCAATTAATTCGAAAGTACAGTTGTAATGGAGAACAAAAACAAGAACAAGAACAAATAGAAGATTGGAAAAAAAAATTCTCAGCCAAAAATGATCCTTCTTGACCGGGAATATCTTATCGAATATTGCGATTAACCGCATCTCCAAATCTTTTGAATTGAAATAGAATATTATAGTTAGTGTAAACAATAATACGAGTATCAAAAACTTTCACGGTGACGACAAATTTCCCTTAGAATTTATCCGTAAATTAAGAATAGATATCTTATAAAAGGGACCCGCAGAATGATCAACGATTGTTCTAAAACACGCCATTCTCGCCGTCGGTTTCACCGCTTCCAGTATCTCTCGTACAAGTTCAAATTGATACGCCACGTTCGATCAATTAATTTTATCTCGCGTTCGAGAATTATAAAAATTGTATACAAAAACGAGAATACAAACAAAAGATCGTTACATGAAGAATCCAATGAATAAAGCGGCCCCTGTGCACGAATATACGAGGCACTTTGAATGGGCTTCGATCAATTTGTCCAAACGTCTTTTTAATCCAATCAATTAGCGCACCAGCAACCAAACGAGAAAAGAATATATATATGGATACATATGCGCGTGTATAGGGTGCATTTTCACCTTCCCCCTCCGCCTAATGCGAAATACTTGTAGTTGCGCAGCAGTGACGTCATCCTACGGGCGCTAGCGTCCTTCTCGTTATCCTCGACTTCCGACTAAGATAATAGATATTAATAGAACACTAGAGGCTGCTGTATATATTCGGTTCATCAGAGGGTAAACGACGTAGATAAAATAAAAATTATTTTTTTCAGCATTGACATTTTTTGTCGTCGATTTATTTGAATAAGAAAAATTGTATAACTCAATCAGTTTATTGAAGTTCACATTTTCAATGTAATGGTGGTTTTCATTAATGTTTTATTAAAAACTTGTTTATAAAACAATTATCGTATCCGTTAATTTTATTCGAAAATATGAATGAATTAGTCTGTCCAGATGGATATACCGATTGAAGCAATAATTTCTTAAATAAAAATGCTAAAGGCAAAAAATTATAGTGTATCAAGGAGCATTTAAAAAATTGATTCATTCAACCACTTGAATGTAAATACCTTCTTACTAAAAGAACTTTACGGCTCAACGTCAACGAGACAACACAACGGAATTATGGGATTTGCAAAAATACCAGCACAATATATATCCTCTTTAGGAAAATGCATACTTCATTTTTTTTTTTTTTCAAAAAATAAAAACCCCTCAAAACTAATTCCAACAAGTCAGCCAAGCTCTTGCGGTCCCGACGTTGTAATGCTTAAGGATGGATGAAACTTTGGTAAAATATGTTTCTTCATGTATTGTACGGAACAATTCATCGTGAAAGAACGTAACTTTTGTTTTTGCAGTTACTTTTCGACCGTTCGAGCAGAAAACGAGAATTTATACACATAAAGGCAAAAATCTGTTTCGAGTATTCTGTTTCAAGAGCTGTATCTGCTATCTCTTCTCTTTTGGTGGCGATTTTGACCATAGCCAGGCTTATCCGTAGATTTTCCAAAGTCTTAGGTCGGTGTAAGGTTTTACTGTTGGGGATGAAAAACCGTCCGAAGTAAGTCTTCACGATCTAAGAGAGATTGAGTTCGTTGATCCAGTAAAGATTTCACGAAATTCCTCCACTTGTCCGAATGAGGGATCTGGTCGAAAAAAAGGTACAAGCTGAGGGATAGCGAAACAAAAAAGGTTTCCGGACAATTTGAGGTTGACAGTACCTAGGCACGCGCATATACGTA
This sequence comes from Rhimphoctona megacephalus, assembly GCA_963989365.1. Lineage (NCBI taxonomy): Eukaryota > Metazoa > Arthropoda > Insecta > Hymenoptera > Ichneumonidae > Rhimphoctona > Rhimphoctona megacephalus. The sequence goes on from OZ022420.1 coordinate 18,498,341, forward strand.
TATATATATACATATATATATAGATTACATTCGTGAGACAACGAAGTCTACTTGAGAGACTTAAAATTATAACTTGTGGACGATCGGCCGAACTCAGGAAGAAGTTAAACCTATCATTATATCATTCTTTTCATGTATCCCGTAGTGAAAATGTCAAACGTTTATGCTTCGTGGACCTCGTTCTCGTGTCGCTCGTCAATTCTCTCCTTCGCATCTTTTACGCTCTCGGGAATGATTTCCCCGCTATTTTTTTTTCTTTTTTCATCATCTCTCTTCCTCTGTGCTCCAGTGTCTCTGTCACTTGTCACAAAAGTGATGTTCTCGCGACTCCGGGATCCCGGGAATGCTGATGGAGACAAGCGGTCAGGTTAAAGAGTGGATGCTGCCTTGGCGGCTCCGATCAAAGAGAAATAACAACATGCGTGTGTAAATGCGTGTGCCCGTGTATAAGAGTGTGTAGCGAAGAGTGTCCTGGGCGTCACCGCAAACGTCACGCGACAGGAGAGCAAGAGACGACAGGGGTCTTCTTCGTACGGTCATCGTCGTCCTCCAGTAGTCCACCCTTTTATAAAAGCACCTAAATTTTCTACTCACATTCATATATATATATATATATATATATATATATATATATATATATATATATATATATATATAGAGGTCTATACCTGCAGGGCAACTCTTTTCTACCTGGCCCCCTTTTCTCGAATACTCGCACAATCATAAATGATGTTACGCTCTTTTATCCCCCGCCCAATCAACATTTATATGCTCCAGTGGACCTCGGGCAACGATTAACAAAGGTCCCATTCTCGCGAATGGAACAATTGCCAACAGTTTGAGCGAATTTTTAATTTGTGGAAAAATACTGCTTCTGGGCAGTGTTTACTTATTATTTACAATACTTAAAAAAATAAACCTATGAGCGAACTCCAAATTTTTTGGGGCTTGGAAATTTCGTTAACAATAACATGGAACTTGATTAAAATTTTCGGATACTTCACGCTATTGCGTTTTTTATCACTACTAATATAACAGTTAATAAAAAAACAAATATTACCAAGATTCAAGCAGGTGTAATAAGAGAAAACAGAGCATACAAAGCGATGTTTTAAAAAACTCGCAACCACCCAAAACTCTTAATGAAATTTGAAATTTTCAAATCATTCAATGTCTTATTTTTAACTTAGTATAAAAAATATATATTGGGTGTCCCGGTTAGTTTTGAGGGTTTTTATTTAAAAACAAACACTCGTTAAAATCCCGAAAAACTAACCGGAAAACCTAATGCATAGCCGTATTGAATGAAAACGAAATTTTTGCGAGAGACAAAATACAAAGTAGGAATTCTGCTGAAAAAAAAAAAAAAAAAACACTACTATACATAAAATCGATGAATTTTGAAGCGAAAGTATGACACATACGGTAGGCGAGAAGACGGTGCGAAAAAGATCGTGCGCCGTTTGATGCCGGGTCGTTAACACGGGAAGGTCTCGCTCGCATTTGCGGATCATCGGACAGCAGTGAGTGTGTACGTCGAATTTTGTAGGTCCCAGGGGCCTGGTCCTGGTCCGAGACGACGCGACGACGAAATGAGATGGCCCGAACAATTATTTTGCCAGTCGATCTCCCTTCTCCCCTTTTCTCTCTTTCTTTTTCTTTATTTCTCTCTTTTGCTCTTTCTCTTCACCACGCAACATCCACTGATCTCGTGTTTTCAGCGTCCACCTTCCTTTCTCGTTCCACGCTGTATATTTGCCCCCTTCGCAGCATCAAAACTCGCACTCTGAAAACGGGAGAGATTCCCGCAGAGAGACTCTCAACCGCGAGAACGAGTGAGAGAGACAGAAAAAACACAGTCGAGAAGACAAATGGGCCGAGTGACGGCGGCGATATTGCGTTTCGAAACTGCGCGGACCGATCGTCTCGTTCGACTCTTATTTTCGACAGAGAAAGGAAGTCGATATATATATATATATATATACCAACAGAATGAACTCGCAACTCGTATACGAACGCATTGTCATAAATTATATCAACGAAGAACAAATATTAGAAGAAGAAAGAGTAAAAAATCATCTGTCGGATAATCGGTATATTAATTTAAAACTTTGCGCTAATGACGTGGTCGCCATCGAATATACACAATCAAATATTTGTCCTTGTAAAGAGGCCGGTAGAAAGTAACACCAAAAAATGTATTGCGTATACTTTTCGTATTTCATTACCGTTGCAATTGTACGAACATCGGTTAAAGGTTGTTAGATCGTTTCAAGCGTAATTGAGGTCATTTTAATGAGACAAAGAGCTTTCTCAATTATTTCAAAGTACAGCAAAAGTTATACACCCAGAAAAAATATCTAGCGGATTCAAGTAGGATCTAGTTAAATCAAATAAATTTTTTTCTTTGTCTCACGGCCAAATAGAGGTCTATTTAACTTTAAGAAATTATTTTTTTCATCACAATATTTTTATATTCTTGATTAATGAAAAACTTAATATATGTATTAAAATCGGACATATTTTTATCTAAAAAATTGAACGAATGCGAAATTGAAAAAAAAAAAAATATTTATATTACCATTTATAAAATTTATAGAATTAATTATACCATATTGAATTATGATATTATTTAATAATATTTTCATGGGTCTACCACCCTAGATAGATACAAAAATTCACGTTTGTCTTCCTAGACATACTCAGTCAGAATAATAATACTACTTTGGTTCCCGCAATTTATGCACATCCAGAGCGCAATTCGTATGTGAGGAATGCCTCGACGTTCTGCGCCACGTGGTGGCCGAAGCAAGAAGTTTTAACGTGGGTACTCGAATAAACGGACCCAAATAGCATTATCGATTTGATTTGAATACAGTGGTCTAGCTGAAACGAATAGAAATTTCGTTGATTCAAATTTAAAAAATTCGAATAAACGATCCTAGTAGATTCGAATAGAACTTTTTTCTGGGTGTATCGCCTCAATAACTTGTTTGTCCAACATTGTAGGATCTAGCAAAATGTCATTCTATCATCATATTTCTTTTTCCTTAATTGATTTTTTCTGTTTAATGTGTTTTATTCAGTCGGCCATCTAATCACAGTATTTCATTATCAAGTAGCATTTTTTCTATTCCTGAGAAGGTCCCTTGTGAAATATTATTCGAACAATATCTTTTTGAAAGGGTCTTAAAAAAACGTTTTAACAGAAAGGGTCAAGTGGAGACTTTACTTATTACAGAACAGTGGATAATTCTTACTGAGGGTGAAGTAGTACTTTTCATGAAGAGCATGCATTGTTCAGAAGTGGGAGAGCCCACCGAATTATCAATAATCCGTTACAGAATTTATATATATCCATACACTTTTAGATGTATAACTATATATCACAAATAGAGAGTTGTTAGAGTTGAATACGGTCGCATCTGATTTTCCATGGGCATCGGGACGTGCATAATGTTTTAATGGAGTTTGTGAAGGCGAGCACACGCGGGTCTCGCTTCCGCGGGGGCAAAGGGTAAGGGCCATGGTTTACATACCATTTACTCTCGCCCTGCAATCCCTCACCAAAACCAAACAAACCCAAACCTTCATCTACTCTACATAACCAGCCACCCACTCTGTTTGCAATGCTGTACAAACTGGCTCTTTCGTGGTGCTACTTACGAATATACCTTACAACTCTCTCGCTCTCTTCATCTTTATCTATCACCCTTCCTTTCTCATTCCCTTTCACTCTCCTACTGTTAACCAATGTATACCATTCTCTCAAGAATCTCTCGTCATTTGTCGATCCCGCTATTGAAACTCATGAATATCATTTTCCGAATCATCCATCCGATCATCGTGGATTTATAAGGATACAGTGTGTCGCACAACACTGGTATTCAAAAATAAAAATAATGAGTCAAGCACTTTGACAGAATATTTCTAAGATTCGTACTCTGTTCATCCAACTTGATTTCTTTTCTTCATATCGGGTATTAATTTTCATCTCGGCTTCTCAAATTTTATAACTCTTATTAATTATTATTGCCATAACCTAAATGCTGCATTACCGAATTAACTTAACGTTATCAAAAATGCCAATATTTCAGAACATTGAAATTATTTTATAAAATGTATCTGGAAAAAACAATACACATCGAGCAATCCGAAAATATTTCATTCTTTCAATTTGGATTTAGTGACTCTTCTAAAAGACACAAATTCACATCGAGGATTGCTGTAAAAAAAAAAAAAAAAAAATAAAAACAATAAAAGGACGGGAATATCGTTGATGATTTGTCTCAAGAATTATAAGGATAATGCGACGTAAAAAAAATCACAGTCTCATCTCCCAGGCGAAGAGTCGTTTTGTTCTCAAGTATTTATCCCCCCCCCCCCCCCCCTCTTTCTTTCTCAGTACTTTTCTGTGAAACGATCCAACCAATTTTTTTAATATATTAGAGCCAACCCAGAGAGGTACGTTAGTATAAATAACAACCGAACAAATTGCTGAGCATCCTTGATTTTCGCACGAGACTTTCTACGTAGGGAAAGAGTATTAAGGGGCCAGTCCACTTTGGAACCACGAAAAAAAGGCTACTTTCGCGATTTTTTTTTGGGATTTTATAAAAGATATGAATATCAAAGTTGTTGGGCTTAATAAATAAAGTCTTGAAATACATTTAAAAAAAAAATTTTAATTCATTTTTATTCATTTTTAAGTACAAAAACTATAGTTTAACGTAACGCCTCAAAAATAGGTGGGCTAGGTAGCTCCATCACAACTCGGCAGCGGCTTGTTCGAAATAAAAAAATCAAAGTCCTTTAGATTCAGTATGACACCAGCTACAAAATGATCCTCGGATATAAAGTTTTATCAAAAAATAAAAAAATGGCAGATGAAAAACGAAAAAAGTAAAATAAACGCGTTTTTTTCGCAGTTTTTCACAAAAAAAAAGAGTAAAAATCAAAATTTTAAAACTATCGAGGGTCATCTTATTGCGAATCATGTTTACAATATGTAGTTCAAATTTCAAGAGAATCGGTTTATTAGTTTTAGAGATACGATGGAGCTAGATTTTGAAAACGTTGTTTCGAGAAAAACGCGTTTGAGCGCATTATACGCTCAGGTAGACGAAATGAGGTCCTGACGTTCAGGTAAAAAAAAAAAATACTTGGAGAGCTCGGATTTTAATAAAATTTTGACACAATATTTCTGAATGTATGTACTTTCGAAATCAGTAAAAAAAATCGATTTTTTGAAATTTTCAAAGTGGACTGGCCCCTTAATGTGCTATCGAGCTACCGTTGCTCCTATTAAAATAACCTATACAGTAATTATACATAACGACGAAAGCCGAATGTGTTACACCTGTTCGAGAAGAGTCCTGGCTTTTGTATCCATCAGTGAAACGAATGTAATTACGTGTCCAATTACTCGGGTTTACATGAACGCGATGGAATATCGTAATATCGAGTTACCCAACTCCTTCTACGTTGCTCGTATCCACGAGGATGTTGTAGAATCCTTGATGTTGTATCACAAAATATAATTTCAGTAATATGGATTGATTCTACAACGAATCCTTAACGGAGATTCCGATTCGTTGCGACGAAATTTCATTCAGTTTATCATTCCACGTAATTCCAGCATGAAATTGGAGGTCAAATCCCGTTATGCCAGCTTGACAAAAATGTAACATTCCCACAACGTAAATAATTAATACCTACATCAATTTACAGATAGTTTGTAAAGATCGTGCATCGGAAGCTTGAAAGGCCATCTATAGATATCTACCTCGTGTAACTCGACATCTTGAACATAATTGAACAGCTTATTTTTAATAAAAATGAATATTTAATGGGTACTTTAATAAAACAATCATTATTTTTGAATTAGACAGCTCATTGCTGCGAAAAATGATTGGACAATTGTTATTTCATATTCATAAATGATTTCGAAAATAATTTCGGAATTTTATAATTTTGTTTACGGAAAATTATGATTATAGGCTTTATACCAATGAACATTTTTCCGTTATAAATTTAAAAAAATTGCATTCAATTAATTAGTTTATTGGATTTAAACTTGATGTACGTTTATTAATTTTTTTTTTATCTTAGGAATCTTGTCTCATTTACAGTAGGACTTCCATTTTTGTTCTCCTTTGATCAATTCCAGTATACACAATTAGATAAAAAGAATCATTCAATACCGATTGAATTAAAAACCAATCAAGTATAAATCGAACAGCTAATCGGATTTCTAATTAGGAGATTTTTCTCTTGCACTCCACACATATTCTTTTAAAGTAGTAAAGCCTCGGAATGATATATATATATATATATATTTCACCAATATCGTACAAAGTAATGATCAAGCGTAGTGAATGCTGTAAAAAAAAAAAATCATGTTTTCACCCGAATTTTCACATAAATCATTTGCCATGGGAATATCTATACGCTATTGAATGCTTTTTTTTGGCATCGATCATTGGACAAAAAAATCTAAGTGTGTGTGTGTAATCGATAGAATAAGAAAGCCTCCCTTGTATAGGTATATATACCAGCTTTTATAATAAATGATAGTTTCGATAATTAGCGGCTCTTTCGAACGAATCCAAATCCGAATACTTCTGCCTGGTAGGTTTGCATGCGTTAACGAGCGTATCAGGGACCTCGGGTCTTTTTTCCATGCAACCGTCGCACAACACCAGAAAATACGAAAGAAACGATCCCTCGTACGCACACCTCGGTTTAAAATTTCGACACCCTTGGTAGCCAAACCCTCGTAGTTTCCCGTGGCTGATGCACATGCAGCAGGTGCCCGTAGCATTGTCTATCATGTACAATAGACAATAGCTACGATCGTATACATATAACACGATTTTTCCAAAAATATTGCATGGCCATTGAAAAAAGATCCGCTCCGTGACAGGGTAAGAAAATGACAATTAGACACATATAAGAAGGAGTTGTTGCAAACTTCAACCGATCTTCTAAATTTTTCACGTTCTGCTTCGAACAAATTAGGTACCGGTTACTTGGCCAATGAACAGGTTCGTCCAAAATGATATTGATGACGCCCCAATTTTTTTTTGCAATACATTGTCGTTAACTTCACTGTAAAAAAAATTCTGGTTGGTACAAAAAAAAGTAGATCATTAAGGGAGTAGCAATTTTTCGACATAAAAAAAACCCTCGAAAACTACAAAATCCAATCTTCGATCTTAATTTGCACAAAGTCCTCTGTAGCTCGACGTACGATCTACAAAAAGATGTGCGTCACAAAATTGAATTCCCAAAAGAATCTACAAAAGGTCCCTTTTGAATCTGCATTCTCGAAACACGAGGGGAAACAGAGGAAAACGGGAGAAAATTCAAGAACGAGGGTTTTCTCGAATAAACATTTCAACAAAAGAACGCAAAAGTCCGCGGGAGGAACCTTGACACAATGGTGAATGGGTCGCAGGTTGAAATTCGATACTCGCATGCTGTGCCAGACGAGAACGAGGCACTGTTTTGTGTATTAACCTCTAGGGAAAAGACTCGGGGACTAAATTTGCATTTGTCTTCTTGTATATATAGGGAAAAAAGGGGAAAGAACAAGGCGTTTGAAGTGAGAATTTTGGTGACAGGAGCTCGTCCATTTTACGGTGATGGCGCTTTAGTTACGCCAGCGATACCCACACATACACAGGCACGCGCGCACACATACACATCAAATATATATGCATAGCACGTGGGTAGCAGAAAAATATTTTACGTGGCCTGAAACTCTTGGTTAAGAATGCTACGGAGAAAAGGAGAAAACTGTGTCCCCCAAGGCTGTGCAATTTTTCGTTTGCTCGTTAAGCTATTATTTTGCATTTTCTCTTATAGTCAGTCGCGATGGATATACAATGACGGACGTTCTAGACAATGACGATGAGATGTACAAAAAAAGAAAAGAAAAAAACTTGCATTCACATTTCTGATGTAAAATTAACAATGATAATAACAATAATAATAATAATAATGAATAAATAAATAAGAAGCAATAATTCGGCTAGTTTTTATTAATCGTTCGAAGAATCGTGGAGATTTGTGAACTCTATCATTTAAAATTTTCATAATGGTTGGGATAGGTTTCGGCTGCGACCCGGTCTATTTGTTCAACGATATTATTCGCTGTACATATTTGTACAACGAACAATGTCGTTGAACAAATAGGCGGGGTCGCAGCCTAAACCCATACCAACGATTATCAACTACCGGCCACTACATCATTGATTAGTATTTAAAGTTTTCGATCTGAACTTAAACATTGAAATTATTCGATTTTATTCAAGTAACGGGATTAATAAGAAATTACATGTATCGCAAAATAAAGATCCTGACTTTTCATTTTGTGTTATGAAAATAGTTAACATGATTTTTTTCGGCCTTTTAATTAGTTGATGTTTAATTATTTATAAATCTGTTCTAATGCAATTATTGTCTTTAAACATGGGACCCAGTATAGCATTGAAGCTTTGCAACATTCAAATAAAAATAATTGCTAGCGAAAAAATTACAGAATCTTACAAATTGAATTTGGACGAAGATAAAAAAAAAAGATGACCTAAATTTGAGAGGGCAAGGGTCAGTAATTGGTCGATTTGACATGAAAAACTTCACGCATGTTCGACTTGGGAAATCATACCTCTCTCTTGTAGCTATTGTTTCGTCACTGGATAATTATACACGTGCTCACAAGTTTGAATGTGCTGAATATGTGCTATGACGTTGATGGCGCACTGTCTTCCAGTTGAATCGGTTGTTCCGAATCTCTCGACGGAGAAATAAAAAGCTCGGTTATAAGACGACGCGTTGACAGCACCAGGACGAGTAATTAGATACTTTCACGTGTCTTATGCACCGTTATATTTTGCAAGTACTCATAGCACATGAACATTAGAAAATTCAAATTCAAAAGACAGATTGTAAACGGTGTAACGATGCGGCAACTGTATATATATATATATTATTTAGTAAAGTTTCAGATTTAGTTGATTAATTTAATTTTCAACTTTTTCTATTTCAATTTTTTTATCCTGCGGCCGTAGCATATTTTATTTAATAAATTTTTGTATTTGGTTGATTTATTTTTTAATATATTTTTAAGATATTCAGATTTGATAATTTTGGTAATCATATAATAAGGTATACTCTCGAAATTTTAAAGTTATACATACCTAAAAGCAAATTTCTTATAATATCCCCAATGTTTGTCCAAAATTTGCCTGTTTCAATCGAATAAATTTTTTCTGTTTCTGTTTTTTGTTTAATTCTAAATGATCAGTTAAAGTAACTAATGACCATTCGAACAATGAATTGTAATATTTTCTATGCAAAAAGAATTACGAGTTAAAGATCGAGGTTTCAATTCTTTTTCCTCGAAAAACTTTGAGATCTTCTCGCTTCGTCACCAGAAAATTTGCATTGTACCATAAGAATATCTATGACGGATCCACCAATTCAGAAACCTTTCGTTACGCCAACGATACTCGAAACTTTTCCTCTCTCTTTCTCTCTTTCTTGTGCAAACCATTAAACACCAAACCGTTTATAACTTAGGATTCAAAAACACAATGCAAAAAGGTGATACTCATTCCCTGGGGACTATTTCATACTTACAATACATAACCTGTAGCCAAGAAAGTGAAGGGATGAATTACATACAGCCAAATATACAATGTCTCTCCTTCGTGAATATTAAGCCTCGAAACCTGTCGAGCGCGTGCTGGTAGAAATTTTTAGCAAAGCATCTTTACTTTCTTGCCACGCTTTCGCTCCTCTTAAAAATCGATCGAGATTCAAACTTATAAAACTCGATTAAATTCATCTTTAAATATGGAACTTATGAAAATAGATATAGATGTTTGTGTGAAAATGAGCTTTTTAAATTAGAATTGATGAAACAAATTTTTCTGTGTTTGTAGAGAAGACAAATATTAATGATATTGACAACTAATACCTTCGAATATTATTTTTTTCAAAATAATTTAAATTATCTAAGATATGCGAAAAAATACAATTATTTTCTGAAAGGGTGATTCACAATTTTTACTGCGTTATAATTGATTTTAAGTTTGATGTTATATTATATAGTTTGAAGTAATTATAGTTTATGAAAAAAGTTTTCAAAATTCTCGTTCCTAAGATCATTTTAAAATGATCATTTTTTAAATTAATAACAAAAAGTTCTTTATTACCTATGTTTACTTTCATTCAAATGTTACAATTCCATTCATTGTATTAGAACTACTTTTTCCAACATTTTGAAACAGCATCCATCTACCTGTTTTTTTAAATATGATCATGTCCAATTTCACCAGCACCGAACGACAGCAAAGTAAAATCAAAAACTAGAAACCTTGTAAAATAGAGAGTATGTTTAGCTGTTTAATTACGGGACAAAAGTTCGTCCGTGACTTTGGCAGTGTAGCGGCGTAAATGAGAGACGATGATTATTTGCGATCTGGAAATTTGGTAAGAGAGAACAAAAAAGAGAGTGAGAAGAAAAAGGGGCGAGGCAGAGGGAAGCGCGCAATACAATACATACGTGGTACAATAGCAACGGTACAAATAGGGTTGTGAGAGAATAGCGATATAAAGGGGTGAGAGGCACGACGAAACAACGGGAACCTGATCGTAATTAAGCGAGACGGACCTGTAACAGAAACCGGATGTACACGAGGATGGTGTCTATATATATGACGCATATTCTGCGGTATTTCACGTAGCCCATGAGCCCGATCATTTTTTATTTAGCTGCATTTTTTCCCTCGATTTATGATATCGGACGATTATGAAAAAAAAATCATGAAAAATTCAAACAAATGAAGTGAATTTTCCAGTCACGAGTTGAAAATAAGTCAAATTTTATTAAACTCTAGAAAAGGGTATCACGTCGAAATAACATCAGGACAAAATAACATCACGACCAAATAACATGAAAAATATGGGAATCGAATGATATTAATATGATCTGTATTTGCAGAGTATAAAACAAAGTATAAAGTTGTGTGCATTACAGTGACGTATTATATTTGAATATTGTACTCCTTTTATTCCTTTTAAATACTTAAGGTATTCAATTAACCATTAAGTTCGATTAATTATTTCACTTCATAGATTGATTATATTTAGATGTTTGAATTATATAATTCAAATTTCTATACAATTCTAATAAATAAAGAAACAAAGTAGTACAGGGTTTGTTTCTTATACTATTCAACCCTAAGGTTGTTCAAACCTAAGATGGTTATGACCGAAAAAACGGCAAAGGGGAGCGAGGCGCCCCGCTGCCCAAACCATCAGGTTCAACTACTTGTACCTGAATTTTATACTTTGAGATACTTTTCTCTCAGAATTTCAACTCTAGCTACATACTACAGGGTCCAATGGACCGACACCAACCCTACAATTTCACCTTTTTTTCATTTCACTCCTTTTCATAAACGTTATACCTTTTTATCAAACGACTTTTTGATTTTACTGATTGTACCTCCGGATTGCTCGGAGTCTGACGTTTCGATTTCATTACAATTAAACCTCAATAGACGCATTTGTTACAATGTTATAGAGCAATAAATGACGTCGGTCCAATAGACCGATAGTGTGTAAGTAAAGTATAAAAGTTATAGTGTGTAGCTAGGGTTAAGACAGTCCTAGAAACTACCTTTAGATATATATATATGCATATATGTACATGTAAATAATTACCCAATAGGTGTTATTTAGTCGCGTATTATTTTGACATCATGTTATTTTAACCCAGAAAAGTACCTTATGCCCTCAGGTCCACGACCTTATCCCATTTTCCCCTATACAGACAAGTCTAATATTTAAATAAGTGTAGAAAAAAATCATCCTAATATTTTCGTGTTATTTTTCCATTTTTTATTAACATTTATAGTACTGTGCTCGATTTCAGGAAATATTGATTTTTTTTTGCTGATACGGTGCTAGTAAAAAATAAAAGCTGAACGTATAAACAAGCGTACATTCGACACAACTCCGACTATAACAGAGTAACGTCACCTGACTTCCTGTTCGTCGAAGACACGTACAGGGAATAATTCATGTGAAATGGGACGATTTCATTTATCAATTTAAACGACGAACTGTCGCGTGGAACGATTTTATAATTTCACACTGAAAAGCCAATTTTGGTGAAGCAGTTAAATATTTTGTTAGATACGTTCAACAAAACTATTTCGTCTAGGCAACAAAATATTTTATTGTTTCAACGAAGTTTCGTTTCAGTTGAACGAAGTTTTGTTGAAACATTGAAAATTTGGTTGCTTGGATGAAATAGTTTTGTTAAACGCGTCCAACAAAATATTTGAATATTTCAACAAAATTGGGTTTACAGTGCAGTGAATTTGAGATGCTGAACTTATAGTTGTGTCATATCGATTATTTTGTCACAATGACGAGGTGGTTTCACACTGTTATACAAGTATGGTCATTTTTCCAGTAAAATTCTCTTTGTGCAATTCTCATAACAAGCATACGCTTGTACATCAAAGGGATAATATTGAAAATTTTCTTCGATTTTTTAACTTTTTTCAGTTATAATGTAAAAATTATACTTAGAAGAGCTGGGCATAGAAAAGTATTGCTCACGAGTGTGTGAGATAGGTTAAATGCCTTCACACCTTAAGTCCTAAAGGTTCCTTTTAAATAACTGTAATGCAGCGAATAAATCGTCGTTTATGAAATAGGCATGGAATAATAACTATATTCACCTATATAGAATCAAGCTAATCAAATAATTGATAATATATTAATTACAAGAATTTTTTCTGTCATGCCAACAAGCGGTAGATATAGAAATTCCGGGCTCCTTTAAATCCTCCACCAAAAATTATCCCACGTTCCATGAAAAACTTCCTACATATTGGATCATACTTTTTTATATATACATATACGGACTGCGAAAAATTTGTTTTTACCTCACACCCTTCGGATACTGCTGTTCTATCTATGTCCGCGGATGATGGTCACCGAATATACCTATCGTAGCACTAACACTACTGCGTGTGAGTCTATAAATATACACTTTTTCATCAATCGGGAAACGGATCCAAGCGACCTCATCCACATGAGCAATCGCTTAACCCGATATTCGGTGATGCCATGGCGAATTCTGGTCCCGCCATCGTCCGCTCCTCCAATACCCATCACTTTGTATATATATATTCCAATGTGTGTATACAATCCTATTTCCAGCTTGTAGACCCTGGTTAAGCTCGCATATATACAACGTACTACATTCTACAACGGTATATGTATATATTTGTTTATATATATATGTGAATTTTATATAAACGTATGGTATATACCGCCGCCGGGAGGTTGCGTGCTCCTGAATGCTGACCAATCCGCTAAATGACGAAAGGGTGAAACGCACGGCTGTCGCTAACACAGCAGCATTACCATACATACCCACGAATATGTACATGTATATATCTGATCCTCTTCGTTAATTCTGTTTGTTTATTATGGGGCTGAAGGGCTGAAAAGACAGAAATATGATTTTGTCGCTGAGTCCTCTTAATTCCCTACAGCTTTAGTCCCCCTCAAGGATTTTTTGTTCCCCGTATACTCTCGCGATATTCCTCGCAAAGCAATGTCGTAATCCAGATTGCTACACATTTTTGTTTTAAATTCTTTTATTTTTACGATTAATTGCATCAAGTTTATTCCAACTCTGAATCATTAGATTTTAGTATAGTTTTGTTCCCGATCATTAGTGGGCAATTCGTATTCGTATCGAGTTGCTTTATTAGAAACTTCCTAAATTAGAACAAATAATTATTTTTTCCTCTTGAGGATTAATAAGTGAGTTTGTTCAATAGCGATGCACTTGTTTCTAGAAATCTTGATCCCAAAAATGATTTTCAGTTATTTTGTCGTTAATATCAATCGAAGAAACAATCTATTCCTGAAGGACAAAAGAAGTTTCTCAAGCGATTTTTTATGATACAAGGCGGTGATGTATATTTTATATATACTCAATGAGACTGCGAAGAGATATCATCGTCAAGGGAGAGGCTGGGAACGACATCCTTAACATAGTCGGTGTGTATACTTCCCTATGCTCCGTACATTAATATCGTTTTATATTCCGATATATATATATATATATATGTATAGAAAAACTTGTGATGTACCACGGCAACATATGAGACAACGTAAACCACTCTAGGTGGCAAGATCGTCATCGGGCTTTAATTAAATCGAAAAAATCGTGGAGTCATTAATGACAAGTGGCGCCCAATCGGGATGACTCCATGATTTTTATTGAGCAGCATGCTCAGACCGCTCTCTCCCTTCCCCTCTGTTACAATCTCCTTTGAGATCATGTCCCTCAGACGAAGAAGACGCCGCAATGGCCTTTACACCTATATATCGTAGTCTACATATATAACGAATTATTATTATTATCATTTTGTAGATGTTTTATATACATGTATATTATATGGAGAAGCTGTGTCGGTGCTCCGAATAATGACAATACCAGAGCCACTACCAATCGAACCGGGTATAATATCACATTGTCATCTTTTTCTCGCGCTCTCTTTTCTTTTCTTTCGTATATCAGAAAGACCGCCCTTTTTTTCTCATAATCCTACTATATACATGTCGATCGAACCGAGAAGAGTCACGGCTCCTCATTCCGTGGACCGCACAAAGACACAAGTAAGCCCAGGCAAAATATTAATAATGAGAATAATAATAACAATAATAATAATAATAATAATAATAATAATAATAATATATAAATCGAGTTGTACCAAACGCTGACGTGTACTCGGAGGTAATGGATACTGAAACGCACGCTGGGCAACTTTCCCATCGTCGCCCGAGCGATATGAATGATGATCGCATCCTAAGATCTTCTGTACATATACATATATTTGTACCTACATATTATAAATATGAATACGTATCATGAACGACTTGCATAGATATATAACATCTAGTGCATAAGATGATCTAGTATCCAAACGTGGTATAAGAGTCATTTTCGAGCCACGAATACGATCTTCTTGTTTCTTTTAGATGATTAAAATCTATGAGTCGTACGTGAAAGTCTCGCCACGAAGTATGATCACTCTGTTGTTATTTATCTTACAAATCTCATTGAAAATCCATTTTTTATTAATGAGTTCTTTACAAATGTTCATATCCGTTCCATTCGTCGAGGGAAAATAACAGTTTTGAAATTTGGACTCCAATTGGTTTGAAGTCGTGAACAAAAATTATGTTCGTTAATCGGAACGATGATTTTGAAAGACAGACTGTGTTTTATTCTTAAATTTTGGGGATGGACAACTCGAATTGTGTTTGTAAGATCAGACAAATTTAAGTTCCCATTTATGTATAAATCGAGAAACGTGTGACACGAATTATTGAGAAATTGATTCGTACGGTTTGAAGTGTTTTCTGATTCAGATCTGATTCAGCACCCAGTCCAATTTATATATATTTCTTTAGAATGAAAAAAAAAAATTGTCGTTGAGGTTCGTCGATTTTCGTGCTCTGTGAAATAGTTTGAGTACATAGAAAATGTTTAAGGTGGATGCGAAAAGCGTGACGATTTATCATACAAAGGAAAGCGCTTTCGCGTGTGTTTTTTTTTCTGTAAATTGCATATATCGCTCACCGAAGGTGATTTACGATGTTTAATCCCTTTCCTGGTAACCGCATAGCCCAATAGCATAGAAAAAAAGGACGATGTTAAGTAATCATAATATACTTTTACAGCAAGCATAGTTATGGAAGTGAAGTCGTGTACGATCATTTCATAACGACTTCGCAAGTATCGTTTTGTGTCTTATAAAATAAAATATCACCGAAAGATGGAATAATCCAATAAAAAAATTTTTTAAATTATTTCGGTTCTCGAAAACGGCCAAAGTTTTGCGACATCACACATTTCCTTTAGCAAAAATGGTAGAACTCTTTTTCAATGGAATTTGAGAACAGAAGTATTCAGCAGCCCATCTCTTAATGGATATTTTCTCATCAGTCGTCGAGACCTTTAAAATCTTATTATAATAAAAAATTAGATCGATTGGCGACAAATAGATAGGCGCACGTGTGAAAAACTGGCCTGTAAATTCAACATCTTGCCAAATTTTAATTTAGTTAATATAAAACAAGTAATAAATTACTTGTTAATTATTATTATTTAAAAAAGAACGACGTCATATAATCCCAGCGACTATAACAAGCCACCGTTCATTTTCCTATCTCATCCTAAGTAGCACGAAGGCGCTACTTAAATATGAACGTTGGATAGAGCATTGGCTTTGGTAGTACGAACTTTTGCCGCAGAAGAAGCCCGTATTTGTGTTTGGTGGCAGCAGCAGCTTGATGAGGTACGGGACCGGTAGTTCAAGATCGTAGTTTTCTCGGGGTGACGACCAGGACGGTGGTGACGACGACGACGACGACGACGACGAAGACGATGACGAGTGGAGGACGGCGCGCTGCGAGTGCTGCGCTGGTGGTGGTAGTGGAACTGCAAATGGTAAAAGAGAGGGGATAAATAGGAGGACAAGGAGGGAGGGGGGAGGTTTAGCAGCGCGACGCTTCAGGAGTACTTCCGCGACGTTGCGTTCACCGCGGGGGTGGGAGTCAAAGTGGTCGCAGGTCGTCGCGTTGCTGGGGAGGGGTGAGATTGTGGTGGGGATAAGTATCAGATTCCCCGTACCCCTTCGTCTCCAAAGGGCGACTATCTCAACGCAGAGCGCAAGAAGAAGAACATGTGGGAGACAGGTCGCTTTTTCGCTTTTTTACCTAAAAGAAATGTATCTCCAGTAGGTTCCGGTACTTTCAGCCCTTCACCCAATGCATAATTGCGCACACGTCCGTATCCGCGTGCAACGAGCGATCTGTAAACTGGGAGGGGTCGAACCTATCCACCGTAGGGTTACTCTTGTCGATGCAGTCGCAGTGGGGGTTGCGTTGGTGGGCTTCAGGAGTCTCATCGTCGTATGTCGCCTCGTCCTTGTTCCTTTCGTCCGAGATGGCTATCCCTACTCCTGAAAAACATCGGGTGACGCCGGCGTGCCTTACCAGTACCCCGTCATGGACACGAGTCTCTCTCTCTCTCTCTCTCTCTCTCTCTCTCCCTTTCTTTCTCCCTTTCTTTCTTTCTTTCTTTCTCTTTTTCAATCATGCACCAGCTTAGCCCAACACCGCTCTCACTTTTCCCCATTCTTACGTATGTTGCAGCTCTTGCACGACTGTCGAGCCTCCACCACCAGCAAAACCAGCAACATCAGCACGTAACAGGCGGCATCGCTGGATCTCGTAGCGAGTCTGGTGGGGATGTCGCCTCCGGCCCACGGAACTATGGTAGGGAGGACAAAAGCGCCGTAGGGAGGGTAAACCATCGGGCTGAACACGAGCGTGGTGGCGTTGGTGGTAGTCGTGGAGGTGGACGACCAAGTGGTGGGGAAGATGCCGGCGATGCTGCGGAGAAGGAGGAGATGCGACCGGCTTCAGAGACTGTCGAGCCGACGGCCGTGTTTGACGTCGCATCCCTCGTCCTTTACGGCTCACGCGCGCTACCCATTACACTTAAGATACTACTCGATCAGTTGTTTAATCAGTTGCCACACGCGAAAGTGACACGTCTACTAGCCGCTTTCGGCTGGACCCACGAGGATTACACTAGAGGATACATACTGCAGGTGAGTTTACACGGAAAAACAACAAAAAATAAATAAAAACAAAACAACATCAACAACAACAACAACAACAACAACAACAACATGGAAAAAACACGTCAAAACAAACAAAGCATAGGATCCGTGTGTTGTGTAACGACAAAAGAACTGAGGGTGACTTTTGAGTAATCGATAGAGAAATTTTGACAGCAGATGTCAACATCGCAATGACGATCCTTTTTCCTTAAAATCGATTGATATTTCGCGAAACGTGTGTTCTCACGAAATTCTCGATTTTTTGGAACAATTCCTCTATTCCCTGTGAACCCAGCCCGTGGCGAACTTCCTTAATGACAACTTGACGATTCCTGACTGACCAGTTGACAATTTATGAAATTGTGAAATAAATATTTAGTTTTTTGAAAGAAATTCGTTGCATCTGACACATCGAAACTCTTGACAACTGCCAATCATGAACACGTTGAGTGACAATCCTCATTTTCGTCATTAACACGGCAAATCAGTCACCTCAACTTTTGTTATTTTTTATTTATTTAATTTTTTTTTTAATGATGAAATAAAAAGTGTCATCTCCGGTTATACGGTTGAATTTACGAGGGGTTGGAAGTCGCGAGGCGACGCGTAACGAAGCGGCACGACGGATGACAGGTGCGCGATAGATTGTCATCTGCGATAGCCACAACGAAGCCAAGAAGGCTTATGAGCGTGAAGAATGAACGAACTAAAAGAAAACTCACTGCCACTAGATATATAACAGTGAAAACGTGATAATTAAAAAAAGATAATAATAATAGACTTCTTAAATCCGCGTTTGAAATAAAATAAAAAAATATCTAAATTATAATCGCACTATATGAAATGCATCGAAATGTTTGATATTTTCTTTCGGTTGACATTTGACACGTGCTCTCTCGACGTGACGTTATCGACAATTTTCGCATCTATCGAGTCAGCTACACTCATGTGTTACAAACTTTGACGACTGGTGAAATACAACGTCAGAAAAGTGAGAAAGCCATTATTAACTGTCCCGAAATAATTATGTGTGCGTCTGCAACGTCGTGAAACACGAGTTTGTGGGTGTCTATGTGTGTTTCGTGACTTGTAACAAGCTTCTCGACGTCGAAGACTAAAAATAAATATCTCGCGGAACCAACCAAGACGAAAATAAGGAACAACCAAAGTCAAAGAAAGAGAGAGAAAGAGAGAAGGAGAAAAATAGTTGCATTACTGCAACCGACGATCAAGTGCATCGAGTTTATAGTGTTGCAAGGACTCGTATATTGTAAAAAAGCCCGAAAACCGTCATATTCGAGTATACAAGAGTGCGGCAGTGCTCGCGCTAACTTTTTTTTTAATACTTGGCATCGAGCCGCTACCACGTCTCTTGATAAACAATGATATTAAGCAAAAAAATATTGAAGACTGTGCCACTAAATATATTACGTCGAAAAAAATAAAAAGTGTTGCCGATACTATCAAATCACAATAACTTCGTGATAATTTTTTTTTTTTAATGCAATCAAATTTCTATGAAAAATGCAATCAAGTGCCATTTAGACTGCTAAAATATAACTCTAAACGAACATTGATAAAAAAAATAACAAATAGTGTCCAAAACGTTCGACAATTAAAAAAGTGTCACTGAATCTAAAAAAAATTTCTTCGGCTGTTAAGAGCATAATCATATGAAAATCATCGTACACGTGAGTCAAAATTTGCAAACGTTTGATGAACAATTTTTCTAATGCTACGAAAATATTTAAAAAAACGTTGAGACGCGAAAAAAGAGTCTGGTAAAAGTAAAATTTTCAATTTCCGCGGAATAATTATTTCGTTTTTTAACTGAATTATAAATCGAGGAGCAAAAAGAATCTTGAGTGAAACGTGTGTTCGCTTCCTCGTGTGCTCGCGTGAGCTAAACCCGGAACTTGTTAAACCCTTTTGCATCGTGTCGCGTGCTCTCTCGTTTACAACGAGTGTAGATCTCGCGGGTTTATTTCACAAATATACAGATATACGAATATATATATAAAATACTCAGGTAAAGTCTCATCGATGAGCGTCGCGTGTAAAATCTGTCAGGGGTATAAATTAGGCGAGAAGTTGGACCGATCCTGAGTCTAGTGGAAAACCATAGCTATAAGTAGCAGCATGGAAGACAAGCGGAGATAAGAAAAAAAGCTCGCGTGCGTGGGATATCCACAATCTTGTATTATACGTTTTACTTGTATTGGGAGATCGTAGAATTTCGCAAGCCAAGACTCGAGTCAAAGGTAGCCCGTAATTATTAATCTCTCCTGACCCCATAAATACATACATTTACTTGTTTCTACGAGACGATCAAATTTCAATCGAAAAGACGAGAAAAAAGCTTGAAAACAAAAGCTTAAAATTTGAATATCTCTCTACAGAATGATTTACAAAACTAAAAAGTGTCTTGAAACCGAAATGAATTATTCCTATTTGCATTTTTTCGTGAATACTATTACTATACTAAAGTGATGCATCATAGACTAAAGTAACTGAAAAAAAGCTTCTTCCATTTTGGTTTTAACCTCTGCATGGTGGTAAAATACAGAATCATGCAGAGCTTTTTCTCAAATTCGTACATGAAGATATATGAGGATGAATTTGCGTTTTTCTCAAATACAAATCGTAAATTAAAGTGAAATAACTAGCATCACATATTTTTTGAAAAATACTGTCGATTGAGATACTTGAACATCCAGATTTTTTATGCCGTGACAAAATCAAAGTTCTCCAATCGACTCATGAGTACATGCTAGACATGGTGACTCTGCGATCACATTTTTGCTTCGTTAACTTACTCGTTTCAATCTGTGTATAATCTACGGCGCTGGGAACTAAAATCACCATATATCGTATCCAGATACAGATAAAACATATAAATGTATATATGTATATTATACATACGTATATAAGGTATAGAAAATGGGGAGTATCCGTGTAAACTGAATTGCGCCGACGTTAGCGTGAAATTAAACGTATGGAAAACCGGTTTCAAGACGGGAGATCTGGGGACAGCTATAACGAAAGAAGTGAACGGAACGGAGAAGAAAGAACGTACAGATCAACGACGAGAGACTCATCTCTCGGTGAGCGTTTGAGTCTCCGAGCAAATCAAGAGAATAACCGACTTATACATGTGTGTAAAGATATATATATGTATATACACACAGCATACAGATTGAAATATGTAAAGTAAATACAAGAATTTAATGCAATGACATTTCATCGTTGACAGTTGGTTAGATCAGTCATCTACAAATACTCAAGATTCTTCAGTCAATAATCATGGAGTTACGAAAAAAAGCTTGAGATTTTTATCTACGCTTCAATGCTCAAAAAATATTTTTGAAAAAGCTTTTTCGATTTTTCTTTTTCGCGATCCATCCAGCTTGAGCTTACTTTGGAATTTTTTGGGAAGTTTTTTCTTCAATGACCAGATATCGGAACACAAATCCAATGTCAATTTTTATATTTTTTGGCGATCCAAGATCTTTCATTTTTAACGAACAGTGAATGACAGAGAGAATGAAAAAAAAACAGTCTCGTCACGAACATACACACGGGAATATTGCGTTATCGTCGATTAAGTTCAATACAAACGCGCGTATGTTGAAATATAATTGACACGTCCTTCAAGGCCCGCGAGCGAAATCGATGAAACAATTTTTGGGTTTTTTTTGTTTTGTACGAACGAGACAAGTTGACGTATACTCCAATAGTTTTGGGTTTTTTTTCATGAATGACGATAACTCTTGAACTACAAAGGAATTATACGTTCAAAGATAGAGTTCTCGGTTGAATTTTCGCTGCTAAAAAGCATCAATCATCAATCGCGATGCTGAATATTTATTTGGCTGGAAAAATCCGTGTCTACTTTTTGACGATTCGAACATTCGACAAACATTTTTTTGTGGTATGAACTGGGTAATTACAAATTAAAATCATAGTTAATGAACGAAATTTTTATTCGAAGAATTGTTTCGAGCTTATTGATTTTTTAACGACTTATAAATCATTTGATTAACGTCCATGAGAATCACTTGCAAGTAAAGACATAAAAATTGAATATTTATATTCTAGCCGGTCGAAGATTATTAACAATCGATCGAAGATCAACTATCTTGAGCGTAAACCAATTTTTGAAACACTTTTCTAAAGATTCCATCAATCAGCCTAGCACATTATTATACAAATAAAATGTTTAATGTTTTCATGATAGTTTTGCCGAAGATCATTAATAACCGTTCGACGCTCTAGCGAATCCGTTATGCAATGATTTCTCAACGAATTGTCGAATATTTAATGATTTAGCACGTTTTTGAATACAAGTTAAATATTTACGTAGCAATTAAGTGAAAAATCATTAATAATCGAGTGCAAATTGAGGACTGTTATTTAAAAACGATTCTTGACGGTTGGTCAAATATATTTCATGTTTTCACACGGGAGCTTGGGATGCTCATGCTTGAACGTAAATTAAAATACATAAACTCAAGCACGGCCATCTCGCGAAAAATCGTCGGAAAAAGAAGTTTCTCTTCCGCGCGTAGACGTTCCACGCTATAAAGTTCAACGTCAAATAATACGGTATATGTAAAATAAGCCTAAAAAGAACGAACGCAATGGAATAAGCACCACTTTGTTCGTAGTTTCACGATAGTAAAATCGTGAGTTTCACCCGCGTTTTGCATTCATGTACAGTTCTAGTCTTTACATACCGAAATTTCTGTCGATCTGTCTCCGAAACGACTTTATGCATGGGAATTATAACCGTATAAGAAAATTGTGAAATCAAGAGGAAACAGTTAAATCTTGAGTGAGTTTGTAAAACGATTAGTGAGCGAAGTCCGACAAATATTTGTTTAAGTGATTCATAAATATCAACTAGACACGATTTTGCCTTAGAAGCCTCCATTTTTATAAGAACTCAAATTTTTTAAATTATCATTCAACATAAACGACTTTTCCAACTGTCAATTTAGTCCATGGTTACTCTGGAATCGTCAATTCTTTCACTTGAACTTTCCATCCTTCTTATTTTCTCTTTTGCATCTTTTAATTAGGCAATTGCAATTATTTAAATTTAATCTCAATTTAATCCTTTTAATAAATTCATTCGCTTCAGTGTTCGTTCATTCGTTCGAAATGGATTTGAAACAAAACCAAACAAACCCATCAATTTGCAGTTAATTCTTGTAAATCATAATTGTTTCTATTGTATTATGAGTTTTCAGATATTTTTAGTATGAAAATCGCAAATATTAAAAAAAATTGACATCACCAGATTTGCGATGACCCAAAATACTCAATTACGTATTTCACATAACAAAATGCAAAACAACATACAGAGGATCCGTCCTTGTTCGGGAATTGCCAAGCACGAACCTCAAAAGTCTGGATCCTTTCGTCTTATTCTTTTTCCATTTTTCTTTCTTCGAGCTCACGCACACACGACAAAATCGGGCGAGTTAAAGCGCGTCGATAGCCTAAAATTAGAGATTTACGTGCAACCGCTGCGACGGGGGGTTCTTTGGATATATATACAGTTTTCGAGGCTCTCTCGCACTTAACACAAAGTTGCGGAAATAACCTTTTCTCTTCATACAAATTTTGTACGTATCGTTGAACACGCGACTTACAAAATTCTCTCAATTTTTCGAACTTATTCGATGTACATGAATATTTTCATTTTTATTTCATATCTATAGGTAATATATTTTGTAGCTAAATCTGAAAAACTAAAATAAGACTACCAAATGAATTTTAAAATTTTTTCAAATAAAAACCAGCAATCTTTTTATCGTTATTGAATCTTCAAAAGGAACCAATAATGAAACAACGGCTCAGCAATAAATATGTATTCACGTATTTGTTCCTGAATCTCGGTAACTAAAAAGAAGTAAACAGTAATTGTGCGGTAACAGATTTTAAGAAATACATTTTAAGAATTGCAACCAATTTTGTTTGTTTTTTTTTTTAACTTTTTCGACGATCAAGTAAGCTCCATGGAGTACGAAATTAAACGTTTCATGTTTCATACGATGACTTGCTAATGTCACCAAATTGGTTTTGGTTCTTTTGACCGTTATAACTAGCACTATAAAGTATCTAAGTTTATACCAGGATGTGTGCGTGTGTATGTGTGTGTGTTCGCTCGGCAAAACAAACATTCTTGCTCGAGGGGTTTAAGCTAATTGCAGAAAATTGGTCAGAATGTCTCCACGTGAAAGAAGACGATCGTAGATTCTTGTTTTTCCCTTTTTGTGGACCGAACAAAAACGTGATTCGTATGTAAATCTGCTGTTACTGACGTTCTCTTATGGAAAGGAAACGGGAGAGAAAAAAGGTGGAAAAAAATGTGGTGACAACGTAATTCATGAATAACACGAACGAACGGTTGTTCAGTAATCAATATGCATATACAAAACAATATCTACTTCTGGATAAAATGATTTTAATATATGTCTAGTAGTTTATTAATTGTAATCCGACATTGTTCGCTGGAACAAATGACCTGAGGTTAATGTTCTCCCGTCGGTAAACTGACGAATTTTTTTGACAACATTCTTGCTATCAACTTATTTTCAAAAAATAAAAACTGAACAACGTTATTGACAAGTATTTAATTCCATCTTGATATTGTCTCGAAATTACAGATTTTTGTAAAACAAAAAATAATTTTATTTCGAATCATTTCTTAGAGATACTATTTACAGGGAGTTGCCTCCTTTTTTGCGAATTGCAGTGGGCCTGATTGAATAAAACATATTTAGTGAAAATTCGGAGAATATTAGTGCTGACTTGTTTTTTTAATTTTTGCCACCCGTATATCTCCTACTTCTTTGACAATGATAAAAACATGAACAGCAATAATATACGAGCTAATATTCGATCGTGAGAAAATTGTATTTATGTTTATTTTTTATTTTTTATTTCTGTTTGGTTATAAGGTTCGTACCGTAGGCCACAGAGGCAGAGAGTAGCAGGTTGAGTTCTCTCGTTATTTTTGTTCGAGGGAGGGTCTTCTATCTCATCGAGGATGAGACAAAAAATTGTTACATATTCATGGATGCGAGTGGTGTACGCATAGGATGAAACGAGAGTTCGAACGAGAAGCCTGAGAGTCCCATCCGGTTCGAATGAATTTTGATTTATTTCTTGATCCCACCGAGTCCCAACGTCAAGCCGTAAAAGCTCGAGAAAAAATGGCTACGTCGTATATGCGCCGTTTAAATCATAAACGCATGTTTTTTTATTTTTATTTTTCAAGACAAATTTTCTCATTGCCGATAAATATTAGCGCGAACGCGCGCGCGCGCGCGCGCTCGCTGTCGTTTCTATCTCGACGTCTTAACGAGTCGTTTGGTCGTTAACGAGGTCCAGCGATGAGGAAAAAAGATTGTACCGAGAGTGCGATGTGAGAGGGATAGAAAAGAAGATGCAGAAAAAAATTGCGATACTAGGAGAGGTCGCGAGCTCGAAACATTTATATATATATATATATATACTGATGCAGAGAACGAAAGAACGCCCGTGTGTGACTGCAATCCAATTTAAAAGCGGATACAATCCAACTTTGAGATCTTCACGATTTCTACACACGAGAGAAATAAGACTGTGAGAGATACGCCGAGCGTGAAATCATATGCGGTGTCCAGTCACGGATGGCACCTTCGATTGCCTTCTTCTTACGTTTTATTTCTGTTTCACCCAAGCTCTCAAGCTAATTTATCCCGAAGTCTCATTTTTTCAATGCCTAAAATCCGTATAACAAGTAATATTTACGAAACGACAAACAATTCGAATCTTTACCTAACTTTGTGCATAAAATATTTCCACTAATTCGATCAAGTGATTTTTATTTATTGATCAACTTTTCAGACAGTCAAGATGCACTGCAATTTCTTTGTTAGCTCGGAAAGTTGTGAATTCCAAAATTACAATTGATGCATTTTTAGTTTTTAAAATTTAGGGATAAATGTAAATTTTTTATAAAAACTGAATACAATTGTAGCGATTCTCAGTGAATATGTCAATTTCTCAATACGTTTTTCGTATTACTGCTGTTGTTAACTAAACCTCTTAGTTAGTTAACGCTTCATATAGCTTCAATTTTACACCTAACGAAAAAAAAACTATTTTTTTATAGTACTTTTATTGCCAATCATTTAAAATATTGAACGTTCTTAATCAAAAGACACGTATAGTCGCGTACGAAGAACAACGAAGCTACCGCTCGATGGCGCCACGTTACGTGACGGCACGATCCTCCACGCTCGAAGTCTGTTCACTGCTTACTGTAACCACTACTACTGCTCTTGCGTGTGCTGCCTAGGAAAAGAAAGAAAAAGAGGGGGGTGAGAGAGGGAGTGTTCCTTGCACAGGTGAAGGCGGCTTCGTTCAGGTGCTCATAACAATGAGCAGTGGGAGGGAGGGGTGGGGGACACATACATGAGTAATATATGACATAGATCTAGCAAAAATGGTCGAAATTCACTTTTTAAATTACGATCAAAAGTGATATTTTACATTTCAATGATTGAAAAGGACAACAATTTTTTTTCAGATTATCGTTTTAAACAGAGTTCAATATGAGTCTAGAATTTCCAAGCATTCGTCAATGAATACCATGACTTTAAGTCAAATTGAAAAACTTTCATGAGTTTGTTATCCAAAAAATGGTCTAGATATTTCTCTCACTGCAATTAATTTTAAATTTATACTTTCGGTAAATATATTTTTTAAAAGAATTTTTGGAGAGTAATGAATATCCTGAGGTAAATTTCGTTGTGTGTAGGATTTAATTGAGGCTCAGTATTGAAAATCTTTTAATCTACTTTTATTCTAGTGTCCTCAATGTTTCTAGATAAATAAATTTATGTGCACAAATAGCCATATGGACATATATAAATATTGATGTAGCCAGGTCACGTTTATCCGCTTTCCTATGTATTATAACTCGTTCTCCAGTTATTCGAGCTTGAATTCTACAAGAGGTGCCGGAAAAGGCGAGGAAATCGAGGAGAGTCACGAATAACGTTGGCGAGACACGCGACGACCCCCGCGTTTCTCGTATTATCGAACGAATGTGCGAGTGTGCACTGCGTTTCGTCACAGATTCATCACTTCGAGTGGCATATACATATCATTTCGTAAACCGGAAGTTTTCCATCACAGGTGCGATGAGAAAGGTTCTAATTACGGATAGACGTCTTATGTGCATGATGTTTTATTTCTTTTTTTCATTTTTTAACAATGTTCGTGTAAATGCGATCGATAGTAGTATGAATATTGGAAAAAACTCAATGCGTACATTATTCTAATCGCTATTGATTTAGTCGGCTTTTTTAATCAGAATGCTCGTCCATTCATCATTTTCACGAACCGATTAGCGGTAATGTTGAAGATGATGAAACAGTAAACTTGTATTCAAATGATTGCTGGCATTTTTGGAAATGAAACATCACGAAGGTCTAATATAAGAAATTATGAAAAAATAAATGACTTTTTTAATATTGATTATTATTCCGAACACTGAAATAATTATGAAAGACCGATGTATATTTTAACTGCTTAATTTGCAGCTATCGAAGTAATTGGAATTAGAGTAATTTTATTTCCATGTGCAAAAAATTGCTCCTGGTATTATAGTAATAAACGGTTTAAACGTCGAAAAGTAATATTTTGAGGATTTCCACCCGGTCCGAATTCTAATCATCACAATTATACATCATTCCGAAAGGTTGAGTAAGAGATTCCTGGCGTCACAGGTGCGCCTAACCTCTTCGAGGCAAAAGGGTTCGCACGGTCCGAGATCGGTAATAACAAGAATAGAAGGAAGAGAGAAACGAGAGCACGAGATGGGAAAGAAGAGAAGAAAAAAGCAGTTAAATAAGCTAGATATACATTAGCAAGGCGGGGCTTTAGAGAGGGATTCCGCAAAACGCGAGAAAATCGCGAATGGGAAACAGAAAAAAGAGCTGAAGGTGGTGTTAGAAGAGCCAGGAATGAAGTCGAGACACGCGACTCCCGATGGCTTCGTGACTCTCTCATTGAAACAAATCGGGAGAGCGGAGGATGAGATGAGAAATCTCTGTCGAACTTTGCTGTCCAGAGAATTTTGTCTCAGCAAAGTGTGCTCCCGCAAGAATGAGGGAAGATCGACCCTTTTTTATATTTCTCGTTCCGGCTCTCGGCGCCGTTTCTCTATCCTTTTCTCTTTGCCTTGTTCGATCTCTTGTTTCTTTCTTTATGCGGCGTTCTTCTTTTTGTTTATCTCTCCCTTTCTTCGTCCTTTCGCCTTGTTCGAGTTCTCTCACGATCCTCGTGAACCTCCAAACGCGGTCCACACTCGATCTTCCTGCGTTATGTACAGTGGTGTCTCAGTGATGTGTGGTAGCGCGCGACCCGAATTCCATCGCGCCCTGAGTGTGGAAATACCACGTTGCACGTGACGAATGCCAAGAGGAGGCATCAAAAGTCCCCAAGTCAGAAGAGATTCATTCTTCATCGGAGACACATTGACGTAACTTCTTCTTATATAAAAGCGTTATTTTGTTCTCTCGTATTCTTTTTCTCCTTCAATTTTTTGTGCGTCATCATTTAAACCAAAATATCAGAAAATTGCGAAGTTTGAACGAGATTTAAGATGAAAGTTTAAACACAAAAAGAGGAAATCTTATTGAAATAGCAATCTTCTTTTGGGAATTCTGAACTTGATGTTTAAACTGAATTTGTCGAACTTATCAAATTTAAGTTTTTTGGAAACGATGGGAGGAATCAAAAAATGGGCATACAAACTATTTATCATACAATCTATGTATGCGTGTCATCACACGAACACAGATCAGCGTAGAATATTTATAGCATGCAGAAGGAGCTTTACTGGATTATGTTCGCGTGCGAGATTGAAAATTCGAGTCCCACGGTGGTCTTCTTTCTCTGATTCGAGTGAGCGAGACGGGCCGGTAGCCTTTGCATTCTCAGACCCCGGCAGTTTAGGTCCCAACGTTTCTTTTATGTATCGACGGAGATGGCGAGAGAATGAGACGGAACGAGATGATGGAGAGAAGAGTGTTTAACAGGGATGCTGCTGTTCGCGGAATCCGCGTGTACTTCTTTCTATCTCCTTGTTCCTCTTTGTCCTCTTTATCTTGCGTCTTGAGAAACATTTCATAGATCTCTCGAGCGTCACGCACTTCTGAACGATCGAGACCAACGGTTTTCGATTACGTGATACTGTTTTCATATACATAGAGCTGAGATGTATTGGTAGAAGATTTTCACTCTTAGAAGCTTAGGAATGATGCAGAAAAAATTTCGGGAGTAGAGAGCGAAATCAGGCATGAAACACGGTGATTAAACGGTAAAGAATGAAGATTTACTTAATGGACGGTCAAGTAGCGGCGGCTACTCCGCTTTTATAGTGTATATACGTAATATAATGTGGCAAGGGTCCACCAACGATGGATGATACCCCGTGTTACTCCGGGGGTCTCTCTATGATGGGTATATATACCTAAACGCGAGGCCTGTACTTAAATCCATCGAGGGGGAGCCGTTCTTCTCAGCTCCCGCTGCTGCTGTTTCCTTGCGTCCCTCGTGTTATATTCTCTCGCTCCTACGATCCTAGGAGGTTAGATACGGACCCGCTTATATCCACCCTGCTCGGTAACATCACCTTTGGCTTCGACAGTTCTGCTTCTTCTCTCTATCTCTTTCTCTCTCTCTCCCTCTCTCTCTCTCTCTCCCTTTCTTTATTTTCAACGTCGCTTGCTTTTTTTCATCTTCTTCTTGCTTCTATTAGTCTTGTTGCATTCCATTCACGGAAGCGCATTACGAGGCAACTCTGACCTCACGGCGGCCTTGCTTTTCCTTCATAGTGTTGACGGACAAGCGACAGAAGAAGCCGACGAAGGAGTAGCTTAGGTAGCAAAGTTTATCGCCGTGTGTATAAAGCGCTATAAATCCTGCGGATGTGCGTTCGTTTATTAACCAAAATTGTTACTAGATGATAAAGAAGAAGAAAGAATTCGTCGTAATTTCCTGTAAATTTGATTGCCTCATTCGATGGAAAGAAAAATATTTAATTTTCGTTTCTTCGGCTTCTTTTTTCTAACCTCATTTCTGCTCCCTTCGATAACTATTAAACAAAGTGGAAGAAGAAGTCAAAGTAGTCGAGTATCATCTATAAATTGCTGCTAGGTCGTTAGAGCCATGCGCGCGTGTAACTATGAAGATCCACCAAAGTGTTTGCCACAGCTGAATATATATGTAGCGGTATACAGGTATATATAGATATGTTGCATGAACGTCGTGCAGCATCGTTGTCGAACGAGTGGCCACACCGGGCGGTCTTCTCTTAATCCGTTGAGGAAATATACACTGGGACGCGAAAAGCGTCGCGGAGCTTGGCCGCGCGTCCTGCGTTACGTCCGACTACGTTCGGTATGCATAAATATACAAAAGTCTCTACGGCAAGCTCTCTCGCAATTCAAGGCAAGGGGGACGACGTAGAGGACGCCCAAGAATCGAAAGATATACAGGGACGAATGAAAGAGATAGAGAGACAGAATGCAAAAGAGATAGAGACAAACTGACAGAAAATGTATACGCCGTCACCCTAAATTTATAAGAAACTCGTGTCTATCTTTCCCTGCGCGTTGAACGAAAACGCGCGGAAGATGATCGCTCGTCTTGTATAGATCTCTCGCTCAATTTCGAAACTGGATCGACCCTGCGGATTATTTTAATCCACCTCGCACACATACGTCTGCTATACCCTATGCATGAACACAAAGTACACTCTAAGATCACAAACTGTACGTGGTTTACGTTATATATCAACGACGTGCGGTGAGATAAACTTGAGGGCGACGAGTGATCTTTTAGAAAAACATTCGTTTTTCTCATTTCGATCTGTCGGTTACATTGATTTTTTTTTTGCTATTTATGCGATTTGAGAGCTTCGCATTATTGCAGCTTGTACATTGAAGAATTAATTCAATGTTTACAAAAACGTTTATAATCAATATATATACTTTTATAATATAATATATATATATATATTATAATTTATTATTTATATTATAATAAGTTATAATAATAAATTTATGATTCAATATCATGTTATACAATTTTGAGTTGACTAATTAAAGGGTTTGACCTTACGATGGATCTAATTGATGTTACACACCCATTTTCGCCACATTTTTATATTGGACTAATTTCCCAACGTTTTCTTTTGTTTCTTGTGATTGCAGGACTCGCAGAATCCCGCTGCCCCAAACCCCGGCCCTCTACTGGACCGATGGAGCATATGTTCGGCTGAGGAGGAACCGCTGGTATTACAGCAGTTCCTCAGATTCCCCGAGACGCGTCCGTTCGTGCAGCAACTGCTGCTGGCTGCCGGTACGCCAGCGTCGGATGCTATGTCACCTAGCAGACGACCATCACCGCCTACTATGCCGCTTGCCCATTTGCCGCCATCTTTGCATATGCTACACTGCCGTTTGCCAGGTTCGAGATTGCCACCACCTTTGCCACCTCCACCGCCTCCACTATCGTCGCAGCAGCCACAATCTTCGTCATCGTCCTCGTCGTCGGTATCACATCCTTCCATGTCACCGTCCGCTTCGAAACATCATTATACTTCAACCACGATAAATTCCGCATCGAATTGCGTGACATCAAACTCGACGCCACACGGTAGTCTCGATAACACCAACAATCTACACTTAACTGTATCGCCACTCAATCGACTACAAAGCATGCAACCATTTGATTTTCGTGAACTTGGTAGCTTAGGCTTGCCGGGATTTCCGTTACCACCGCATTCTCTCGATCAATTTATGCAGAGTCAGAGAAAATCCATGAGGAATCATCCGCAGAGTCCCCAAAGCCCTCCACATCATGGTTCCTCGCAGTTAAGGCCACCAATGCCCGTGGCACCTATATCTGCTTCAGCACTGGCATTCGGACATCCGCTTGCCGTAGCTGGTTCCTCGGGTGCTCTACCGCCAAATTTCCCAGCTCATTTTTCTCATCCAGCAATGGCAAAACTGAGCGGAAATGCTGCAGCTGGTCTGGCTAGTATGACAGGTGTTATTGGAGATGCCCACAGTGTAGGTGAAAAGAGTAGCGAGTTTGGTAGCGAGGAAGATGATGATGATGACGAAAACTCTGGTAGCGCACTCAATCTCAGTCGTCGCGATTCTTCAACGAAACACCAGCATCAACAACAACTCCATCATCAACAACAACACCAACAGCAACATGCTGACAAGCAACGACTGCGTCCACTGTCATTGCAAGGCGCAGCAGCACCACTTGGAAGACCACCCGGATTGCCAGGACGGAAATCACACTCACCTGGTAAACGTAGCCAGTGGGGAACAACGTCAACCTTGCCACCCAATCTCGGCACTCCTTTTATTAATCCAACCACCGGAAAGAAAAGAGTTCAATGTAATGTTTGCATGAAGACATTCTGCGACAAGGGAGCATTAAAGATCCACTTTAGCGCTGTTCATCTCCGTGAGATGCATCAATGCACTGTTAAAGGTTGCAACACAAAATTCAGCTCAAGACGATCGAGAAATCGTCACAGCGCTAATCCAAATCCTAAATTGCATTCGCCGCACTTACGACGAAAGATATCCCCGCACGACGGTAGATCATCGATGGCTCATACCCTCGTACTGCCACAACAGATAGGCTTGCCGGTGCCCCCAAGCGGATTGAATCATTTGCCGTTTGGCTCGTTTCCACTTCTTACTCCACCACCTGATCTTCGCTCACCAGCTTCCCTGTGTGCGCTTGATTTCAAGCATCTTGACTTATCATCGACGCAAAGTCAAGCGATGTCCTATGACGAAGCTATACATCAACGAATGATAACGACAACAGCGGCAACAACGATAGCTCACAGCACAATACCGATGTCACTGTACACCTCGTCAACCCCAACGACTACGAACAGCCACATGAAAGGACCACCGAGCACTACCAGTACGGCAGGTGCGTCCCCATCTTCGCAAACACCGTCAATAATACTCGAGGGCGAGGAGGATGACGACGATGATGATGAGGATGACGACGAAGAAGGTATCGTGATAGTCGGCGATGAGATGAATCTTTCAACCATTGGACGTACCATTCGAGATGATGATGATCAAACAGCACCCTACAGCCTTGCCAAAAGACCAAAATTATCGCATGATGGGGCCGATGAAGATCTGGTGAGCAATGCAGACAGTATGGACGATACCGACTCGATGAGCACGGTTGATCAACAATCCGTATCTTTTAACGCGCATAGAGCATCAAACTCATCATTCAACGCTCGTGGTGTTCACAAGCGGAAGTCGCAACGTCCAACGAGATGCGCGATCCCAACGGAAGCAAACATGTCTTCGACTGACGGTGATTCATCGAACGATGGTGTGTTCCAAGATCAACCGGAGGACATGTCGATGTCGAGACTTGAAGCTGAACAACGAAAAAACGGTACCCCATCACCGAGAAGTGTAAATCTCGAGGGTGACTCCATCTCGCGGTCACCTACGATGAGAGAACGTGAAAGGAGAGAAACCAATTCATCAATCCCAATGGGTCGAGAGAAAACTGGGAAAAATCGTAAAGATGAACAAGATCAAGAAGAACCACGAGATTTGAGTTCACGTGCAAGTAATACCGTGAGATCACCCAAAATAGCTCATAGTCCGGAATCCAAAAAAGTGAGTTCAACCGTTGATAGTTCATCGCCTTCAGACTCCGATGCACGTTATCGCTCTGAGGCACCGACATGTCTCGCATTGAGCGATAGTGAAAAATTCCTACAACGTCGCAAATCGCGACGTTCGGTTGATTCTGCTCCGGAGAACATACGAGATGACAATAAAATAATGGAGAGACTGTCGTCATGTTACGAAGATGAGGCTAGGATACAGGGGAGAGAGGAGACACTGGCAAGAGAGGCGGAAGCGGCGACAAATGAGGAAGTACGAAAAGCTGCAGCGGCAATAGCAGCAGTAACGGCAATGGCAGTTGGGGAACCAGCAACGATGGCAGCATCAGCCGCCATCATGAAGAAAGAGGTGATCGAGGATGAGGGCGAGGACGACGATGACGATGAGGTGGAACGTTTGGGACGGAAGGATGAAGGACGTCTTGCAAATCGTGAAGGTGAGCGTCCCGATGTATCACCCTCCCGTGTAACTACGAGCTCGATCGGCGGCATAATAACTCACGCTAAAGACGAACTCGAGTCCCACGAGTCCTCGAATGCTTTGCGTCAACTCGAGTCCTTGTCGCAGGGTCGCACGATGACGATGACGACAACGAGATCGATCCCGTTCATGGCGGGAACGGACGGAGGTTACATCATAGAAGACGGCGAAGAAGAAGCAGCAGCAACAGCAGTAACGGGGGTGTCAGCAGGTCTGATCAACATCTCCAGCAACCGCACAATCGACACGAGGCCAGCATCGAGGCATGGCAGAACCTCTATCAGCCCAATCAGCACCTCCGTCAGCCCTACCTTAATCCAGGACAACACCAGCAGCAACAACAACAACAACAACAACAACAACAGCCTCCTGAACAAATACTCTCGTGGCTCTCGCTCATCCAGCGTTTCACCCTCCACAATGGTTATGGATACGGACAATAGTTTGATTACTTATGCGCGCTTTGAAAACGGTGGTTTCGTCAGCACTCAGGAAGTTCCGTTGGACCGTGAAAATCCACGTCGCTGCACAGCTTGCGGCAAAGTTTTTCAGAATCACTTTGGCGTCAAGACCCACTATCAGAATGTTCATCTGAAGTTGATGCATCGTTGCAGTGTAGAGGGTTGTAACGCAGCTTTTCCATCAAAAAGATCACGCGATCGGCACTCGGCAAACTTGAATCTTCATAGAAAATTATTGTCTACCACTTCAAGTCCGCCACTGTCGTCGAGTCTGCCGGCCAGTCTTTCACCTCGAATGGACGATAGCTCGACGAGCATCAACCCTCTATTACACAATGATCTTTTAGCCAGATGGTACGCCGATTCTGCTATGAATGGGCTAAATTATTCCATGGGTTCAGTTGATCTAGCGGCCAGAATTCCACCTCCCCATCTTCTAATGCCACCTCACCTGGGTGCAGGCTTTCCAGGATTATCCTCGTTTACGAGTCATCTCGTTGGGCTTAATGGACTCACGCAGCAGCGTCTCAGCCAATTAAATCACCTAACAAGGATAAATCACGAGCGTTTAACCGGTGATTCCCAGATTAGTCGCAATGAGGTGTCGCCGGTCTCGTCACCAAACACGGTCGACGAACGGTACGAGGAAGAAGAGGTGAAATGCACAATTCCTGGATGCGATAGAATATTCGGGTCTAGAGCTGTCAGAGATGCACATTCGCGAGATCCTCAGGCTCATAGAGACTTGACAATCATGTCGAGCAGTATCTCGTGACCAATCTTTTACAATCGGATGAATAATCGTCACTATTTCGGAACGGCTGTGAAACGCCGACCTTGTGATGCCAAATTGTCATACGAGTGAACTTAAAAATTCTGCAGTGGATCGATGAATCTATCGAAAAGAGAGAGAAGAAAAATTCACTGCAATTAACTCGACATCCTCGCTTGAGACGGCCAATGTTCCGACGACAAATTTGTCTTTCTCCATCTCTGTTATCGAGTAAGAATGTCACGTCGTGAATTACGTTGGAAAACCGTAATTAGTGCTGGATACGGCAGTATTAAATTCGAAACACGAAGGAAGTAAATAAAAATAAGACGCACTAATGATTCGTGTTTTGCTACGCAATCGTGTTTCGTGTAACCGGTGAAAAAAACAAAATAAATAATTATTGCCGGAACGAAATTTTATCATCGTTGTGATTATTACGTACGATTAGTTGAGTACGCATTAAAACTATTTAATCATTAATCATTCTCTGGTATCGCTGTATATATCTATCGATGTATTCGGGTAATTAATTGAAATGTAGACTGGAAACGATTTTACATCGAGGTAAACATGAAGAGAAAATAATCGAGCGAGGTCGCTGATTAGCTCAATCTGTGACCGTTTTGTAAAATTGAGTGAAAAAGAAGAAGATAAAAAAAGAAATTAGTAAGAGTAAAGGAAAAAAAGAAAGAGGTGCAAAGGAATAAATATAAATGGCAGCTAGTAGAAGAAAATTTGCAATAAAGAAACGCAGAGTTAATTGAAGAAAATCAATAGAAAACGACGTATTTGTTCGTGAAAAAACCGGGAACTGTCAAGAAACTCGAGATACACTCTGTGTAAACCACGCTGATCGCCGTAAAATAAGAAAAAAAAACTTTGCGACGTAGATTTATAAACGAAAATTCAAGGCGATGTGGGATGGAGGAGCATAGATAGATTTTATTTATTTGTTTCCTAGGGAATCCTATAAACGTTACTCTGTAATGGCGGCCAGTAGCGGGAACTGCCGTGTGAAAACTTCCTCCTTTTTAGAATTAAACGAATCGTGTGACGTCGTAAAACTATCGAGTGTTAAAGGTGTTTTTGGTAAGTGAATTAAGAAGAAAAAACGAAAGAAAAAATCGATTGAAGAATTAAAAATAAAATAACGTAAAAAATTAATTGTAAAGATTTCGAACGCAGCCGAGCAACGTTTGGTTTTTCTCCGAAATCTCGATGTTGCAGTGCTTCATATATCATGCGCATAGACCGCATCGAGAATCTCTGTCTCTCTCTCGTTCACTCGATACTCATTATTATTATTTTTATTATTACTATTATTATCTTTATTATCAATACTATTATTATTAATATTATTATTATTATTATTATTATCGTTAAATAAATAAAAGATTCTCGATGATGTCATGCGCATCACGAACATCTCCACTGCCTGTGGAATCATACAATTAGTACGTCTTTCGCACTGGGTGACCCGCAACCTAACAGTCGCTTTTATCTAATTCACCATTTTTGTTGTTGTACATACATTTTCATAGTTTTTTTAATTTTTTTTTTTATTTTGTTCATGATTCGGTTATACATCACTGGGCTACATAGCCTCTCTTTCAAACACATTTACAAAGCCACAAAAACCCACATACACACGGGAAACACTCGATCTATCGTTATGCTCGTCAGGGAGGAAAAAATGAATAAACCTTTTTCTACATAATGCGTCGTTACACCCTTCGCTAAACATCACACCCGTTTCGCGATTACAATAATGAAAAAAATTACAAAAGAACGATCAACCAAAATACGACCACGTAATCCTATAAGTTAAAAAATAAAAACGAACAAAAATGTGACGTATTTAAGGTGAATGAGTATTGTAAGTCGAACGAAAATTATATGTGAAGGAATTATAAACAAGATATAAGAAAAACGACGAACAAAGGAAAAAAGGTTTACAACTGTAATTATGTATAATACTGGACGGTATGATGTATATTATAGAATCGATTATAAAAAATCACACCACTCATCATTAATGAAAATAAAAAGTACCTATATATGAAACTTAATGGAAAAAATAATCTGTGTTAACTATTTATTTTCTCTCGTACATACCGCAAATGTTTTTTTTTATTTTATTTTTTTAATATTCCCAATTATACGTTCCCCGATGAAAAAAGTCGACAATTACTCGCCCTTCGATTCCTGGAAAACTGTCAGTTTTTCTCTCTCTCCGAGATTTTTCGTTTGGAAGATCGGAAAATTAGTTGATTCCTCATTTTCACGTTCATGCATACCTTGAGGCCCAACATTTTTTTCAACTCTTGAATGCTGCATTCGTCACACGGTCTCTCACACTTAAAAATGTCCAAAGAAGAACAGGGCCACTCGAGAATCAAAGCGCCCACGCAATGGACCAAAAAAAAGAGAAAGAAAAAGAAGAAATGTTGGCGAAGAAGCGAGAGGGTTTGGAGGGAACGATGCGCGAGTTTTGCCCCGCCCATGTGCTTGCCGAGCCCTGGGGTTTCGTCCTCGTTCCGACACGACGAGGATGGACCGAAATCTCAAACGAAATGAGAAACACCCGCTCGTTTATCAGTGAATCTCACTTCTCGCGTTTGTCCGAGAGAGACCTGATTTTTTTCTTCTTCCTCTTGATTCTTATTTTTTTTGTTTTCTCAAACTCGTGGACTGAGTGCGAGAATGTAAAAGGCCACACGCCCACGCCTACCGCCGATCTCGATGAGCGAGAAATAATGAGATCGAACATTTTGTACTCACTACAGTTGAGAGCGTTTTATGTTTATAGCGCGTAATAGCCGAGAAGAGAATTGTTTGGTTTTCTTGCCTTTTCATTTACAGAATATTCGTCTTTTCTTAGAGTTTCTTACGTTTTTACTCTGTTTTTTCTAAATTTCTTTCCGATGGAATTTTACTGAATTATTCACATTCTCGAAAAATAATATTTCCGTTTGTTTTTTAAACATTTTGTATTTAATAAGTCATTCAACCATTATGTATCGACAGGCTATTTGTGACGATGTTTTAACTTATTCCTTTCCGATTATTAATACAACTTTACAACTTTTTAAATCATTTTCACAAACGTTTGCGAGGTGATTAAGAATTACTATAATACGTCTATTGACATAGCAAAATCTGATGATTAATAATTCATAAATAAATCAACAAACATGTATAAATTTTCATTGAAAATTAATATCTTTTTAAAATGTTATTTCAATTATGGCTGACATTATTCCTAATTACAAATTCATTATTCGAGTACATATAATATAGATATATTCGCAAAAAATGTTTTAAGTATTATTTATAATTAACTTGCATATATGTATATAATTATATTATATTATACCAGTACAATAATTTAATTTATGCTCGCTTACTTATTTATTTGCTAAACTTAAGCCTTCGACCGCACACCTATTTTCTGACGCTTTAGCCTGCACACTGGTACGAATTTACCACCAGTCGTTTCTCAAACGCTTGTATCTCTGGTTTGTATGGACCAATTTCAATTTATCACCAATGATTTTCGAATCTCAAAATGTTTGCAAACGAATATTTATCATTAAAATTACAACAAAAAATATAATCTAATATTACAGGGAAAAATAAAAATAGTGTTTGTCGCACAGAATTCAGAAAAAAATCAAAACTAACGGTGCAAATTTTTACCAGTGTGCAGCCGAAGGGTTAAACTAGTGTATGCTCGTATACATAAACACAAATACAAACTTATATATATATATATATATATATTAATAAGAAGATAAGAGTGTCGAGTTTGCAAGGCAAATTATTACTAAATTCTTCTCCAAACAAACAAAAAGTTCGACGAGGGTCGAGCGCGAAGGAACAAGGTGATCCCGGGCATCTTCCTCACCATGGTAATTAGACCATGGACGTGATTGGTCCTGGGCGTAATTTGCTCAGTATACTTAATTACACGTAACTCTCTCGGGGATGAGCCAGTATCTACACAGTACCCGAGTGCACGAGTGGCTATTTTTTTCAAGCCCATATATAGCTATTTATTCAGGCTACATTTGATCCCCTTTTACACACATTTCTTTCCGCCTCTTTCTTTTCTCTTTTACCTGTACACGTATTCAGAATCTTTCTTATATTCTCTTCTGCATTTTTCACCTATACTCGAAGGAAAGAACAGTGTCGAAGCAATACGTGTGGTGAAGGAGCGTTCATTTATAGTGCACATGATCAACCATCGGTGTACGATCGCGAATGAGCAGATTAGATTATCACCTTCGATGCCACCCGAGAGAAGAGAGAAAAACGTGAAACCAACGAGGACGCTCACACGACCGGAAGGTTTCATAATAACTGGTGCTGCAGGATAAATTTTCTCATACTCGAGAAATCCAAGCAAGGGCTAAGAGATTTTTCACCAGCGTATAAAAATCAATGGATAGTCCTTACATTATAAAACATATGACTTTCAATTCACATTAAAAAGTCGTACATAAGTCGTGTAATACGACAATCCACAAATTTGATTGAAGAAAAAAGAGTGCGGAATTTAACTTTCAAAATTCATAATATATAAAGTGATAAATACCAAACACGTGAATTTTTTAAAAATCGACATTGTCGGCGTCACATCAATATAACATCAAGACAAAATAACACTCGACACAATAACATCACGACAAAATCACATGAAAAATGTAGGAATCGAATGATATTAATATGATGTGTATTTGCAAAGTACAAAACAAAGTATAAAGTTGTGTGCATTACAATGACGTATTAAATTTGAACATTGTGAGCTACGCTTTTTAAATACTCAATGTATTCGATTAATTGTTTCACTTCATAGATTGATTATATTTAAATGTTTGAATTATATAATTCAAATTTCTATACAATTCTAATAAACCAAACATATGATTTATTTCAATGCATGTCCACAACATTTTCAGATTTCATATGAATATTCAATGTTATGTATCTTAAATTCCACATCAGTAACCAAAATTTATGTTCATATTTCAATTTTGGCAGACGAGTGCAATAATTTTCATTTCATACATCGCGTTTGTAAATTTCATTTACCGTTGTATTATAAAAGTATTGTAAATTTCATATATTTTTATACCTTTAGAGATACTTTTATACATATGCATATATGTAGGTGTAAATAAATACCCAATAGATGGTATTTAGTCGTGTGTTATTTTGACGCGAGTTATTTTGTCGCAAGTTATTTTGTCGTGTTATTTTCTCTTCGAATTATTTTGACATGTAACCACATTGTCCATTTATTTTTTATTTTTTTGCACCTTGGATACAAATGTTTCCATGTGTATTCATTCACATCTTTACGTTACTTTCATCTTCATATTGTTAAAAAAAAGTTTGTCTTTGGTGCATTAAAGGAGGAACATCAGCTTCAGCCAAAATGATGATAGCTCAATGAAAATTTAAGGATATATTAATGGATATATTTTCTATGGCCTCTCAAATTTTTAATTGATTTCATTCAGCCATTTTCTAATAAATCATTTCCAAACCCCGAATCTTTAACATGTATAACCTAACATTTCACATTCAGAAAAATTAACAACCGTCGATAAGTTAGAAAAAAAGATAGGGCCTATATGACTACGTGTTAAACATTCGACATTTGGAAGTGATTTATTAGAAAATGGCTGAATGAAATCAATTCAAAATTTGAGAGGCCGTAGAAAATATATCCATTAATATATCCTCAAATTTTGATTGAGCTATCACCATTTGGTTCAAGCTGATGTTCCTCCTTAAAAAGATGGTGTACATGACTATTCAACTGCAAATTTGAATTTTGAAGTTTAACTATTGAAATAATTTGTACTAATTGCTGGAGATTTTCTTTTATTAAACATAATCATTTTTTTCATACATCACAACATATTAATTTAATTGATTTTTAATTAACCATAGAAAATGGTGTCTATCTCACACAGTTTCTTAAAAATAATTGAACATTTTAATGTATAAAAAAATGAAAATGTAAAACTATGAGAGGAGAATATAAATTTACATCTCAAGATTTTTTTATTCTCGTTCAAGTTATAAATAATGTTCGACATTGTTCCTTTATGAGGAGTGCTTTGCGCACTCGGCCAATTGAAGTCCGGGGGCTTTGCTCGCGGGAGAACGACAGGTGTAGCGTGGGAGAGAACGAAGCTCAGAAGAGAAGAGACATAAAGATAGAAGGAGAGAAAAAGTGAGAGGCAAAAAGAAGAGAAAACATGGTAAGAAGGAGGCGAAGGCGGTCTCCGGTTAGCGTTGTTGGCCGCCCATCGTGTGGTTCTGTGCACCCCTACCGGCAATTCTCCACCATCACAGAAAGATTTTTACCTTGTATTTCGTATGGTGCTAACTTTTTTCTGCAATATTGATGTAATAGGTTGAAGAGAAAACAAAGAAACAAAAACTAGATGTGACGTCCGTGACAACGGAAAGTAGATCGAAAATTAAATTAACGTGTCAACACATGACTTAACGTCATCGGAGAACATACCATTATAATAAAAATAAACGGAGTGAGTTAAAAAAAATACGAGGAAACCCCAATCCAAACCATAAACACCTAGAAAAAAGAGGATAGAAGAGAGAATTATTGACAGGAAACAAAAGGTCGTAAGAGACGTAGCTTTAAGATTTCGAAAATGTGTGGATTAAGATTTAAGGTCACGAGCTGTCGATGCGCACACAGAGAACACCTGCACGACTGATTGCGAACTTTTTGATAGGAATTGCTCGGCAATTAATTAAATCGACGCACTCGGGGTTGAAAATACAATTGTAATCTGGTGCATCCATACAAATAAATGTACAAATGTATATGTTTGAGTATGTGTGTATGTGTGTTATGGATGGTAATAGTATAGCAGTTAGATGCGTATAATAATGGGTTCGTCGTTCATTCTTCGACATCGTATGAGAGGGAAAGACTCGAGGGCGCATCTTCATGTCGAAGCGTGAATATCGCACTCTCGTATCTCTTTCTCTCTTGTTTTCCCTTCTCTCAGTGGTGGAACGAGCGATAAAAATCTTACGGCAATTTAGGCGTTGCGCACATGTCGTTAGGGTCGCCTTCACGGTATAGTTATATATATTATACGTTTACGTTTATGTATACGTATATTTAAGGAAGCTTCAAGAGCACTTGCGAGGTTGAATTAGGTCCCGGTGCGACGGAATTATGGCCGGAACGAACCTGATCCTGAGAAAAATAAAAGTTAAAAAAAACTGTCTCTCTTTCTCTCTCCCTTTCTCTTTCTTTCTTTCCCCTGGCAGTTCTCCTAAATTTATCGAATCAACGGATCTTTATCTTGCAAATATCAGCCAGGTGAGACACGCCGCCTGAAGATCATATGGCCAATCCTTCGTCGCTCAATCTCTAGTTATATCTGCCGATATGATCCAATGAATCGTCGCTACCAATTACGCGCACGTCCCATCACAGTCACCCTGATAAGCTACCATATTGCGGGCATATATACATATATCTGTATACATACAACAGATTTTTAATTGTATCCCGTCAAAACTCAAGGCGAACCAACAGTTGGTTAGCTTCGGGTTATTACGACCGACGCTTTTGTACATCCGGTTTTTTGGCGATCGTTGTCTCATCTTTCGATCGGTACGATTACTTTCAAATCTATTCACTCGTTTTTTCATCCGTTCGGTACTCTGTCCATATGAATAAAGCCAAAAGGATGCACAAAAACGACCTGAAGGGATGGAGTTTTCACGCTTTGTTACTTCACACATGTTTTAGCTTTTACACATTTTAGAACACATCGTCTTTCAAAATGTATCATTTCCAAACCGGAATGAAAATTCATACGCGAACATCACTTTTTTGAATGAGTTCGACAAAATGTTGAATGAAAAATTATTACTAAAAAAAGTAGGTTATAAAATCAGATTACGTGAAGTAATGAAATCATAGCCAGCAGAAAAAATTAATCTCGCATGGTCACGTGTCGGAGACTTTTCCAAATTCTTTTCAAGAGTTTCGCCAAGACGGTTTCTGAGATTTTCCGAAAATTTCACCGGGGTTCTTTCCAGAAGACTGACCGAGACTTTTTCCGAGACTTTCCTTAATTCTTTTCGAGTCTCGCTGAGATTCTTTCCCAGATTTTCCGGAACATTTCCGAGAATCTTGATGAGACTCTCGAAAAAAATTTAGGAAAGTCCCGGAAACGTAACCATACGAAACTCTCGGCGGGATTAATTTTTCTGCGCGGGAGAGTTCAACGAAATAATCTGACATAAATCGATTTAAAAGAAGAATAGTTATGAAGGGAAAACCGCAACGCTTTCCGGTTGTTGGAACAAACGCGTGGACATGAACACAATGCGTCAGGTGGACATAAATAGTGACAAATACACGCGATTCTTTATATTGGATGTATATGAGAGCTCACCTGGCCATCTGGTAGAATGCCGCAGAACGATTTGTGCATCTGTGCGTATGCCCAGGATCGTGTACAAGACAGGACGTGACAAGTTTTCAACTATTGTGCTCGGTCATTCGTTTCGTTGATGAGCAGATGCAATTTTTAGTTCTTTGCGGCGAGAAACGTCGCCAACATTGACGGACACGCAACAATTCGCTCCACTGGATACATGTATACATATATATACATTTGTCAAGAATTGATTTTTGGAATCACAAGTGCGTATACGTCTTTGGAGAGTCTCGGGGCTTTGACCCCCAAAAAAGTTCATAGCTCTCTATCATTTGATAAAAATATCCGACGACACCTGCTTTTGTACAGTTGGGACTATACACCTTTGACAAATAACTTCCGACTATTCGACAAAACGACAAATATTATGTGCTACTGAGTAGAAAAGAAATACCATTTC
The DNA here is from genome assembly GCA_963989365.1 of Rhimphoctona megacephalus. NCBI lineage: Eukaryota > Metazoa > Arthropoda > Insecta > Hymenoptera > Ichneumonidae > Rhimphoctona > Rhimphoctona megacephalus. The sequence continues at coordinate 18,542,472 of OZ022420.1, forward strand.
GTTGGCATGTCATCTACGGCTTATGAAACAAGTGGTACGAAAACCGAAACTGCTACTTCAAGCGGAGCCTAACAGAGCCAACGTGAGACCCTTCGATCATGATTTGAACTTTGGTCACTAGCAAACTGTTTCTTGAACTTACAAATAAGTGTGTTTAACCATATGTAGAAAAAAGGTTGCTAATTGGCAACTCATGCTCCTGCTAGTGTTTCGACTCCCTCCAATATTTTATCAACGTATACCAATGTTCTTTCAAAAACTGCATAGTTCTCGGACGACAACTTCGGAACGAATTTGTATCTGTCATCTGTCATCGAATATTTACATCACGCATGAAAATTGTTGTTCGTCATTCATTAGCTTATTATCATCAGCTTAGCTTTAACTCTAGTCTATATACACACCGGATATTTTCAATTTGCAGTTAACTTTGTTTGCTTATGTTCATTATTTGACAACAATCATCAGCTTGAAATTTAGCATCGCATGCATGAGTCGACGATCAATTTCAATTGTTTTATTTAATTCATTTGTTTTATTCTAACTATCTTCGTTCTTAGCTTCACAAAAGTTAAAGTCAAAGAAAAAACTTGGTACAAGATCAAAATGATTGAAATCAATCACACGTAAGAAAAAAGGATCAACAAAACCCATGAAGCTTTTTTCTGTTTCTTAAACTGTACTGCAAGGGTTTCTGAACAGTGACATGCTTCCACATGACGTGGTTGATACTATATGCCATAGGCAGAAAACCAATGAAGGTATTTAGGTATGTCTGTATAATTTAGACCTGGTTACCAAATTACCATCGGAATAGCTTCTTTAGATTGCTAATGTTCATTTTTTTTAAATAAATTCTCATTAAATGAATTTCTATTGTTTTAATTCATTAACACCTTAAGGTCAATTCTAAATCTTGTAAAGAATATTTGACAGCTATTCTTGGTAAAATTGACAAAAAACTAAAGACTTCTATGTTTCTATATATTCTTTTTCAGGTAAACATATCCACCTCTATTAATCTATATCTGCCTCAGTTTGTAGAGTGCAGGTGCGATACCAGGGCTGTGATGGAATTATCATTAGTTTAACAAGCTTCAGGGATCATGTTTCTAGCGTTGCGCTCGAGTTCCTTTACTCTAGTCTTCACGGGTATGGGCGGCGCAGAGGGAAAAAGGGAGAAAGAGAAGACGGCAGCTTGGACGACCCGCCACTCACGGCGCCGTAAAAAAGCCTCGGGAATGTCACTGAATGATGGACCGCGAGAGACCGCCGGCCCCCGGTAAGTAATTCTTCGGCAATTACATAATTACTCGTGGTTAAGGCGCTCTTGTGAGCCACTCTGTATCCCTTCTTATTCTCTCATCCTTTTTCTCTCTTGTACATAGTCAGAGGTGAAAGAGGAAGAGAGAGCTGGAAAGAGAGATAGAGAGAGGGAGAGAGATTCTGCCGAGAGCTTGCGAAGTGGTCGCCTCGTACACAGTCGTTACGATATTTACTACTGCGTAATGGCTGCCCCTACTGCCTGGAAGCAGTCGCTGGAGAATCAAGAAGAAACCAACGTACTCTGTACCAATGGTCTTCGCAAGTCGTGGCATCAGCGAAAAGAGAATAGTTATGTATATATATATATATATGTATATAGATATATATTGGTGTCCTCGAACTCGTGGACTCGCGCGAAGGTCGCACTGACAGGTGAATCTCCGAAACTATGTGTAGTAACATATATAGGTAATTCGTTCAACGCTCGCGCCATCTTTGAATTTTACGATCTTAGGGGGAGACGCGTCGTAATAAAAATGCATCGATCTCCCCAGCTCTGCCAGTTGAGCAATTTCATTTCGGGAAAATAACATATAATTATATAATGAACGTAGTAATTTGGCGATTGCGTGTACGTAATGTGTCATTCGAAATTTGTTTTTTTGAACATTTACAACGTTAGATCGCTTAGAAACTATACGGCGGGAACAAAAATCGTTTTGGTGAAAAAAACATAGTGTGTTTCGTTGCAGTTGTTTTTTCGAAGTTTGAAACTTTTTTTTCCTATATAGGGAATAAATTTTAATTTTTTTACGCATAAGTTCTGAGATAACGGCGAAGTAACTTTTGGTAAATATTCTTGCTCTAACAGTTTTGGACTTTATGATGAGATATTAATTTCGTGAAAGATCATATACCATAAACAAACACATCTATCATCTATTCTTATTTCACAAGTATAGTGAGCATAGAATTGAACTGGCTGATACTTTTCCGCCGCAATATATTCATTGCGCGTACAATTACGCGAAGCAATTGGTGCGCCATAAATGTTCACGAGGCAAATGTTTGCGCGATAAGTGTTCGTGCGGTAAATAATCATACAGAAAAGATGCGCGTTTATCACCATGAAGAAAAATGTTCACACGAGTTTGTAAAAAAAATGTAATGTTAATACGATAGTTGAGCAGGGTTATAAAAATGGTAATCCATTAACAACCCATGTAATATAGTATAAATCCAATTATCGCAAAAAAAAAAATGAAAATGTGCAATATAAATTATTTAATTTTAACAAACGTCCCTTTTTTGATGTGAATAAGATTCTGAACAATTGGAAAATTAATGTAAAGATCCATAATCATCTTCCTGAATCCAAACATACTAATTTGTTAGTAAAAGATATTTTTACCTGCATCAAAAACAGATCGTAAACTTAGTGTTTTTAAATTCAACGATAAACTTCTTGTCCTCATTAAATTATTGCTAAATAAGTTTCGAATTTGTTCTCATATACAGATCATTTTTTTAAGGATATCAGTGCCTCTTCGGAAGGCTCCCTTAATTGATACAATTACGAAGCTATCACAATTCTCGATAATATATAACTAGAGGAATTCGTGATGATCCTGACAGGTATCCACGCGCAGACTTCCGAGAATCGCGAAGAAGTAGATAAAAAAACAAAATGTACAGATATATATACTTGGTGGGTTTAAGAAGCCAAAAGAAGATAAGGAGAGAGGATGAGTCTCGGCTAAAAAAATAAAAAGGCAAAAAAAGTGGCCTGGCTTAGCAGAAGAAGTAAGGAGCGCGATCGCGCGAACGATTTTTCGCGAGCGAATTCGCGCAAGCAACGCCCGCAGATTCTTCTAACGATGACTTTTGTACGAACAGAGGAGCATGGGTTGCAAATATACATGCATAATCTGCTGTAGGTTGCACCTACACCTGCATAACTATGTAGTGCAAAAAGTGTATACTATGGAACATACACACAAAAGTAAAAGAGGGACCCATGACCTGTATTTAAGCTTGTTTCGAATATACCACGCAAAGGTTTATATTCATCTTTATACGTACATACACACACAAAAAATCTTTCACTCTGTCTTTTAAGCTCTTTTTCCATGCTGAATGGCCCAAGAGAAAGAGAGAACTCCCGTGAACTGTAGGATTAAAAAAACATCATAATTGACCATCTAAGCAGAGGAAAAACGTAGTTGTTGGCATATCATAATAGCTGTTCATTCCAAACCAATTTCTGCAAAGCTACCAGCCTCCCAAACATTGCCAATGACTGTAGTGGTTTTATTAACGTATTTTCGAGCATCTTCTCTGTCTTTGTCTCGGAGGTAGGCCTTCCGCGAGAGTTGCACACGCAAACTGCGTGAGAACTCTTCGGTGGTTTATTTAGGGTGCGTTATAGGTAAATATGTACCAGTGATCCTTTTCCATTGGAGCTCGGACCCTTGAGATCACGGATGAGTATAGAGTACTAATATTATATGCGTGCGTGCATCTCGTCGTCTCCCTTTCCCCTTTTTCTCTCATCATCAGCCATCGACACGTATATGTATAACTAATAAGTTTGCAAATTGCTCGTAAGCCACCTTTAACATAGAAAAGAAAACGATCAATTTCGCATAAAATGATTTTCTATGGGATAACCAACGATGTTCGTTTTTTTCACTAGAGGTTCTCATCTAAAAAGAATACTCAATTGCTTATTTCTTAATTATACTATATTATCATCTCTTCTATAGTACAAAAACATTTGAACGTCGTTGATAAATTGCAGCCTCGCAAATTTATTAATTAAAAATAATGTAGTGCACAATTATATATTATATTATTATATTATATGCATAATTAAATATTAAATTAAATTAAATTATATGCACAATTAAATATGCATCAATCATTTAACCAATATTATAAATACACCGAATCATCTATTGTTTTTTTACCCCACGAATAATGGTTGATTTTATGGTGTTTTTTTATATTATGGTTGAAGAATTACAAGAATACGCATACACACGTAAACATATATATATATATATATATATATATATATATATATATATATATTGCAAAATTGATCGTGGCTTTTTGATATGTTCGATTTATATTTTCAAGAGTTTTATTCGTGAAAGAGGAGGCTTTATATTTGCTAGCGAGAAAGGGCTGATACTACTGCAGGGATGATGAATGCACGTGCACACCCTTTCGCACGTAGAATATTATAAAAACACGCCTTGGTGAATCTGTATATCTTTATATAAACATCTGCAGCATACATATCTATAAAATAAAATAAATAAAAATAAAATAAAATATGTTTGTATACACACATACATATATACGGACATGAAGTAATGCACAGCGAGCCCAGTACCAATTCGATCCCTATTTGATATCAATACCCATCCCGTCTCCTCTGCTCGTGGCAGGCAGACCTCGCTCCTCTCTGGAGCATCGGACCTCTTGCGATATATTCGTTTTCGCGAGCTATCCTCGCGCTCTCTGTAACCCTTGATTCTATGCCGAGTGCACTTCATCTCTTTCTCGTGCACTCTTAATATCTTCCTCCAAGAGGGAGAGGGGAAAATACGTGAGGGTAAGAAAGAGAAAGAAGGAGATGCGAGCACAAGACTATCGGTCATCGGTAATAAATTTAGAAATAAATTGCACCTCGGCTATATATATGTATAGTAATAGACGTATATACATGTAGGTATATAGAAGCGAGGCCGGCGACCTGCGAGATTCTCAAAGCAAACAACAATAATAATTATTCGATACGGGCAATAACTTAGGAGGCACAGGAGGCTGTACTCAAACACATACAACTTCAGTTTTAAATCAGTATATATACGTATATACATTTATATATGTATGCATACATGGGCTCCTTTTAGACACCCAAGCGTAGTGAAGGAAAGGGCATAATCCTCGCAATTCTGCCAATCCAATTTTCCAAGTTCAGCCCTTTTGTTCGACAAGAGTTTATGTGTATACACACGTATATGTTGCATTTGCTTCTCTTCGTTTCCTCTCGGGCATGTAATATCTATAATGGGTCTCTCTGGTGGTGTTCTACTCGAGTGACCTGTCGGCCGTGCCTGAATTAATGGCAACTGAGATTTCGCGAGAAATCTCATCGCGCGACCGCGTATAAGAAGTAAACGCGACGTGGAAGGACGAACGAATTTGCTCGACTACAGAGATGAAGCTCTCTCTCTCTCTCTTTCTTTCTTGCGGGATACGATTCCTCACGTTCTGTATGCTGGATTTTTCTCTACCAACAAATATGGACTTGTTTATTTATTTACTTATATATTAATTTATTTATATTCGAGGAGGTGCAAATCGGTGAAAAATAAGTAGGAGGCGCACTTCGTGTCTCACGATTTTGTGTAATTATTAATCCAGAACGCGGATTCTCATAATATCGTCGGTATTCAAACACATCAAGAATTATAAATCGTTTGCGATCATCTACCTTACTCTTAAAGCGTGGAAACATGATTTTTCGTCAATATAGTTATTTCATTAGTAAATATAATTCAATATTCTTATCGAAAAAAAAGTTTGAACAGTTTTTTATAAATAAAATTGTTTTCAAAATTCGAAAATAATTATTGTTGTCAGTGAAAGGATATTAAAAAAGCAATTATTGAAGAACTTAATATTATCATGAAATCCTTTAATTCCTTGATAAATCCCATATCTGAATTGGATATCGAAAACGAAATAGCGAAGTCACTATTTTCCAATTCTCGGAATATTACAATAACGATTATTTTAAATACGATGCAGACAAGCTTCATAAGAAAGGCTTATCGAAATCATGGTTGAAGAAAAATGAAACTACTACACATCCAAATGTATCTTTTCCATACTTATGTAATATTGAATACGAAATTTTATATCTCTAAAAATAGGAGAGCGGTGGCAAACCGCGGGTTCACCGTGTGTTTCTCGGCCAATACCGATGAAAAAATTAAAAAATATTTTCACATATTGTTACCGAGAAGCTTTTGGTGGTTTGGACTCCGTTTTTCATAAATCCATGCCCAAGCAGACCTCAACATGTTGCGTGAGTAATCGGTGTTCAGTACCTTCCGTGGACGATTCTCATCGCGGATTGTGGCTCCCTAGCCGTGCACGGGCATCACAGCTGACGCCTTGTTTACTTACAAGCGCCTCTGATGGTCATCCTTGGATATACTCGCATTGCCACCTGGGAACTTAGTTAAGGTATTCTTTTCGCGGAGGGCCGTATTTTTTGGGCGCATAAGCAAGGCCCTCCACATTTGTTCATAAATTAGGCGGCATTTTGTTTAAAAAAGTTATAACCAATTATTAGTCCGAACTGTAAACATAAATCGAAAATTACAACTTAATTGTGTAAATTATGAAATTTTTGATATTTTTTGGAGAGCTATAAATGTGAACAACTGCACTGTCAAAGGGAGAAGCTGGACTTATTGTATTTGGTTAAAAAAAAATAGTGAAATATTAGTGAAAATACGTATAAAGTACGCAGTGACATTGGTAAAAATGTGAGCCAATTTGTAACGGGCAAAAACAAGAATAGCGTTAAAAATGTTGTAAAAACTGTCGAAGATAACATAACCTCTTGAATGTCATGGCTACGAAAAATCGTCTGCTGATCACATTCTTTCAAGTTCTATCGTGAATATTTTTTTCAAACGTCCGGTGACTCTGTTTTTATCGTTGCTACGGAATCTTTAGAATTTAAATTACCATAAGACAATTTATATCAAACATCTATCATTATTTAATATATGAATTATTAAATAGAAATGTGAGCAACAGGTCATCTCCATAAAGTGTCGTGTAAATTAGACGATTTTCAAAGTTATAATTCTTTTCTAAAGGTTCGGTAACCTGGCTCGATATTTTTCCAGTGGACTGGGATGTGTTTTTAATTTTATGTACAAAAAAATCTGTTAATTGTCAAATATTCGAGTTCGTGAAAGGAATACCTTAAGTACCGGCTGTCTCGACAAGATTTTAGCAGTTTCCCGTTACCCTTAGGAAATATGATAGAGAGGATATAAGTCGGTTGCAGCCCCATGAAATGCAGAGGAAAAATAATGGCGATATAAGGGCAATTGTGGGGAAATATGAAAATGACAAGGAAGGATTGTATAAGATAAGCCAAGGCTGCTGTTCATTGAAAATACACAAATTTGAAGAAATATTAATCACAGATGAATAGAAAATAAAATTTGAAAGAATTAATAGGAAACAGTAATAGTTTTTGGAAGTAGTTGCACAACCGAACATCCATTAGCCAAGAAAAAATGTGAATAGTTCAGCAGCAAATCGGACTCGGGATTTAGAGGTTAAAATTTCATATATGTTTAACCGATCAGCGATCGCGCTACGTACACTTTAAACATGCTACGCACGATGAGAGATTTTCTCACATGTATAATTTTCAGTGCTTAATTTGAAAAATTGGAACTTGAAAACAATTTCGCTACAGTGATCGTGGCTATTAAACATTTTTATTTTTTAAACACCATAAATACAATGATAACTGACACTAAAAAGAAATAATAATCTGATAAATTCATAAATCAAAATTAAAAAAAAATTTCAACTCTTCTATCATACAGAAGAATAAATTTGGTGAAGACAGAAAAAAATTCTAATTCTTATGACATTAAAAATTTTCGAGTAATCATCGTTTTAATAGAAGTATGAGAAAAAGTCTCATAGCACGAGCGCTGATGGGTTAAGAATTGATGCTGTTTATGTTCCGATAACACCGCGTCAACTATTTTATTAGAATATTCATAAAATGTAATTCGTTTTAAAATGTTAATCCTGCAGGCCCGGACTATATCATCAATTAAGCTATTCCAGATATTATGCAAAAGAAGATTGTTAAAACATGCAAGAGAACGAGATATAGAGCAAAGCTTGAAACGTCGAGAGTAAAAGATGATAATAATAGTGGAACCGTGCGGGATAGAGAGGGACATGGCAGTGGTAACGGACGAGATCCTCCCGTTGCTAATTAAAATCTGCCCGTTGGAATACATTACAAAGCAAAATAAGCCTTGGCAGGGACGTCCTCCGAATGGGACTACGGACCATCGACAAAAATATACATATATCTACGGAGAAGTAGCATGGGATATTCTACCTAAAAAGAAAAATTTTTGGGCAAAAAATTTTACTAAAGTATTTTCTACGAGAATCATAACGCCGAAACAAGTTAACACGAGGACGTCTATAAGTTATTGTATCTTACGTTTCTGTTTTATTTTTAAAGAAATTGGGAATGCTTCCGTTATTCCTTCTGTCAAACATTAATTCATCTTACGTTATAAAGCATTTTCATAATCAATCATTTACGTACGATATTGAACTTTTGGACTTTAAATATACATTTGGACACATTTTATTAAACCTTAAATATTCTCAGATCCCATCAACGACTTTTTACTTCGAATATCCCATAGGCAGAATATGTATGTGCATACATATTTCTGGTCGAAACTTACCGACACAGTCGTCTGTTGAAACATAGCAAGAATATTGTGAGAGAGAAAGAGCAGAGAAAGAGGCGCACGCCCACCGCAGCCGATTTGACACTTCATTATTCGCCAAGAGAGCTCGACCGTCTCTCGGACCCCGTCATTAAAACGAGATTAGTCCCGTAATCGTAAAGACCCCGAGATGTGTGTCTCGAGAATATATTCGTGGTCCTCGTTTTGGTCCAGCCTCTCTCGGTTGGCCATCTCAGACTTAGAACACACCAAAGAATCTTCTGCTTCTCACTCTTTTTCCCTTTTTTTCTTTCTTTCTGATTTTTTCCCCTTTGGGATTCGAGTGAGAATATTCATTTGGTAAACGACCGCCGTACGTTAACGAGGTGACTTGCTAACTTCGAAATTGTTACATTTAATTTGCCCCGCAGTCATGGAACACTCAATCATCGTGAAGATAAGAAATCGTCGTTTAATGCAGTCAATAGAAAAACAATACTCGTGTTCTCATAACTTTTGCCCATTATCGGTCCTCTCTCCCCGTGAGTTTCATCATTTGTATTGAACAAACGAAAATAATTAAAGAGGAATATGAATTAAATAATGTACACGGTTGCCTTTCATTCCACAAAATTTGAAGGATTTTATTAGACATTTTCAGGCATGGCAAAAAGTAATCTATTGATATCGCTTTGCGTTTATCTTCCAACAGTTGAAAGAGTAACAAATGAATTATTATCTAACTATTCTGATATCAAGATCTCGAATCACTTAGGGATTGTCTGATTTTTATTGTTGCAATAAAACCATGATTCCCGGACATTGTTTTGAAGCGGGATAAAAATAATCTATCGACATAACTTTGCATTCACTTTACAAAAAAATAAGCATTTCGTCTCACCGACCTGACATCAGGATCTCAAAACGGCTCCAATTTTTCAATATCAAACGGCTTCCCTGATCGAAAAGTAGAATCATATGAATAGTCCATCAAATTTTATACACGTCTATACATTTATTTTCAAGCAAAATTTTTTTCTTCCATTGCCTGCAGAAGGTATTTTCGAAGAGGCGGGAAGAAAGATGTGAGTGACGGGTCAGAGGTGATTTTCACGCGGCATTACTTTCGAGAGTCAGAGTGGAAGAGGCGTTCAAGTTGGGTCAAGCCTTGCCGTACGATCGTAAGGAGGTGCAGCGTTATATTCGAGCTTTCTTCCTCATAAGGGATCAAAGTTCTCAAGCATATGCATACAAGCTCTCTTCAGTGAGTATAACATCCACCCCTTAGCATACGTATTACTCTTTCCCCTTTCGACCAAAAACGCACAGACACGATCGAAAGTTGGAAAGCTTCTTTCGTTTGGCTACGAACAACGGACTATTCACGATCGTCGATCGCATCGTGTTTCGTGAAATCCTCCGAGAGACAAAGAGGGTGACGCTTTCATCCCCCTCGTGAAGCTCTCAAACATATTGGCCACTTGCCTTCGAGCTTGCATACGTAATGCTACTTTCTTATTCGTTATAAATATATGTATACACATGTTTGTATTTATTTAACGTATGTTGTACAGATGTACAAACGTAAATACATAGTAGTACATACAATGGTAATATCGAAATACCGTCCGGCTTACCTAGGATAAGTGTCATATTTTCAACGGTTAACTTTACGAGTAAAATGAGAAACGATCGTACGTCATTTCATCCTGTAACTATCCGTATTTATACTAATAGCAGATTTCTCTCTGCCATCATTTCAACATTTCTTCAATTAAACTGGAATTCGACAATTTTCATGACACAATTTTTATAATGGATATCTTTCATCTGACTACAAAATTTCCATTCCATATGTTAAATAGTTTTTCAAATCGACCGTGTTTTCAGGTTTGATTCGTTGTTTTGTTCATATTAATTTGAGCCTTGTAGGTAATTAAGGAAATAAAGGCTTTCTTCTAAATATATATCATTTTTTGAATTTTGGATATATTCAACGGATTTACATTTTCCGAAATGAATTCACCTCAATTGAAATGCAAGCTAGTTGTCCATAGCTTTAGGCAGTTGAAGTCAATAGTCGATGAATGAAATAGAACATTTGTATTTTGTATTTTTATTGGACAGCAGTTTGCCGCTTTCTTTGGGACTTTTTTAAATTAAGCAATTACTCGCAGCAGGCTAAAGTTTCAGCTTGAGCTTTAAATCGCTTAGAAAATTCGACATATTGAAAGATGATCAAAGTTTTTTTTTTATAACAGACACATACAGCAAAATGAATTTTTAGTGTGTGGTTAATTCTTAATTAAACAATGCAATTTAATAAACATTTGAGGCCATTATTCAATTCAACTTGATATGTCGCATCATAGTATTTCAAACCAAAAACAGTAATTTCAATGGAATTCAAAAGAATTCGTAGATTCTTGTCTAGTCCAGAAGATAAAACAAAATATTTTGACAATATGAGCTCAGTGAAATTTGAAAAACTCGCGCACACGATTTTTTTTATTGTATCAACCATGCAATCATAAGCTTCGTAAAAGAAAGGATTCCTTTTAGCGTTTCCTCATACCTTCAGCTTACTCGCAAAACTCATTAAGACGGTTTTTATACAGACGAAAAGTTCCGTAAAGAATGGAAAATCGTTTCGGAAGCAGTATGCAAGTTTCAAATGGTTTAAATTTTTTCTGTTTCAATTCAGAGGTGCATGATCAGTAGATAGACCCAGTGTACGAAGCGAAGTACCATCGAGGGGTTTATGGCGCTTACGTATAAAAAAGAGAGAGAGAGAACTCCCCATGTTTCCGCAACATATGTGTGTGTATATATTTATGTATGTATGTATATAAGATAAGTATGTAAGATCAGTATACCGGTTTCATCCATGTAAAGAAGCATGTACCGTGACATGGTCGTCGTCGCGAGTGCGCGTAATTCTTTATTTTGCGAAAATGAGAGTTTACTGCCTTGCACGGGCCGCGAGAACGCTCCTTTGTCTCTTTATGGTCTGAAAGTGGCCCGCCACGAGACAGTAGAGCGAAAGTGCTGCAACCGAGCACACACAGGGAATCTCAAGATTGCAGCAACGGCAACATCAGAAAAGAGGCATCAGGGCGCTCTGGGAGAAGACGAGAGCTGCGAAACAAGTACAGCTCACGGGGATATAATAACGAGTTTCACTGTCGTCCCTTTAGCTTGGACGCAACGTGCGAGCCATAAAACTTACCCTCTCACCTCCCCCCACAACCCTCTTGCCATTTATATATCTTTCCCTTTCATTCTACGTCTACTCCATCCCTCTTGACGTCTTTTTCCCTTTCTCTTTATCTTTTTCTTCAGATTTTTGTCTCTCTCTTTTCTCTGTCTCCTTCCATTGCAGATTCTTTTGCGTGAACGTTTGCATCTTTTTTCTCGAGGCTCGCACCACCATGGTAGACAGTGTCAATTTTTATGAGAACGCCCTAGAGATTCTCGAGGGCCTTCGTCCACGATCCTTAAGGTAGTTTATATCCCAAATGCACGTATGTATTCATATATGTATACGTATATTTGTGTGTACGTGGCAAGGTCCTTGTCCGGACCTCGCTGATGCACTATGGGCCAAAAGGACCATGATATATACTTTGTACCAATGCGTGTGTTCTGTATTGTATATTTTCACAATGTCAGAGAGTAGGGATAACTGCCCGCGTCTCCCTCAGCTCTTCTTTATTACGCGAACACTCGCGAAATGCGAAGAGACCCCAGACACTCTGTCATTTCTAAGCCGCTCAATTAAACAATTTTGTTTGATTATTATGTGAAGACCCCGATACAGGGATATAAAAGAGAAACAACTATAGGTGGCTTTTTCGATGAGACGTATGATTTTCCTTAAGGTCTGTGTCCTCGCGAAATTTCTTTTTGGACGGGATTCTTTGGCCTGGAGATATTTTAATTATCAGTCAATTTTATGATGAAGTTTGCATTCCTGGAATGTGACAATATTTCTTTCTATTATTTGTCGATTTCAAAGTTTTCAAAACCGACAACATTTTTTTTAAATTTGTCTGAGTTCTCCAAAAAGCCCTGAAAAAACTTTGAATAATTTTTATAATAGAAAGGAGTTCCAAAATTTTCGACATTGTGAGAAAAATAGAAATTTCGCAGCATCTTGCCAATTCAAAACTCAACGTTATTCATCTCGTAATTAGCGGTCTGGCTTATTATAATGTTAGTAGTGGTCCAAACGACAATTCTGTACATTTTTTCACAATGCGCATATATTTTCAAATTTTTCATTTGAAATTTGCACATTTCTAGCAATTTACAAAAGAACACTAATTTCAAAAAATCACTCGACGCCTTGAAAAATGAGATATAAACAAGAATTTAAAGTGAATATGATTTTCCCTCTCATGTGTGAAGTTCGTTGAATATTTTTCGGTCTGTATTATAAGGTTGTAGCGAAAGGTCGAGTATTAGACAAGATATTAGATTTGAAACATGTTGTCGATTGAACTCACTATTTCCTTCAGAACAAAATTGGGAACACTTTACTGATAATTCAAGTGAAAAATTAAATTTCAAAATTTGTAACTTTAACCCGGTGTCATATGACGTAACTCTTTGGATTTTATTTGGACGTAACTCTTTGGATTTATTCCGATCGTATATTACATATATTGGGTTGGCAACTAAATCTTGACTCACTTTTTTTTAAATCTCCCTTTTTTATTCTAGAATATTCTAGAAAGTTTCCATAACTGGCAACTGCTAGAATGTTCTAGAAACTTTCGCACGGTGGGTATAAAAGCCCGGCTGCGGGCGTCTGCGGGAGTCTAATTCTCGATATGGACGAGCGCGCTATTCGAGGTGTAATATATTACGAGTTTCGACGTGGCAGCAGTATGAGGCAGGCAACCGCCAATATCAACGTTACTCTCGGAGAGGCCACCGTAACACAATCGACAGTGAGCCGCTGGTTCCGTCGCTTCGCTTCCGGAGATGCGAGCTTGGAAGGTCGAGAGCGCTCCGGTCGACCTATTGAATTGAAAGGCGATGCCATGTCAAAAGAGCTGAAGAAGCACCCAAATGCTACCACTCGGGAATTGGCGTAGGCACTCAGCTGTAGTCATACAGCGATCGAGAACCGGCTGCATGCACTCGGCTATCGGCGAGTGCTGGCGAGATGGACACCTCATCAGTTGAGCGATGCCAATCGGGCTGCCCGAGTGTCCATCTGCCAGTCGTTGCTCCTGCAGCCGAAACGCAAGGAATTTCTTGGCAGTTTAGTGACTGAAGACGAGAGTTACATCCTCTACGAAAACAATGAACGGAAGGCCTATTGGCGGCCGTGCGAAATAGAACCACCAGCTTAGCCCAAACCAGAGACCCACGGACGAAAGGTTTTGCTGTGTTGCTGGTGGAATGCACACGGAATGATATATTACGAACTACTCTCTGGACAACAGACGGTGACCGCAGAGTGACAGAGGTACACTTATTGCACGACAACGCTCAGCCCCACGCTGCTTCAATCACCCGCCAGCTACTGGAAGAGTTTGGTTGGACCACGGTTCCACACCCGCCGTATTCCCCGGACTTGGCACCTTCGGATTATCACCTGTTCCAAGGCCTTAAAAGTTTCCTGCGTGATCAACGCTTCAGAGACTTCGACCATGTCGAAAACGCAATCTCAGAATTTTTCGAGCAGCAACCCGCTAAGTTTTGGGAGCGCGGCATTCAGTCCTTGTCCATTAGATGGACGCAAGTCATAGACACAGCTGGTGATTATATTGTAAATTGACGTGTTTAAATAAAGAACAAAATTATAAATATATCTGTGTATTTGAAGTGAGTCAGAACTTAGTTGCCAACCCAATATTTAATTATTACAGAGCCATCAAGTTTTCATTTCAGTTATAAATCAATCATCAAAGATTGATATCGTAACATAAAAAAATCGAGTTACCGAATTAGTTCTTGCAAAATTTCGAGTTAAAGTTGGAAAAACCTCAATAAACTCGATTAGTCGTTCGATCGGTTCACGCTGAAAAATTCTTACAGTGATGAGCTGGGAACGTTACACATTTGTGACAGCGGTAATATAACCTATATCAGGCTATGCTGAAACAGAAATATTATCGAAGGCACCAAATGTGCGGTCTTGGGTGTGCAAATGATTTTTTTTACCAAGGTCACAACATTTTAAGTTATCTCGAACACAAGCTTATTGATAAACGAGAACTGTTCCGCTATCAAAAGAGGTTAAGAAGGTTTATGTTTACAGTGCGAGTGTGCAGCGCTGCCAGACTTCGCTTGAAAAATTCATCGACTATTAACAGCTGACGACGAGTAGCTCGATTGAGTGATTAAAAATACGTAATTTCTTAAAATATTATCTCATTGATCAGGATTGCTGTCATTTTATTACGAATGTATAAAAAAAAAAATATTTTATACACCATAATAGTGTCAATTTGTAGTTATTAAAGGAGAAATTTTTATATACGGTCAATTAAGTACACGGAATCGCTACGATATCCATAACATGTTTTTTTTTCACATTCTCTCAGAAAAAATTTATAGTTTAATATAACTCACGTCTGTTTGACCCCCGCAATCGACAAGTGCTTTTCGCTGAAGTAGAATGTTAAAAATGTTGAAAACAGGGACAAAAGAGAGAGAGGTGCGAGAAAATTGCGTAGCGAATGATAGTCTCTCTTTCACGAATGATATGGCTGTATATGTATGTATGTAGGGTTCTATTTTGTCGATTTAGGAGAGTGCGTATCTGTAGGAAGTTTATCCAGCCGAGGGAAAAACAGAAAGAGAGGAAAATAGACAAAAAAGTGGAAAAGTGCGCGCGCGCGTGTGTGTGTGTGTGTGTGTGTGTGTGTGTGTGTGTGTGTGTGTGTGTGTGTGTGTGCGTGGGGGAGAGAGAGAGAGAGCGCAAGTATTTTCAACGTGCTTTTTGCCTCGCAATCGCGCAGACGCATTAACAGATTGGCACTCGACCACGGTCCAAAACTGGCGTGGGAATAAGAGGGGAAAATCCGGCATTTACAGAATACCACCGGTCATTTACATTCATGAAGCTTTTATACAGCTGATTTGACTATACGCGATTTCCTGTATTCACGGCTCCTCGATTTGATTTGCATTGATTGGAGTGCCGTAGCTTTTTATCCTTCCAACGGCAAATGTTCCACACCGCTAAAATGGTGAAATGCAAACGCCCAAGCTATATCGGGAAAACTAGACGCGAAAAAAGCTTTTTTCTTGCCACACTATTCGTGTATAACATTCGGACCATCGTTTTATAGTGTAGAATGTGTAGAATCCACGATGTCCCAATAAAATTCACTCTCGCCCAGAAATCTCACCCCTATTGAAGGGTAGTCACGAAAATTATATCCTCGAATCCTTTTAGCCGATGGACGAGAATTCGAAGAGTTACGACGCGTCTTAAAAAGCAAAGGAACAAGCATAATTTAAATGAAAAAACGTAGATTGAAAATAAACAGTAATTTATCCAAACCAATTACATAGTGGCCAACTAACGATAATGACAACCTTCAAATTTTTGTAATAACTCTAATTATTATTAAGATATTATTATCAAAGGCTATTGTGTCCAATTAGTTTGAACAATAGACAATAATAATCAGCACCGAATATTAATGTAATAAAATGTATTTTTTTTTATTTTGAATTTTGTCTAACAACGTAAAACAAAAATATGGATTATTCCAGATTTAGCATATGAAATAACAAATAGTATTGTCGAAAGTAAATCAATGAATTCTCCTAGTAATGATTTTTGTGTAATGTCAAGTCGTAAACTCACTCCTTTAAATATCGAAAATACAACCATTAATCGATTTTTCGAACGAAAGAAAAAGTCGACGACACTTGAAGTGCCAACACAGGAAATTGCCAGTCCCAAAATCTAAGCTGGTAGTTAAAAATCACACACATTCGTGATTTGGGTAATAAAAATCTGAATGTCATTAATTAAACGATCATATCGTCGCGAAGGTGACATCCGTAGTCATCGGATTTAATGTGGAGGCTTGGAGTTTACGATTATTCTCGCCATCAGGGGGACAAGGTTAGGGAGATACTCATTTTTTGATACTTAATCGTCGCTGCATGAGATTTCGGTTTCTTTTCATTCCGGTATACTGGCACAGAGCCAGCCACCTGGGAATTTTCTCGTTGTTCGAATTGATATGTGAACGTGTCGGCACTTTATCAACTGAATAAAAAAAAGAAGCCGCCAAATGCTTTTTTACGTGAATTCCGAAGTGTATTTTACGAAAATGGATTAAAAAATGATCAGCAAAAATGAAAATAGCAATTTTTGCCAAATTTTAAATACAGATAGTAATTGAAGAAAGGAATTTTGTTAATTTCCAAGTGATCTTTGTAATTATAAAATCGGTATCATTGATTCATTAATTATCGTTCAACCATTACATAACTGTTTTATTTACTTGATCATATATTTCATAACATAATTAAATAAAAAATGATAAACTAGCAGCTTTTCTATTTAAAAAACATTTGACTTTGTATTCAAATGTAATAAAAATTCTCGTGGCTCTTTTCTCTGTTCTAACATTTTTTTAACTCAACTTACACAAATGCAAATTAGCTCCATTGATTGTACTGAAAGCTTGGATTATTTTCAGATTTGACAGTTAACTAGCCATGTCTTCTGAATGAAATTAAATAAATTTATAAACATATTCACGAAATGAATAAATAAATAAATGTCTTTATAAAGCTTGTTTGTTTAGAGTAAATAACGTTAATCTAATATTTAATCTGTGTTGATTACTAATTTACTGCAGGATTACGGATAGAGCATAAAAAAATAGACATTAATAATTTTATAAATACATTTCAAAAGTCTTATTCATTATAGTCAATAAATGTTTTCGAAAGAATCAAATATTCAAACGGTTCTTTTGTGTGAAAATAAGAAACTATTCTCATATACCCTTTAGCAAACACCGCCGTCGTCATTCAAAGTCTTGAAAAAATTTAACATGGGGAATTTACGTAAACGAAGCAGTTCATGCTCGGTTTGAAGTGCTAAAACTTCGGTATATTCTTTGTGCAATTTTCTGACTAGTGTTGCTCTTTTTGTCAACACCACCATAACACGTTCGTGATATTGCATCTGCCTTATTTCACCATCAATATCTCGCTGCCATTCGAGTTCCCACCGGTCCACATTCATTTTTTCGATTTTTCGATCCATCGAGTCATTCTCGTGTTTCATATTTTTTATCTTGACCTCAACAGATTGCAATCGATCTATCCAGTCACTGAGTTGTTTTTCGAAATTTTTCTTCATTTCTTGAATTTCTTTCTCGAGTTGCTGACGAAATTTGTCATCTGTAGATCCGCCATTCCGTTTATTTAAAAACGACCTCATGTCCCTAGTCACCAAAACGTTCTGAACCATACGAAGCTCGTCCTCGAGATCTTCGATCTTCATTTTCAAACACTTGTGTTCCCATTCTGTGAAAATGATACCACGTCGAAAATTGATCGTATGATTCATTGCCTTTAATTTCCCACGACCGGCATTAACGATCATTTGGTTTACCGACTCAATTTCCTTACGGGGTATCAACACAACATTTGTCATGTCACCACGCCGTCCAGTGGGTCTCACCTCAACCTGTCCCATTTTTAGTACAAACTGGCCTTCCATGTCAAGATCATATTCTATTTTCTCCTGCCTCATTGCGTTCAGTGTTTCCTTAAGTGAATCTATGTCAGCGTTGATATCAACCATTTTTTTCTCGTGGGTCATGATTGTTTTTTCGGTCTCGAGAATTTCAGCCATTTGCGACCGCGTCTTCATCTCAAGCTCTATTCTGTTTCTTCTCAGGTGAATTAAATGATCCCAATGATGACTTTCTATGTTTCCTGATAAACCAGGAGGTCTGATGTCCATAATGTCTACATTTTTCAGATATTCTGCACACTCGTGCGAAAGATAGGTGACTTTGCCGCGAGATGCAACGTTTCTACCCAATTCGATTAGATCACTCTGTGTGGCATTTTTTAAGGACACTCGTGGACGACGCTTACACTCTTTCTCGAGAAATTCAACATTACTCCTTCCCAAAGATGGAAACTCGCTACGAAATTTTTTTTCGATGGTTTTCTCGCGTGTGACTAATGCCTCGTACTGGTTTCTGTACTCATGCACAAGATCCTGCAGAGTCTGAAGTTCATCTCTCAGACGGCTGAGAATTGTTATCTTTGCAGCAATTTTTCCCCTTATTTCATCATCCGCAACTAATGCTCGCATTCGATGAAGATGTCTGATAGTATCGCGCAAGTAGCGAAGATTAAGCTGTTGTATAGCAGACTCAACACGCATCTTCAACAAAAACAAATCATGAACCTTGGCGTTAAACTTGTCAACGGTTTCTCGCAGTGTAGAGCTTATTTTCGACAGTTCCGTCTCAAGCATTCGATGATAACGTGTTCTCTCGTTTTCTAAAAACTCTACGTCTTTATCATACTGACGAACAGCTAATAAATCTTCAGCATTATATTCATCAGGTTTCTTCGTCAACATACAATGTGGTTTCGGAATATCTTGTTTTATGATATCCTCCCAACGAACTTCCAGAACCCCATCCATCATTCTGATCAAAGCTTTTTCCCTGAAGTCATCAGCCAATAATAACTGCCTCAGTCTTTCAGCCTCGAAGGCTTGCTTATCAAAAAGTTCTTGCTGAGACGCCGAAACATATGGTTTGACTTTTACTTCATGATTCAAGACCCTTGCTATGCTGTCAGGACGTTCTTTTTCATTCCAATCAGGATCAACTGGCATGTTCGATACTGATTGACCGAACATTTTCCTGAGCTCGGAATCAATGTAACGAATTCGCTCGTGCCTCTCACATATCACATTCATTTCGCGTTCTTTCGCAAAAAAAGTATCGTCAAACATTTTGTTAAAGTATTGACGCAGCATCTTGCAATCATTGATGAAATTGCGACTATTCAGAAGCAACTGAACATAACCGTAGCACTCAAATTGCGAGTAATAATTATCGCATCGCCCCACGAAACGATAAGTTGTTACTCCCTCGTATGCTAATCGATCTTCAATCTTGTCATGAACTACTTCTTGATCTTCCTCATCTTCCACTGCGAGAAGAGCGGTCATTCGTTGTTTCTCATCCAGATGATGTAATCCGGATTTACGTTGCAAAGCCAGATAGAGCTGTGATGAAGTGTACAATTTCCATGGAGCGAAAGTTTCGTTATCCATGACAGTTTGTATGCAATCCTTGAAGAAACGCGCCTGTTCAAGCATTTCTTTGATATCCGGATGCTCGTTGGTACTGGAGTAATTAGTTACCTCAATGTTGTCAAAAATGGTAAATATTGAACGACCAATAACCTTTTGTGGATCCCAAAAAGTTGATTTGATCCAACTGGCGACCCTGTCCATAGAAACACAACTTGCCTCCAATTCTAACCGCGCATCATCCCGCTCGTCACGAGCTAATTTTACTCTTGAGTCGTGCATTGCTTTGTCTAGGTCGAATGCAGCGATTGGTAGTCTTTCAATTTCTGGACAACTTTCGTTATTATCTAACAATTTTACTACTTGAGCCTGAAGTTTGATGAAATCAGCCCGAAGCGCCATTTTCTCTTGGGAACACAATTCCGCCTCTTCTAGAATCTTTTGCTCTTCGCTCCACTCGATCCAAGTCTTTTTTACGCCGTTTTCTATCGGTGGGAACTCTTCCAAAGGTTTCGAAAGAATTTCTAGAATATCAGGATCCAAATTCGAATAATCAGCCGCTATATCTGTTCTCTTTCTCTCGTATTCACCAAAATCAACTCGATAATGATCGTTGAAATGCTCCTGGTCATTAGCGTTGTCTGTTATCATGTATCTCATACTAACTAGGGAACCGTCGCGACCCAGCGAAACAATTAGATCACCGGAAGCACTTCCAACAGCTTTTACTACTCCTAAATCTCTTTTATGATGAGGTTGCAATGCTGCTATGAGTTTTCGAGACTTCCCATTTCTCAAGGTCACCCGACCATCAAAAGCCGCAGTTGTAATCCACGTGCGATTGGTAAGCAATCTTGCACGTCTTACCTCGTGACCAGAGAAGATAGCGTCCACGAGATTTATATCCCGCCAGTCTTTAATTTCCAAAAGATGGAGCTGTCGCGAGAGATACGGAGTTCCAATCAGAAAATTATTCCCTTCTGGGGCATAATGAAGGAATTGATAGGCGTAAGGAAGTTCCAAGTAAGTCAATGGTTCTGCAGAGTCTCGTCTACCAATCGACAGTTCATAGAGGATAAGGAAACGACCTACCGTGACCTTCCTCGAAGAAACCGGAAGAACGAAAAGTTTGAGGTTTCCTCGAACATCGTAGAGGAGAATATCTGTCATGCGACATTTGGTTTCTAGTCTAGCAATGACACTGAAAGGCTGATCTCTCTTCAAACTGAGGCAATAACAAACTCCACTTGTTCTTTGGCCAGCTATGAGATAGTTACCACATTGAGAAAATTTAAGCAGGTCGAGTCTCTCACTTTGTAGGTGAAATTTTGCAATGACAATCGGACTTTCAATCAAATGCAGGCTCAGCAGTGCAAGATCACCATGCTTGCTAGTTACAGCAGCTATAGGATAATCAGGATGAGACAATAATTGCATTATTTCACCGTCCAAATCAGGATCCAACTTGGCCACTTCACGGCCGTCATAACAATTAAGAACAGACAATCCTGCACTGTCATCTATTGCCAATAAATGATGTTCCCAAGGATGAATCATATCGAAAAAACTGTAAATACCACCGCAGTGCAATCTCCTCTCGATTACAGGATTCGGCTGACCTTCAATGATTGCAAGTTCCATTAGGAATCCTTCGTGAGTATGATAGAAGAATTTGGCATTCTTTGAAGGATGCACGCTCAGAACAGACGGCTTCAGAATCGATTTGATATACCAATCCTTACGCCAGAAGTTTTTGTCGTCTTTTCTATAAAAACGGATTTGACAAAAAGTTGTCCGGAGGATTATTCCATCGTGAAACCAACGAATCGAAGGTGCTTCAAAGTTCACACAAATACCACATCGTTGAGACAATATTGCGCGAAGAACTTGACTACCATCGTGATTAGCGATGTAAACGTTGGCTAAACAGTCGACAATAGCGAGCTGTGGCTCATGAGATTCTAAAGACCAGTCCATGTGATGTGGCTTCGTTCCTGCTGGTAAAGTAATCTCATGTCCTGTCAGAATAATCGTTCTTCCAGCTGGACTTGTTTCCCAGATATGTATTTTTTCTGAACGACGACCTAGCTGAGCAATGAAAGAAGGCTTGCTAATGGACACTCCAATGATTTGCCCTTCGAGATCGTGAATTGGTGTCTCGATAGACGCGAGTTTCTCACCAGTTCTCCATAACCATATACTCAAGGAGTAAGTTGGATAAGATCCCAAAGATACCAAATGCTCGCCGGATGTGAAAGCAGTAGCTAAATAACCATTTGTGCTGGCTTGGACACATTCTGACACTGTGTTCATTGAAGGATAACACAGCACGAATATTTTTGGATTTTTAAGGCACTTCTCGGCAAAAGCCAGAACATGGGACGTCGGATGTCCTGATAAACATGAAACTCCATCGCCATTTTCTATTTTTGAGCACCATCTTAAACTCTCGTGTTTTTGGGCTATGTCGTAGAAAACTATGTGCATACCTAAACACCAGGCCAATACGTCCTTTCCTACCCAGGTAACATGTTCGATCTTTCCACCGCGGACCCAAATGGGCCGCCATAAAGCTTCACCATTCATCATGTTTTTGAATATTTCAGACTATGCGTAATTTTATTCAATTTATGTCTATTATCTCTATTTTGATAACCTCAGACGCACGCACCGTTACTGTCATAAACTCGAGACGAATGCTAACGATTATCCGAAGTTAGCTACATCAGACATAAACTGAACAGACCTCATCAGTTCAGTGACAGATGCTCTGATGATACTCAACCATCACTCGTTCTCCTCAGTGTCATCATGGTTACCGCATATCTAGCCGAAATAATGATCCATAGAACAGCCTGTTGGATGTGTCTTCATGAACCAAGGCACATCCGTGATTACTAAGACAAAAGCTGATTAGGTTGAACCGCGCGGAACGGTCGGCTTTACTGGTTACGGAGTCGATATGCCTTTTACAAAGACCCCCATAGCGTGGCGTGATGAGGTCAACCAGCGGGGAGTCATTCAAGCTATATGGCCGCAAAAGAGCGCCCGATCAAAAACTTATCTTTAGTGGTCCGTGATATACCGCCCCGTTTGGTTAGGTCTTCTTTCGCTTTCTTCAGATGCCTCAAGATAGAGTGAATCTAACTGGTGCTAGTATGGTTCGCTTCAATTCACTTAGTCGTTAGAATAACCACTTAAATATTAGCTGAGTTGTTTTTATCAGGCACCATATTTCTGTCAATATAACTTTTTTCATCTTTTGTTGAAGTCTATTTTTTAGCGCTGTTTCGCCACTTACTGATGTGTCTTTGAGGTGAGCACAAAGAGAAATGAATGCACTTGGATTACATACGAAAAATTTAAGACAAAGATTTAAGAAGAAGGAAGGAAGATGGAGATCTACAGGTCTTGGTGAGAGAAGTTGGAAAAGTCACAAAGGCCTTTGCGGCATATGATCGTCATTAAAGTGACGCCCGCTGCGATGCGTATTTGCATAAGCACGTGGATGTTATCGAGGATGTTGTCGAATGGGCGGTCTCCGACGGGACCGCTTAGTCCACGCTGTTTGTAGCCTTCGTACAAGATTCCTATGTATATGGACCACTTTTTGACGCGAGGGCGTATCGGATTGCGTAGCATCATATTTGGCTGCCCTTTTAGCTTTAGGTCATCGATTATATATATTCATATAAATGTATATGTATAGTATACTATCTTGGATGGACCCGATGTAGTTTCAACGAGGGAGTGATCAGTGCAGAATTAAACCTCTCTCGGGCGCGTCATTGATTTTCATCCAATAGACGCCCTGTCGACGGGCTCTCTCGCGGACTCTGTTCGAGCTCGCTGTTCGGTGAATTAATTGAGTCGTTCAACGCACCCCATGAGAGAGAGAGAGAGAGAGAGAGAGAGAGAGAGAGAGAGAGAGAGAGAGAGAGAGAGAGAGAGAGAGAGAGAGAGAGAGAGAGAGAGACAGAGACAGAGAGAGAACGAGAAAAAAGAATACCAAAGAGAGAAAAATACAGCAAGGAGCTACTCTCGGATTCAATGCAAAAAAAAAGAAAAAAATATTGCTGAGCAACTTATGAAGCACCAAAGTGAGAGAGGGAGTGAGAGAGTGCTCGATACACTCGGCAAATTGATCGAGTATTGCCGCAGTACGGACTATAACAACCGGTAGGGAAAGGATTCTATAATTGGATCATTATTTACATAAGAAAATCGTTGAGCACACTTCTTGTGATTTAAACAGGTATTTGAAAACATGGCATATAGAAGTTTCAAGTGCAAGAACAACTGTAGAAAATTCATTTCAAGCAGCAATAGAAATACTTTTTCTACTGCTAGTCTCCAGTAGGAGAAAAGGGTAAAATAGTTTTCTGTCTCAATGATGAAATGTAATTGTTAAAAAACAATACTCCAAGTGTAACGACTCTGCTATGCTATATACCCGTCATTATAATTTCTAAGGGCACGATAATTTGACTTTCACAAACATGAAAATGCGAATATCAGTAAATTTGAGAGATTAAAAACAGTGAGATTTTTTTCCTATCGCCATCGTTCTTGAGTACTTTGCCCTGCAAAAGTCATAAGTCCAAATTACAGCTAGACAGTAATTCGTTCACCGATTAAATTTTGTTGTTTACTCGAGCCATTACAAACACTCATTCAAAGATTAAGTAATTTTCTTTCCTACTTTATTTCTTATAATGTTGATAATTCTTTTACACTTGAATCATTTTTTACACGCGTACAATGATTTTTTTTTGTTGGTTTGGGGAATCTTGGCATATTTGACCGCACCATTACATCCTGCTATCCTAATGTTTAAGTATGTTCTCACGAGTGCAAGTAGACTGCCAGCGCGGCAGTCTACTTGCACTCTACTTGCACTCTTTTAATTTTGACCACGGCTAGTGGTCAAAATTAAAAACTTTTGGGGGAATATCCAATGTTTAAAATATATATTTAAAGTATGTATTTAATGTTTAAAGTATATATATTTAAGTATACATTACAAAATATATGTACACTTTAAAATTGGAAATTGCACTCAAAAACTTATGATTTATAACGCTAGAGACGCCACATTTACTTTCGACCTGCTCTCTATCGAATCCGCATAATCCCTATTCATGTGTCATTTTGTCGGACAGTATAATAATTGCTTTATTGAAAATAAAAACATAATTATTTATTTTCTTAAGCCTCCCTTTCTGATAACAAATTAAGCCACATTAAATGACCCCCATTAAACATGTTTTCAATCATGTTTTCCTTAGAAACATTGAATCTACTATACCAAATCATGTTTTCCTTAGAAACATTGAATCTACTATACCAAATCATGTTTTCCTTAGAAACAGTGAATCTACTATACCAAATCATGTTTTCCTTAGAAACATTGAATCTACTATACCAGCAAAACTGAGATATCAAGACGAATGAAAAACGTATTATTTATATTTAAGAAAGGACTTTTTAGTAAATTCGTATAAAATTTTAATAGTTTAACCGACGGTCCAGTTAAAAGTAAAAGAGTCACCAAAAAGCGATGAAGCGTCATTAAAAAAAGTTATAAATCGAAAATTCATCGGCATTGTCATAAACTCTGAGTAACTGAACTGAAATTGCTTTAGTTTTATTTCTATTAATTTAGAACATAAAGATTTCATAGGGTCTACAAATGATCATCAATCCTTCAGAAATAAAGACAATTAATTAGCAGCTCTTCTGCATGTTTATACACACAAACAACGACTGAGCCGTTAACAACGGGTTAACGGCTGTAACGAAGTTTGGTTAATACAAAGTTCCGTTTTCTGGCAAGTAGACTTCAGCTTTGAATGCATGTGAATCCAAGTTTGGGGAGACCAAGATCACAAGAGGGATGAGAGAGAGAGAGAGAGAGAGAGAGAGAGAGAGAGAGAGAAGAGAGAAAGGGAGAGAGAACGTCAGAGGGAGAAAGAGTAAAATAGGGAGGCTGGAACGACTTCAGAGCAAAAGCAGTTGAGTCCAGGTCGAGTGTGGGAAAACATCGAGAGAGTCAGCGCGCTGTCCGCGGCGGGGCATGCGGGGGGCAGTATTTAATCAGCGTGCGCTCGCTCTCAGCACGCTGTATAGAGAGAAACACGCTGTACGTACGCCAACTCATGATACACATGTATGCATATATATATATATATATATATATATATATATATATATATATATCCACGTACACACACGCACACTATATATAAATTTGTGTGTGCAGTGTAATATAGAGAAGGGTATATGGTTCGGTTAGTTTTTGCCGGGAGGTTGCTTGGAAATTGGTGCCAAATTAGTAAGGAGACGAGGCGAGGCCTCGCGATGCCTTGGGCTGCGTGACGCGAGACATTAAAAGTAACCTCTGCTCTCTCTCGTGGCACCCCCTCGTGCTCATCCCTAGTGCTATTCTCTCCTCTGCCTCTCTTCTCTTTCTTTCTCTTCCATTTTGATCCTTTTTCTTTTTCCTTCATATGATCTCATTCCCTCTTGCCTCCTTCATGTTCTTTTCCCTTCGTAGCATCTTTCTCTCCGCTTCGGGAATCTGTTCGCACACAGATCGAGACAGCAACCATTTTTCGCCCACTTTTGCTTTGCATCCATTTCTTTTCGGATCGATCTTCATAGCATCGTTTCACCGCACTTCATGATATTTTTGGATTAATCTTCACCCAAGCGGACAGGTAAAGAATGATTTTCTTGAAAATTGCTTAACAAAGAATCGGCTCATGATGTTTAACGATATTGTTGGGTTTCGATCAGACAGGTGGATGAGAAGAGCATATCGATCACGTAAAAATGATTTTTATTTTGGGAAATCGAGCAACGAAATTTTTTCAAGAAAGATCTTCGGATTAGAAAGGAATATGTTTGTAGAACGAAGTCATAATTTTGTTATTCAGTTTCTCCATTTTTGGGACAAGAAATTGATGTTTCATTTTATAAAGAACGGATGAGGCTAAACATTTAGGAATTTGAAAAAGCTTTAGCTTTCCAAAAAATTATCAAAGACGCACGGAGAGAAATGTCTGTGTCAAGTGAACAAAAAATCATTTGCTAATGGTATTTATATATAATGGTATATAATTTTATTTATATATAATGTTATATTTATATATAATGTTTATTTATATATAATGTGGCTTAATTTGTTATAAATAATATAATTTATTTATATATAATATAATAAATAAAATTATATATAAAATTTATATATAATGGTATATAAGCTACGGCAGCAATGCCATAAGCATGTGTAGCATAATTATCCCTACGACAGCATAAGAATATTTGTTATGGAGACAAAAAAGCAAATCTACAATAGATTTGCCGGAGTAGCAAATGTTATGCCGACGCAACATAGCATTTGCTACCGTGACATATAAATTTTGCTATATACACGGGCATTCCTACGGACGGCCGGTCAACAAACCTAGCAAATGTTTTTGTTTGATGCCGGTACAAAAGTAATTGCTCGAGTTTTGTGCTACAATTAAGATTCCTATACTATTCGTTCTCAAGCATTTGCGAATCGAGAATCTTCCTAAATTATCGCAGCATGAGAGAGAGAGAGAGAGAGAGAGAGAGAGAGAGACAGAGAAAATTATTACAAACAAAAAAGGAGTGCTCGATTATATATCGTACCAGGCTACATATTATGGGATAAATTCCCTGGAAATCGTACGAATTCGGCGTACATACGTGTGTATGTGGATGTCCATGTACTTTCCGTAAAAAAATATAAACAATACATAGGCACTTCTAATACAAAGGAAAAAGTAAAGAAACAACAATAACAGGAAAGTTACCGTAATTTTTTTTTTCAAATTTATTACAAAATTTAATTACACAAAAATTACAAAAAAAAACATTAATAAAAAAATGTTGAAATCAAGATTTTTTGTTATTATTTAAGTTAAAATTCAGTGAACCGTTTCGAAGGTACAATTAATCAAAATTTTATTGTACCAATGTTTTTTTTGTAATTGTTGTGTAATTGATTTATTAAAAAATTAATTACACGAAAATTACAAATAAAACACTAATAACAAAAAAGTTATTTAATCTGTGTTGTTTATAAATATGTATATATATATATAAATACTTATGAATATATATAAATATAAAAATATATATAAATATAAATTTTAAGAACTAAAAAATGTTATATTTTGACGTCTTCAACTCGCAAATACATCTTCACGCAACGATTCATTTACGTTGGGAAAACGAACATTGATATGTCAAAAGTGGTCAGTAGCATAGTGGGTAGGATGCGTAGGTAGTTCCGTAATAGAAAATGTAGGTTTTAAGTTCGAATCCCGGTTCAGATAGGAAATTTTATTCGACGGAATCCGTTACCCATCTATCAATAAAATCAATAAAGATGAATAGTTGGATAATTTCGAAGTGGAATAATTTTTTTTTATTTCGTTTATATAATTAACAAATCAGTTTTACTCGCAGGATTATGTTTTGGCTAATATAGAAAAATAATTTTGAGTAGCAAAGATTATTTGCTTATGAGTACCCTTTGCATTTAGTCATCGATATCCGTAGCATGTGGTATGCAGCCGTAACGTATAGTTATTGTTAGACGGACACTTGCGTGATTGCTGCGAGAGCAAAAGTTCTTTGCTGCTTTAGAAAATCGCGCTTCAGCATAAAAATTTCGTTACAACAGCAAATAAATTTGTCGTCACTATATTAACATACAAAATTTGCTGCAGTAGCGTGGCAGACGCTATTCTGACACAAAGATTTCTCTCCGTGCACGATAGAGTTTAACACCATTTGAAAAAATAAGCTTACAAAAATATTATTGGCCGAATGGTGGAATCCAAAATTGGGGGTTTGACGACGGATGATCAATGACTAAAAAATAGAAGTAAAAAAATATTTTAAACAAAAATAACATCTGTAAAAACCTCGTAGAGGCAAATAAATAATTCTCCTCCGAATCGAAGTATCTCGATGAGATTGCCTTCATACTCTTTTCCTTTGCAGTAACATACTTCAACTTCGGAGATCTTTCTCATATTCGTTTTTTTTTTGCGGATTTATTTTTCATTCTTAAGATTCCGTCTCTTTTGCTCTCCATTTGTTTGGCTCGTATCACACAAACAGCACACGCTTACATCTACTGCGGATATATTCCCGGTAATCACGCGCAGCAGAAGCCAACGCAAAAAGGACAAAGAAATGGCTCTTCTCGGTTGCACTTACGCGCGCGACCGATGTGTGCACCATCTCATTGCGGTAGAGCAGAGGTGGTTGCAGATACCAATAGCACATGTTCATACACTCTAGATATCTATATATATATATATATATACTTTTGCACGTAACTACCTTGAATACGGGCGTGCGCGCCCATTGCACTCTCCCGATCGCAGGGTGCAACTGCATCGGCAGCAGCAAACTGGTGAGTCGAGTATATGGTACACGTAGATACTTTGTAAGAGAGAAAGAAGGAGTACGACCCGAAGGAGCGTGGGCCTTATTGGTATCGGAGGATATTATAAAAGCAATGTATATATCGAGTGTCCTAAAATGTTCACCTGAATTCTACAGAATGAGAAGACCATGAGATTCTATGATGGAAAATCGTCATGTATTTTTTTCCTTCGATGTACCATTGATAAGAGGTTAATGGATCAGTGACAGTGAATCTGGTGAGCTGCGATGAACAGTTTTACAGTAAGGAAAGCATGGACTTCAAGGTGATTCCTAAATTGAAATATCATTTCATCAATTTCAATAAATATTTTTCTTTACAATAAATACTTCAATATTTCAATAGATACTTTTCTTTACAATAAATATCAATTTCAATAAATACTTTTATTTACAGAACCTTCTAATCTAAATGTCTTCAATGTGTTTGGCATAACTTTAGCGACAGCCGGTACGTTCGGATACGGTTGCTCGAAGAAAATATATATAGATATTGCATTCTGTGTGTATATATAAAGTGTAGGGATAAAAGTTTGCCGGAACTTGTCGAAAAGCAAGATGCTCCTTGCTACGTATAGTTATGTGCCGCTACCGGAGAGATCAACCGGAAGTCACGTATGATTATACGTGAGCGAACGAGAGAGAATGACGAGATTCCGAGTACGATTGAATTGAAGCTCCACCGTACTTGCAATTGCCTCCTCTTTTGAATATTACCTGGTATTGAGCTCCGCAGATTGACAATCATAATGCAAGGTGACTTAAGTCTGTACAGTTGAGATAATCGAATACTAAAATACGATAAATTGTCGAAGTTTAATATATGAAATGTTCGCAAGTGATGAAATTTTTCCAAAGGAACTTTTATTATTTATTTAACACAATTTTACTAAAATTACAGCTAAGCACTTTGTTCATCATTTTATTAATACATCGAATATTAAAAAATAAACATAAAATTGAAAATAAATAAATAAATAAAAATAACCTACAAAGTAGGAATAAGCAAAAAACTAATTTGTAGAAGAGAAATATCTGACTGATCGGCGACGTTGAATATTTCGACCCTGCAGTTTAATATTCCGCGGTGACTCTCACCGAAGTTGAAGTAAAGAGAAAAAAAAAGTTGGAAAAAGTTAATAGCGTTTTTGTTGCAGCAAGCTTCCCACAGGTTATCTCACAAAGAAAGCAAAAAATATCTCAGGTAGAAAATAAAATCGAAGCATAAGAAAGTTCTGAATGAGAATCCTTGCCAGAGGGAAGAATAATCGTGGGCAGTGAAATAAAAAAAATGGATAAGCAGTGACATAAGCCTGCATATATGTATCTATTTTTGCACGTAAGATGAAACGGAGAATTGGTACATCAGTGCGCGAGGGAATAGTTCTCGGCTCAGTCAGCAGCTGCATTTTTTCTACTGACGATATGTTTTCGACGTTTTTTTTCGACTAACAGTTGCATGTTTCAAGAAACACAACGAATTTCTGCCACCATAAGAGAGCAGGAAAAGATTATAGTAGATATGTTCGAGCGATCACAACGTTTATATTCGCTAAACGCCGATTTACTCGAGGCGATCCTAATATACCATACTAGCTCTTTGGACATATATATATATATGGATATGGCCGTAAGGATACCTCAGAAACACACCCGGTCATAAAATATAATAACACCCTCCGCATAGATTCGGATAACTCTCGGTTTCGCGCTAGACTCTCGCCAGACTCAAACCGTAGCAGAACCGAATATATATGTATACACACATTAAACAGACCAGCTGCGCATTGTTTTCGCAAAAAGTCCTAAAGAGTCAAGAGATGCGAGCTTCTGGTTAAATTTCTAAATTTCTCTCTTTCGTTGAAGAAAATTAAGCCATAGTTTCGCGAACTCCCAATTTTTTTCAATCGTCTCATAGCGTAGATTGTAGCTTTCTGGAATCTTTGTTTCGTTTTAAAAACGAAATCGTGATCTCAAAGAAGTTCGCTTCGTCTCGATAGTTGAAAAATTCTCTGATTTTTTGTAAAGTTTCTGTAAATTTATTCATTATATCGCTTTTGTATATGCATTTCACAAAGATGCGTTATTACTGATACATCAAATTTTTTTTTGAAATGTTTAACGTAACGTAGGAAAAAATATAATCACAGAAATCCAAATTTTTGAAATTTCTCCTTCGTATATCAAAAGGAACCAAAGCAAAGAATGCTATTGATATTAGCAAGCAATATCGATTTGCCAATAATTTATAATCAGCTTAATTTCAACGTATATTACAAAACTATTCATTTAAATGGATTCCATTGAGCTTTTCCTACAGTCAAATAAAAATATATCAAAGGAGCCATGAAAGGAAAATGCTGCTAGTTTCTATCTCAAAGTGTTATATCTTAAAGATTGTATTAGAATCATTACAAAATTATCAAATCGATTTTGATCTATTCATGGTTTAATCGGTAGAGACACGTTCTAAGAAAGTGCAAGGAAAATACATTATACGTGCAGGATCTTTCGTAATGACTATCAAGAGGATGAACGACGAAGAGTTAACCACGTCGGCGCGGACCACACGCATATACGAAAAGAACGGTAAGATATCTTGTGCTCTTGTGGTAACGTCAATTAGCGATCGCTTACCGCAGTTAAGCCTCCGCTTGTCCTGGCAATATATATAAAAGAAATGAGCAAGAGAAAGAGAGAGATCAAAATATGTATATAGAATGAGAGAGAGAATAGTTTTCAAGTATACCGCGAGTCATTTATACTCTTTCTCTCTCAGTAGGAATATAATATGTTCTGCTTTTCTTTGCTCGAAAGCAACATCCAGGGCGACTCTCTTATAAGGCGAGAGTCTTGGACGACGATGACATATGAGCTACCGGCAATGCTTTGTGTCGTACTGAATACCTTCTAAATTAAAGGGAGAGCGAAAGAATCTCGTGGCCTCGCGTGTATAAAGCACATATTACATGCACTCATATATCGAGTCTCAACAGACTCAGAAGGCGTAAGTCACAACTCATTACACGTCTTAAATCGTGTGAGTTACGCCTTTTTCCCCATTAGACCTCGGCGTATATATATGTATAAATATATACACGGCGTACATATGTATGCCACTGAATATCGTTAAGCGACCGCAATATTTACCACAGATTTATCACAACTCATCTTTAGATGTCCGATCTTCACATCGATTAGTCGACAAAAAAAAGGGTCGTCCAAAAGATGCACTCGTACAGCGATATTATACAGTGAAATACCTGCGCTATAATCTTCAGACTGTTAGGTCACTTAACCATAATACCAGAGAGTATTTTTTTTGTTTTTTTTTTACGAAAAAATTTCAAATTTGTAGCCACGCAATTAGTACATGGCTGCCATATTTGGAGGTTCTCATTCAAATGAGATTTTTAATTTATTAGGAATTTTTATATATTGTAGTCAAGAGACACTGTTGTTACGTTGATGCTGTTCGATCGGAAATCGAGTTCTATATTTTATGAACTACGGATTATTTTTTTAAGTACAGAATTGAACTTTTGACAACTGTGCAAACAAAAAATTAATGAATATATAAAAAATGATAGCCTATTTTCGAAAGCTGTTTATTTACGATACCACTATTTGGTCTACGATAAAGTCAAAAAATAAAATTCGCTCGTCATTTTCATCTTTCCAATTATATTTATACTGATTGATTCCACTACATTTTAAATTTACGAATGTTAGTATTAAAAAAATAGTTACTCTATATGCATTATGGATTAAGCAATTTGTACCGGTGCATAAATGTCTACCAAAGCTTTCGACAGGTCCACAAATAAATGTCCCGAACAATTAAATCTTGAACGAAAGAGATAAACTGAAATGTTTCGATACAAGCCGAAATATTTTTATCCAAATTATAAAAAAAATTTCGAAAAAACGGTTAGGAAACCTCGTCAAGATCTAACCCCCTATTAAATTGAAGCCATTGCCCCGCGCTCAATTTTCTTCTCTCTCTCTCTCTCTCTCTCTCTCTCTCTCTCTCTCTCTCTCTCTCTCTCTCTCTCTCTCTCTCTCTCTCGTCTCAGCGCAACGACTCCTTTTTTTACGTTCATCATTTTTCAGTCCTTTTTTCCGCATTCTTCAACGAGAAGAATCCCACACCCCAAGAGCACATGCACACAAGTTGAAACACACCCATAAAACCGGAGATATAATGCACGCGACGTATTTTGAGCGTTCGATCTGACAAGTGGCCTTAGCTCCATGGTCATGGAACATGGAAAGGTGGGATGAGAGTTAAGATCGAACTGCATGCAATTCCATGCTGTATTAACACAATTCTATCCCATATCTCACATGTGTATATCCGTACACAAGCCAAGGCGCGCGTGGAATCTCGAAAATGGAAAAAGGGCTTATGATCCTATAAAGGTAAATCTCTAGGGCGACCTTTAGTGATTAAGAGATCGACAAAATACACAGGCCTGAATGATAGTACGGGATTTCAAGGAGGATACATTGGAGTGTATTCGCAGCTGAGAGAGCACGGCGTGAGATGGTGCACTATAATTAAATGAGAACCCCTGGATGGGCTATGGACGGGGGAACGCCCACGCCATGCATCAAACCATGACGTAGATAGGTAAACGCGCGTTCTGTGCTGCTCCTGCTGCTGCAGATGGAGAAGATGGTCCTCAGATATATATATACATACATATTTACGCAGTTTCCTACCCCTTGCTGCACCAGCTTGCCCTTCCTCACTTCCCTGTCTCACCTTGGCTCATCTATGTCGATTTCTAACATCAGAAGCGACTCAACCACCCTGGATTAACTCACGATGCAATGGGACTTGAGCCCTTATTCTTATCATGCATCAGCTTCTATATATATATATATATATATATATATATATATATATATATTCATAAATGTGTTTATATCTATATAGATATAGTTCCTACCACCTTAGTTAGGGTCAGCTATCTCGCGCGACCCATCTCCGCCTATCCAATCACACACTGTAACCGCGGTGCGCGCGTATGGCACGCAAGCGATAATACACGGTGTCCCAATTATCCCCCAACACGACAGGCCCATAGAGTAGCTATATATATATATATATATATATATATATATATGTATGTATGTAGTTATAAAGTACAGACATACACACCGAAGATATGAAAGAACGGCGTGAGAGTATTTTCAGCTCCTCCCAGCCCTATGCTTTTATTCGCTCTCTCTTTTTCTTTCTCTCTCGTTTGCTCTCTCACTCCCTTTCTTGCTTTCTTTCTCGTCCATATTCCGTGTACTCTCTTCAGTTAATATGGATATGCTACATGTATATCTTATACATATACACCATGTACGACGCCACAGTAAACGCTTTACGGTCTTCTTCGTTGCCTTTTTCGCGATGTCTCAACATCACGCTCATTCTCACTATATCTCTCTTTCTCAATCCCTTCCTCTCTCTCTCTCTCTCTCTCTCTCTCTAGTTCTTTTTCTCCCTTTTCGTGAGTCCTCCTTGATGTTTCATACGTGTAGGTATCTGTCATATATCGTGATGTTCTCGGCTTGCTCCTCTTCGAACCGTCCCGGACATTCGACCGGGACACCCACTGCGTCGTTTCGATTTTTATAACTTTTTAATTTCGAATTTTCATCTGCCACTTTATTTTACGTTGTTTCTGGATTTTTTTCGCGTTCAGCGACTTAATTAACAGTCTAATTTATGAGAATAATTCGGTTAAGGGGAATTAAAGTTTTTTTCAGTTTCTTTTACTTTATATTTTTAATTATTTGTGGATTTAAAAGTCTCATAGGTGGAGTATATTTTGTAGTAAAATTTGGACTGCCATTATAAGCATTTTTTGAAGTAACTTTACATGTTTTGTTGTATTACACATTTTCATTTTATTATTTTCAACTAATCGCTGAAATATACGAAAATATTTTTTATTTTAGTAAATTGTATACACGAACTTTCCGTATCAGTTTTTGACCGGCCTCAGCGTGATCGTATGTTTTTTTATATATTTTATATGCATTAAGTGAGATCTAAGCAAACTCACACAATAAAAAAAGTAAAGCGAAGCAAAGTTTTACGAGAGTCCTTAAAAGTTTGAAAAAATCAAGTTTTTTTAGATATGACTTAGAAATCATTTAGAAAGAAAATTCTGCGTGGATTTGGACTAACTAGCAATTCCCATTATCAAAACAATCGAGCGCGATCAATTGTTGACTAATTTATTTCGTAAACGTTACCACATCCCTGCTCGAATAAAAAATCTTTCTATGAGTCGTTCTATAAAATAAGTTACTCCAGCTAAGTTAACTTTACATAACCATTAAAAAAAAAAAATCAACCTTTTCGTTTCTCATCTTTTTTTTATTTTTTCTAAAAGCTTTCTTAACATCGTTTTAAAAAAATCTATTTTCCTATTCTACAAAAAATGTATTTGAAAACAATTTTTCTGAAAACTTATATACTAACGATTGCTGCAAGGTATCACAGATTTGCTCTAAAAAAGATGATATGAAGAGTGTAAAAGTATGGAAATTTTTCCTTCGATTCCCAAAACGCTGATAAATGTACTCTTAGAAATTGCGAAAAGGATTAATATCGTGAAACACGATATTGGACGATAAATCACGATGATATATAAACGGGAATAGCAATTATCGAGATATCCAAGAGCGATGGAGGTTGACCACGCCCATGTCCCCGAGTACGACCAATCGTGACTGTCGCAGAGAAGCTATAGTTCCCCTCGCGGTTTCAACGACGAGAGGGAACGACATTCCGAGCCCGAGAGGAGGACAGCAATCGGACCTCTCGAGAGGAGAGAGCAGGACACATTTATATATACATATATACTCTCATGACTGTTCTTACAAACACATGTAAATATATATATATATGCAGTGGGCGGATCGTTGAAAATGTCCCATGCAAGATAGAGAGGGTGACCACGAGACACAGAGAGATGTTCAGTCAGATCGCAAAATTACTTGAAGAAATTTAACAATTTGCTCTCAAAGAAATTACGTTTTTGTTTGATTCTTGAAACGCCGCTAAAAATTATTTTTTTTTCAATATATATGACAAAAAAGTTTATATTTTTAAATTATTCATTTCAAAAAATCTCTATTTTTGGCAGTATCTGCTGTCACTATTACTGTTCATTAATTGTGAGAAACTGTCGAACTAAAGACTATTTAGAATCATTGTAAATATAATAATTAACTTGCAACAAATAAAAAAGTGATTATCAAGAGCCGCGGTAGCAGCTCGACGCCAAGTATTAAAAAAAAAAATAATTATTACCGAAAAATAACTTCCAATAAAAACCCCGCGATTATCAATTTTTTCCGAAATAATCTGAACATTTTTATTCGGCTGATTAAATTCTTTCGTAATAAAGTATTCCATATCACGGGAAAAATGATGCGTGAAAATTTGAAAATAATTAAAATAAAACCGAAATATACAATTGAAGACTGTGAATTAATCGTTTAACTGCGTGTTCCATTACAAAATAACGAATTGAATATGTTTTTTTACTTTTTGAACAATTATAAATGCTAATTTAAACTACGAAAAACTCAATGTCCACAGCAAAAAAATGACATAACAGAAATTACCAATAATAACGAAGAATCTCACTGTTTATAAAATATAAAATTTATACGGCCTTCTAATATTTGAAATTGTAAAAAAATGTTAAATGACATACATAACAAATTGTAAAAATTGTTAAATGACATACATAAAATGTAACTGAATATCCAAAAATTGTGTACTACCTTTTGAAAAAACTACTGTAGATACAAATTAGGAATTGCAGTGTCCCCAGTAAAAATTCAAAAACGTACTGCAAAATTTGCTATGTGTTACACTTTCAATTTTCACAATGTGAAATTTAATGTCTCAAACATGCAAGCCGTAAAATTATAGTGTGAAACAGTATTTGACTACTGTTGCTGATTTCGCTTCATATATGGATCGAATAAGGGAAATGAATTTTGAACTACACGAACGTGTTACGCTACTGGCGGAAGCTTCACGGTCGAGCTACATGGCAAAAGATTTGAAAATTCCGATTTTGATTTTTTTTTTATATTCCAAATTTCTCCTGGTTTCAAAACACTTATCTCATAGATTATTCATTGGCGCTACCGATTATATGCAGGATTGGCAATGTATGTATCATTTTTTAACTAGAAATTGTCAAGCAGATAATGATGTAATGGGCAGCGTCCATAATAGGTAGGTAGATCAAAACGAATCCCCGTGTAGGTAGGGAAATTTTTCTATATCCTGATTGGTTCTGATTGGTTCGCTATGACGTTGCACGTAGCTCGCGTCTCACGTTAGAGTTCAGGTCAAATTATGACTCTGAAGTTATTCCGTCTGCTCTAAAATGTCACAATGACAGCTGGTCCTTCAAAATATCTATGACAAATCAAATTTGTTTTTGATAAGTTGCGAATAGGAAAGAACAATAGCGAACGAGAATCATACTTAATATATCTCGAAAAAAGCAAGATTTTATTAAAATTTAAGTAAGTAAATAATAAATAATAATCTTTTATGTAAAACTTATTTTTTTTAAATTAATTCTAACGATTTAAATGATGTTGAGGTTTATTTTATTATTAAAAATAATGTTAGGCAAGAAGTTATCGCGGGCGAAGCGCGCGTTTAAATCGTCTAGTAGAAATTATGAGTATAATCGTCAATGATAAAAAATTAATTTATAATTGGACAATTTCTTTTTTTTCATTTGTTTTAAACAGTTTTATGTTTTAGATTAGGTAATTCTGATGATGATAAATTGAGTGTATCACTTTGTATACTTTTTACGGTTTCAGTGTGAAAAAAACAGGATGAATCTAGCGTCTTGAACTTTTTAATGTTCAACACTAAAAATTCGTTTGATGGGCATGTAACATGTCATGGTATTAGTTTATCTCGCCACAGGAACTTGCTATTATTTGAAATTTCATAAAACATTGATGTTTACGCGTTTTGAAGGCGCTTCTAATATAAAAGACTGTAAAGTACAATTGAAATCTCAGTAAAATTGATAGTTCATCTTTTTCGTGTACTCCATTACTTTTGTGATTAAGCTGAATCTCAAGAAAGCACAACTTCAAAGTTGCTTTATTAACTATAGAAAAATTATGAACGTCATTAAATTTCCCATCTAAACGTTTAAAAGCTCGTAAAATTTGAAGAATCTGCAGATCTCGGCAAACAGGATATGAAAGAAAAAGGGCGGTGACCAAGAACTCAGAAAAACAGGTTGACAACGCGCAGGGGTGGTGTCGCCAGATGGGAAACGTTCTACAACCATATATATACCGTATTTACGAATATATATATGTATATAACGAAAAGAGGGTCGCTCCTTTCTCGGGGTTGGTGACACACACCGTCTGAGCGACATCGAGACGCAGAGGGTGGTTCTCTGTGACAGAAACCAGGAGGATACCCTCTGTCGTTCACGATGATTTCAGCGAATCAGAGCAAAGCTCTATTCACGTGAAATTTTCTCTACACGTACATGTCATCATTGCAAACATATATATGTATATAAATGTTTGCAGGTGTAGTGAGATTATATATATGAACCAGAGGACACACAGAGCTCAGAAGCGATAAGCGCAAGCGCGTTCCTTGCGACCGCTGGACACCGCGGCGACACATCGATCCGCGGTTCTACAACCCCTATCTCTTTCTGTCTCTCTTACTATCCTCCTAGTTCTTCTCCTCCTTTGCCGCTTACTGCTCCTTCTCCTTCTCAGCTTCAACCTTTTCGTAGGTTCTTCTCGTCGCCATCGCCCAACGAGGTGCTTCTATTCCTGATAAACAAGTGGGAGCAAATTCATTGAAGCAATATTTCAATTTCAATATTAAATTGCGAATAATTCCATCATTAAAGAAATGTGTGCGATTTTTACAGAATATAAAAAATTTGCTAATTATATTTATTATATAGTATATTTAAACTAGTGCCAAACATGTTCAGTTTATTCAAAAACATATGTGCGAGTTGCTGTTTTCCTGAAACTCCTGATGACTTCAAATAAATAAATCGGTATATTTCCTACATGGACGATAAATAAGCACACTTTTATGGAGTTGTAGTTATTGTAAAAAGAAAGATAACGTAAAAGCAATCTGGAGACGCGAAAGAGTATTTCTATAATATACAGAAAGCTCAGAAGAGTTTTTAATTTACATTTTTTTGGTTGAGTCTATTGGGAGCCGAAAAAAGTAGCAATACTGTGCCAAGTAGTACAGATTTGTACTGATCTGAAAGCTAAAATCCGAGCGTGAAAGACATTTGTAATTGTAATCGTGGTCTGGCTGCTGTTATCGGGCCCAAGGGGATGGGTTGAAACAGGCTATTTCTTCATCCACCCACCCTCGGAAGCACCGTTTCCTTTCTATCATCAGGGAGTCTTGTTTCTCTACCTTTCTCGAAGAGGATAGACGCGCACGGCACACGTAGCTATCGATTCTCGGCCGTAACCTCCGGAGGACGAGAACGTGAGGTGGTAAAGGAGGAGGCAGATGGGGAGGATAAGGGTTGGTATAGGAATCAACGTGGGGGTGCATAAGGGGAGAGAAATACAGCGTGCGGAGGTGGGCACTGGCCGACAGGCTTACTCGCGTCTCGAGGACGACAAGGAGGTGATATATTACCACGAGCGACCCCCGGGCCACACAGTTTGGTTGTCTATATACTACCCAAAACATATATATCTCTATTCCTCCCCCTTTTTCCCCCGTTTCAGTGAAAGCCCTTCTCGTTTGCTTCTTCTCGGTCTTTCCCTCTTCTTACTCCTCTCTATCCAAGCCCGCCCTTCCCGCCTCCTCCCAATGCCACTCGAAACGACCCCCGCTACCATCCCTTGCTTCAACCCACACGTACATAGGGGTACACGTCAGTTCGTACTATACCAAAAGCGCACCATCAGAACAGCAACGTTACTTTTACTCCAAGGAAGATCCATCTCCATAATGGCACCCCCTCACCTTCCACCCTTCATCCCTATGGAGCTTTCTCCACACGCTATGTCTGCATTTTCTATATATAACGAACATCTCACCCTCTGGCTGATCTACCCCTCTCTTTTTACACGTGTATTATGCACACCCTGATATATCGTAGGTGTGTAGGCCGTCAAGTCTTTCCTACTCTATGTCAGTTACCAAAGATTTGGCACAATTCCCTCAAGGAATGAGAACGTCATCTATCCCATCAAGGAACACATAACATTTGTATATGTATGCTTGAGATATATTCGTGGAATTTACGCCCTCGGCACTTACTTATTCGCACCTTCGTGGCAGGAAAACTACCTCTTTCGATGACGTTATCACATTCGACATTTTTTTTTCATGTATGTGAGAATGAAAAGGAAGTATGTGATATGAAAGGCTTTCTCCATTAAGCGATTTTTGAAAGCACTCGACTCCATTATACCTTTGAACTTTTTTTTTTCAATCTCAACTATTTTATTATTTATGATAATGGCCATGTTATGAGTAGAATTTCCTATAATAATATTTACATAATCTTTACGAATGGTTATTTTTTATGGTCATGAATCATTGATCGTTTGAAACATGGGAGTGATTTTTTCTTATAATTCTAGACGATTGAATATCATCGCTATACTGTTCATATATTTTATGTGTAATTATCTGTTAAATGATTATCGCAACGTGGAGAATGATCTTTTTTCGGAATCACGAAGAGGTTCAGAACTATTCAACAATCAACAGTTTTTCATCCCCCGAAATATGTATGCTCTTTGCCTGCATTTACGTATATAACCTGTCTCGTTTGAAGTTCTTGTTGCGTTTAGGTGGCTGGACCTCTCGATAATTTGTATTGGCTAATATGTAGAAGAAGCGAAAATATGCCTGAAAAATAAATGGAGCTACACCTGGTTCTCACGCGTTGAGCCGCGGGAAAAGAACTCTGACGTGTGTAACCCGGTCTGCTCGCGATGTTTATAAGGTAGAAAGATCGGTAACAGGCAAGATCCCCATTTTTCCCCCCTGGTTCCCTTCCTCCCTATGTGAGAGGGCATACACCGGTATAATCTTCGCTGACAGCGAGAGAGTTTCTCGTGGAGGATTCAGCGTAATTTTCTTCGGTAATCCGCGGACGCGCCGGTGTAAAAAAAGAAGAAGAAAACAGCGATACAGTGAGGGAGGAGGAGGAGGAGAAAGAAGAAGAGAAGAGAGTACGGGGTGGAAGCAAAAGTATAAGAGACTATCGCGAGAAGACGCTGGAGAATATTGCTGAGGTCCCAAGGGCCAATGGCGTGTCTCGAGACGATGGCGTGCCAGACTCATCTCCAGAGACTTCACGAGAGTTCTCCTTCCCTCTCTCTCTCTCTCTCTCTCTCTCTCTCTCTCTCTCTCTCACTGTCTTTCTCTCTCTCTCTCTCTCACTGTCTGCCTTCGTCTCTAAGGTCCCTCTGCCATGGCTCGAGATCTCTTCACCAATCGTTCCCTTCAACAAAATGTCCCTCCTGAACGGAGCCAAGGGTCTCCGCATCAGTGAGACCAGTAATATCTACATTTGTGATTTTGCGGGTAGAATCTCTCTTCCCTCTCTTTCTCGAGAAGTCCGGTTGGTACCACGCGATACTAACAGAGGGAATTCTCCCTGGATTTCTCACGCCATATGAGAGCGATCTCAACAACTTAGCATCAGCCTCACTATTTGTTGGTGACCTCTTGGGATTTTACATTTTGTTTCTTAATTTCTCCAAAAATGGCGTTCAATGTATGTCATGAATTTTTGAACATGCTCCTTACGTAGATGTTTTTTTGAACTCACTCATCACTCGGGTTTGAGAAATGGCTGAA
Organism: Rhimphoctona megacephalus; assembly: GCA_963989365.1. NCBI lineage: Eukaryota > Metazoa > Arthropoda > Insecta > Hymenoptera > Ichneumonidae > Rhimphoctona > Rhimphoctona megacephalus. The sequence goes on from OZ022420.1 coordinate 18,584,938, forward strand.
AACACTTAATGCACAAAAAAAAATACTCTCTGACAGTGTCATTCTGTATGACATTTTCTCTATCTGGGGAAATCTTTTTTGTGCTGTTCCATTGAAGTAGTTTACGATTTATTAAGGACATGCAAAGAGACCCTTTTTATATTTTGATTTCTATGTTATGCAATAAGAGTTTTTTCCATCTTTTCTATTAATCGCAAAAGAAGGTTTGTCAATTATTATTTTTGTCTACAAAATTGAAAAAATCTGTTGTAAAAATATTTTTTCGTAAATGCGAATACTGTTTTAATTGATATTTTGATAAGACAATATGCACATTAAGATATTAGTCACTAGTCAAATAATACACTGGAATAATTTTTCATTAAAATTCCGTGTGATTAGTCACCCTTCATACAAATACGAACAATTTTAGTACCAATCGCGATTCTAAGATTATTTGTAACTAAATGAAATAAAGAACTTTCTGTATATTTAAAAAAATGCGACATACATTGTAAAAATATATAACCATCATGAAAAATTGATTGATTGTTCAATAATAGTGAACGAGGTTGTATGCATAATTAAAAATTATGCAAATATCAGTAGCTAATGAGGCTCGTAATGCGAGTTTCTTCGAGATTTCAGCGAGCAGGAAATGTATTTTTTAAAATTTAAATTGGCCAAAGGATGCCACAGCAAATTATGAAAATTCACGGGGAGGGCTTGGCAAAAAGGTTGCACACCTGGCGCTCTGTGCTTCGCTGTTTCTCTTCGAGATATATTTATATTTGCCGGAAACGCGGTGAGAGGACGCGGCGCGAGGGTGTGTGCGTATATCCGGGACAAGTATGAGACGCTTTGAGGATGGCTCGAGTAGGAGGGGTAGTTTTAACCCCAGCGCTCGGCTCGAGAGCTCGCGGTGTCGGCGAACAGATTGAGCTTAGAAAAGTGATTTATGGACGGCCGAGTATCGTGTTACGAGCAACTTTTTCATGCGTATTTTCCGGTGCCTTCTTGTGCAAGATATGAGATAGCCGCTTTTCAGGCCACGAGAGGGGGTTAGATTAACATAAGATACAGCAGCTGCAACGAAAAACACCTCTCGTAACTTCATATTTTCATACATACCATTTACATTACTGCCTTAATTATTTTGGTTCCTGATGACGCAAGCAAAAAAAAAATCATCGTGCATATTTAACAAAGTCACAAACCTTCGAGTTTTAATCAGTCAATGAAATAATAAGAATCCTAACATATTATGAAGGTTACAATAATTTTCGATCAGTTCTATTTGTTTTTTTTGTTCCAGGTGTCATTCGATATTGAAGGAAAATAATTACTTATATAATATCGAAAGACTTGCTCTCAAAGTACGGCCATTTCACTGTTTATTAAAAATGGAATTCAGGACACGTTTTACGATATATTGTAACCAAAAACCAGGATCAATGATTTCTTTTTATATTGCTGTTTTCTTTTTTCTTATTTTTCTTTTTCTTTTTTTCTTTGTTTTCATCTTTTTTCTTTTCATATTGCAATAAATTGCCATAACCATTCAATAAGTATAAAGAATTAATGACAAATACTATAATCAAATATTGAATATATTTACTGATTTCCTTATAATAATAAAAAAAAAAAAAAAACATTTTATATTTTTGGGTCTGATTACGATTTTGGATCCCCAAAACGGCCCTCAAAGTAAAGAATTTCTATTGTTGTTAATCATTAACAATTATACATATATATACGTGTATAAATTAAGGCTTCGACAGGAAGCATCAATCGCAGTCCAAGTATATTCAATTAAGTATCCCTCCACGTTCCTCTCGCGCTCAGTTCGATCTTATACACCCTCCTGGCGTGAATCCTCTGGGTTATATATCCTTCTCCCTCTTTCTTCATATCTCTCTCTCTCTCTCTCTCTCTCTCTCTCTCTCTCTCTCTCTCTCTCTCTCTCTCTCTCTCTCTCTGTTCTTCTCCATAACATCTTCCCTTTCTCGCAGATCTCCTGCAACCTTTTTGGCCCGAGGCTATCCAGCTTCCGATGTGTGTGCTTCAGCGCAGCAATCACTTTCTCACTCGTTATTCCTCGTCGTTTGTCTTCTCTTCCACTTTAGTGAATCATAGCAGGAGCAAAGTCCCACGTATACGAGGGTAACGGAAAAAAAATATAATCGTACGACCCTCGCAATATTAATGAGTGGAAAATCAAACTCATTTTTCTCTCCCTAATTAATCACTCATTGTCTTTGCTAAGAGTGATTAAGTTCATTAGAGAAGTCCTGGATTCGTAGAATTCACTTATAGCAATTATAATCGCGACGTATATAAAATACTTGAGCACACATCTCAATTTCTTTGTAATTATATTATAAGTCGAATTATCTGTAGAATGATCTATCATAATGACCGATTTAAGCTCTAGATGTTCTGAGCGTTTTTGTGACAACGTGAAGTGCTTTGGCGTCAATTTCAAGGATAAAACTATCAAGAAATCTACTTATAATAGTGAATTAATCAAAATCAAGTCCGTGTTGCTGATTTTCTGATTAATGCACGATGCTAATTTTTTCTCTGGAACATGGAGAGTGAGGAAAAACGAGCAAGCGAAAGAGTCGAAAGATACAACGCAAAGGGGATGCTATCTCTCGAGTAGTAGTTCTAGAGAAATGTGAGTCGGCGCGGAGAAGGAGAGAGGAGGTGGACGAGGATGAAGTACAGAGGGAAGGGCGAAAGCGTATGCTACTCGAGCTCTTTCCACGTACTTTTCGACGAATGCCGCGATCTCTGCCCGAGTGTCGGTGAGGATCGCGAGGATGGCAAAAAGGGACAAGAGAACTCGTGAGAGGGACTCGAGGGCAGGCTGAAGAGAGAAAGGGAGCAAATAAGAGGGAAAGACTGAAAGACGGAAGGAGAGAGTGAGAGAGGGTGGACGGTTGCTGCTCTCCAGTCGACGATGCTATATGGCAGAGGGAGTGGAGGACGTGTAGTCGGGTCACGAGGGCCACAGAGAGTAGCAAACGGCTGAAGAGGAGGAGGAGGAGAAGAAGGAGGAAGAGGAGAATGGAGGAGGTGGAGGAGGAGGGAGATGAGGTCGAGAGATGGCGCGAAGGACGAGAGACGCCACCAGGATGAGGGAAGTAGGGGGAGAAGGGAAGCGGGGGGCAGAAAGGGGGTTCTTTTACAAAAGGTACGAAGGAACGAAAGAGGAGAGGGAGAGAAAGATCTCCGGACCTCGCGTAGAGACGTTCAATACCGTAGCACGACGACGAGCCACCGCTATTGGCTACCATTTTCTCTACGACCCTTGGTACGCATGTATATATACGTACTTTTTTGTTAGATATTTACTTCGAGTCGTAGAGAAATATATATATATGTATATACGCTCACATGTATACGTAGATATACATATGTATCTTTATGTATCCTTACACATTTATATGCGAATGTGTGCGTTGTGATATACGTTTGTTTGTATATACAATATGTATAAATGTATATATACGTATTAAGTATATAATGTGAACAACGTGTACACTCTATGTACCCAAAGGATACTTTAACTCTCTACTCCTGCTCTCTACTTCTCTACTTTCCTCTTATACTTGTTTCATTCTCCACGCCAACTTTTATCAATCTGCCTCTCTCTTTTTCTCCTCCGCTCTCATTTTCTTTTTCTTTCTCTATCTCTTGCACTGTATCTTCTTTATTTTCGTTACTCAATGTTCTATATTGCAATGCACGCGTCTCGTTCCTTCGAGAATCCCTGCTGCATGCAAGCTCGAGGGTATAAAAAAATAGAAATACTAAAACACGAAAAAAAAACATATAAAAACTACGATGTATTTTCGCCGTCTTCCTCGTTCTTTACTCTTACTGATTTTCGTATCACTCGGAACGCTGCACGGAAGATCACGTGTGAAAACTCCACCCTTTTCATCCCCCGAAGCTTCGTACCTCCTCCTCAGGAATGCAACGGAAATTCCGGTCACTGGACCCTCGATATACTCCTACAAATTTCTACCAAATCGCGGACGTGAAAAAAACAGCTTTTTTCGCTTCAAGCTGAATAATTTTACATTTTGTATACTGTGATGTAAAAATTAAAGGAGAGATGTTGTTGTGAAAATCATAGGCACAAAGGGACAACGCGAAATCCTTGTAATTATTATTTAAAAATATTTTAGTTATGAAGAAAAATAATAGTCGTTTTTTGTTCTGTATACGAAATTTTCTCGGACCAGCGAGTCAATTTTTTTTGTAAAATAAATTCAATGAATTTTAATGTACCATTCACTTTATCATTGCGTTCGCATACGCATTTATTGCTCGTGGAAAAAATTCAACATTTAACAGATACTGAAAATTTAAACACGAGCAAAATAACGTATCCAAAAATAATCGACCTCATTTTTTTATCATGAAAAGTGGAGTTTAGTGTCAGTTATTTGACCAAATTTGAAAAACAAATAATTGAATTTAGGGTTCCGTAGCTAAAGGAAATAACGGAACCCTCATGGGATCACTTGTTTGTCCGTACAAGCCTGCTACAGTCAAATTTCTCTGCATCAAATAAAAGTATTGAGCTGTATTTTAGCACAGTTATAAACTCACTTACCGGCATACATTCAAATAGCCAATAGCCCTAACGGATCAGCGAGTACATAAAAAAAGTCCCAAAAAAGTCGTATTTGGGATTCGGGACTTAAGTCGATAAAAGTGACTCCAAATTGAATCCCAAATGGGATTTCTTTCCCTTCGCTCGGACGTGGCGTCATGAGTCCCAAAAAAACGGACTTTTTTTTAGATTTCACTCTTATAAAAAATTCCCTATTTGAGACTCCGAGCCCCAATTTGGGACTTTTTCGAGTGAGGCAACCGGAATAAGCGATTTCCTATTTGTATACCTACTTGTATTCTGTACGAGACCGCCTTTTCAAACGGTCACAGAGTGTTACGGCTCCGGCAATATATGCCCGCCCGGCGGATGATGCGTGCTCGCGAAAACGCTTGACTTTGCGCCACGCTGTGACCGGAGCGAGAAGCAAAGAAAAAGTTCCAAATTGGGACTCGAAGCCCCAAATAGGGACTTTTTGTGAGATTTCACCCTTAAAAAAAGTTCCTATTTGGGACTCCGTGCCCCTATTTGGGACTCATGACGTCACGTCCGGTTGACACCGAGCGAGGGGGATGAAGCCCCATTTGGGACTCAATTTGGGGTCACTCTTGTCGACTTAAGTTCCGAGTCCCAAATGGGGCTTTTTTAACTTTTTTTGGGGCTCGCTGATCCGTTAGAGAGGTGGAATCGAGAATTACCGTAAATTTGAGAAAAGGGAAAGTTTGATACTCAAAAATACATAATTTTCCATTCGTTTATCTTATGTGGCATCTCAATCGAAAAAGCTTTTCTTAAAAATCTCAAAAGTATTTTTGTTAGAATTTTGTGCCGTAGTTTTAGAGTTTCTTCAACAAATAAATTTCAAGAATAATTCTTCCCTTTTATTTCGAAATTTAATACGGATAAAATTTAAAAAAATAACATAGTGTATGATTGAAGTACCAAAAGTTCGTACTTTACAGGAATACTGTTATAAAAAAAGAAGTTTATGTTTGAAATCTCCCCCAAATTCTGAAGATCAATGTGAATGTGAGGGTCGATTATAATCCCACGATCAAATGTTTCGATCTGTGATTTACAGATAATTGTTTTTTTTTTTTTAACAATTATTCATAAATATCTCTTAATAATTCCATACAAATCATGATAAACGAAGTCTAATTTAATTAGATGTAAAAATCAATATTGAGCGAACAATATGAACACATATGTTAGATAAAATCTGCATTTTTAGCTGTTATAACTACATTAATGGTTATTATTGTTTCAAAAATCGATGCCGCAACATAAGGCAAACTAAATTGTTTAATTTATCGACATGCATGAAGAAGAGCCTCAACATAATCCGTTAAAAAACGAATAATAATTTTATTTCTCTTTTCAGCATGTTGTTGATTCTTAAATTTGTTTCCTCGAGTGAACGTAACGGGAAAAACAATTCTTCACGAGTAATTTGACGCGAAGAATGTCTCCAATAGGAGAACACAAAGGCAAGACAGAATTTTATTGCCGAACCGAGAAAGTTTAAAACGTACCTCGAGGCCTATAGTCTTGGATTTCTGAAACCCTCCATTTCATACTTTGCACAGTCGAAATTTCAACTGTTTGACGTTCATGGGGACAGACCGAATGCAAACACAGACAGTACGAATGCAAAGTAGTATCAGGATCACTTTATTGCGTTCATTAAATATTTTTTAATGATTTATTATTTTTTTCTCATGATTGTCTATTGGTTTACTATAAGAAAATTTTATGTCCCCATAGACATCGTAGTACGGTTTTGAAAATTTTTCAAAATCGTTCGAACGAATCGAAGTAACATTAATGGATAAACCAGAATTAGAAAGCTAGAAAAGTATAATTTTTGCAATTTTTTTTCTCAGCTTCAATAAGACGAATACTTTAAAAACTTTCGGGCTGTTTTATTACATATTTCGACAATACGAAACAATTATTTCATTCAAAAATATTTTGATTTTTTTATGAAAAACGTTCGGAAATATTTCCAACGTAATTTTCACCTGAAACAAAAAAGAACCAGAGAATTTCTTAACTTTTATAATACTACCTCCTACGTGAACCTGAGTGATTCATTGAAAAATTGAATTTGACAACTTTTTTTAACCGTTGGGAGGCACACCATGCCAAATTGGGACGCCCAAACTTCTGTTTGAAATCATTACAAGTGCGAGTCAGCCCATTGAGAAATAAACATTGTCATTTGTCATAAAAAAATAAATAAACTATTTAATGCCAGCTCGGCCCTCATTTTCCTCCCATGCTTGAAAACCCTTTATAACCGAACTTTACCTGCATAGCAAAAATTGAAGATTGAAAAAAACAAAAACTAAAAATCGATGATACAACATCGAAGAGCAAGTTTTTAATTACAAAACCTGAAAATTTCATCCTCCTACCTTCGAGAGAAACTGACATACAAAAAATGTACGAAAAAGTGCAATCTCACTTTTCCGTTTTGAAAAAAATTAGTCCTACGATAATTAGGAGTGAGAAACAATCGCTGTTAGAATCTGTCGTTCAATTCTGGGGCCATGTACATGACAACAGTCGGAAAAATATGGAGTACCTCTTGAGCGTTAAACAATTGAATTGAAATTTTTTGCGAGAATCTAACGTTTTTTTTTTCAAAGTCTCACAATTTGCTTAATTTTCGATATTCAAGAAAATTAAGAAAAGTAATTCAATAAAAATGACGAAAATACTTTCATTTTTTGTTTCAACAAAAGTCACGCATGCTACTTTTTATGCCGATGAACAACTATAGCGTCGGGATGGTTTCAACATTTTAGCATATCATACATGAAAAATCAGTAGCTTTTTATTAAAAGAATTATTTTTTAATGTTGCAATTGATGGTAAAACATCCTAAAAGTTTCGAAAAGATTTTTTTTTTTGCAGCAGATAAAAAAAACAAAAATTATACTTTTTTAAGCATTCCAATGCTGCCCCACCCCCCTTTCCCCTCGCTGCTTGACAGCAAATTTTTTAGCCAATTTTCGCAGTTCTATGCAAAAAACTCGACCTGGTTCAAATTTTCTACTCACTACGATGAGGTTTGGAATTTCCACTATTTTTGAGCTTGACCGAAATGCAATTGAAAGCGTATCGACGTATATTGTTTAAATTTTGTTACTCAATTTAATAATTTACGAATGTTTAATAAAAATTTGTAAAATAAATGGAATAAAATCAGAGCTATTAGCTTAAACATAGTTCGCAATGTAGAACGGTTATCGGAATGAAGGAGACGTAATTTCGTATCTTAACGTAATATTGTTTTCTTTTTATTAGGCAATTAAATTTGCTTATACTCGGATAAACTTGGGAACATTGAAGCCTTCGCGTTAGATTGTTGATGTTTTTACACAGATTTTATAACGATAATAACTTCTCCTTTTCTCATTAAGCCTTCGTTTCTCGTTCAGTCCAAATGGACATAAGTTTATTTTATTGTCTGTGAGCGTGATCGATCGATCGACCGGAAATAAGTCCGGATTTTTCGTTTGTTAATTTCTTGCTTCATTCATTACTCTTACGATGCGAACAAGGCCACGACGAAATACGTATCACAAATAGTTATGTGAGATTTTCACGTATCTCACGCGTTGCAACGACTGCATAATATAAAGCCATTTTTCCTTTTCTTATTTTTTTTTTATATTTATATTATATATTTAAAAAAAAACGATATCGTAACGATTCTCCGATAAATTCACAGACATCGACGGTACAAAATATCTTAAAAAATGAGTTACACATACTTATATCGAGGATAATATTCTTATAATATACATAAAAAAAGAAAAAAATAACGAATAACGAAAAACTTTCTGTACTTCCCAACGAGTTAGCAATGTTATTGGAATGAAAAACTGTACAGCGTAATTACGATTGAAAAGTCGCGAGAAATTCGTACAAATTCTGAAAAATTTACGTATTCTTTTTTTTTCCCACTTTCGACAGTTCCGAGAATGTCGAGAATTTTCTGTTTTGTAGAGCAATTCCATTCCATTTTTCCATTCTTCACAGTTACTTTGTGTATTTTTAAAATTTCTGTTTTTTATTCATTTTTTTTGTTTATTATGAAAACGATCTGTTTTAGCAACAGCGAAATTACCCGTGAAACAGAAACGAGTGATGTGTATATATAAATATATATCCGCCGAAAATCGTCAATGCGGGCTTGTCGAGGTTCCATCTCAATTTTGTAGTTTTTTCATATATATATATATATATATACGTGTACTTGTCGCAATAATATACATTTTCTATAAGACGTTTGAGAGCGATGAAAAAAAATCTCAATAAAAATCGGATTGCAATGTATAGCGCAATCTCCGATTTTTTTTCATCCCGACCTTTTGTATTGACGATTGAATTTTTATTTGATTAGGGACTCCGAACGATATGTCGAATAGAGGAAGGGAGAGAGAGTTAGAGTACAAATGCCAATATCGCTCACTTTGTAGTTGATTCTGGGTTACTATCGAGATGAATTATTTCGGGTTGAGATTTTTTATGAATTTTCGTTTTGTCAGTTTCGATCGTTTCCTCACGAGAAATATCAATGATTATTGGCGTGACATTCGCTGTATCGGGGTTGTTTGAAATTTGAGCTTTTGTAAAGGCACTCATAATGGAAGATTTTGGAAAATCTTGACCTCTAGCAACCGATATTAATTGAGCTCGCTTAGGTGGTTTTGTCTGTGAGGTCGAAGCTTTTGGGCTTGAAATTGGCGAGGATTTAATGTCTAATTGTTTCTTCATCTCTTCTTGCGTGACTTTTTTCGTATACTGCGTTATCAGAGGTGCGCTCTTTTTCTCTTTTTCTTTTTCCTCCTTTACTGGTTTCTCTACGGTTTTTTCCGTTTCCGTAAAAGTTTTTCGTTTCGGTACTAAGGCGTAATTCCAAGTGTTTGGCAATTCCAGGCTTTCATCGCCGAGATACTCCTTCCTTATTTCCGGCGAAACGTACCAGCAAGTTCTCAAATGCATCGGACCCTCCTCCGGACAAGCCATGCGTCTCGACAATTCACGAATTTTATGGGCAATACTCGATTTCGAGAGTGGACTTGATCCGCCGTCCTCCTGTTTCTTCCGGTTCCAAAACGTCATAAATTCCTTTACGAGAAAAGCAGAACCGTGAGTATTTCCGTGTATCAGTCTTATCAATTCGGGCAATGCCTCCGCTGGAAGTCGCTTTTTTTTTGATCCTACTCGTCTCTCTTCCGTTTCCTCTTTCACCGGTTCTTTTTCCTCACTGATTTTCCCTGTTTCTTCCCGATCACCATCCGTGTTTTCGAGTTCGTTCACCGGCCTTAATAATATCGGCGTTTCTTGTATCCATGCCTGGCGTACTGTGAGAAAGTCCACCAATTTTTGTGATACTGTAAGGTAAAAAGTCCAAATGAATTAAAAAAAAAATTTTAACTAATTATCACAATTTCACTAGCACTTTTAATATCCGGATTTTTCTGGTTTTAAATATTCTCAAGGTATCTTAAGGCCGTATTATTATGTAGAATGCTGTTTTAGAGGTGATTTTTAGGATACAATTAATTAAAAACTGTTCGATATATATATTTTTTTTAATTTTGTACCCATGTTTATCAATTCTTTAAAAACATGTACAAACTCTTTGAAAAAAATCTATAAAACTCATGTTATGGTTTTGTGCGATTGAAAAATCCTGCGCAGAAAAAACTTTTAATTTGCAACCAAAGTGTCAGACCTTCTATGCATCCGAAAAAAATAAACCTAACGTGTTTTTAATTTCTATCAGTGTTGTGAGCTATGGCACCAGAATCAGATCAACATTTTTTTTTCACGAAATGGCGGTGTGTTAAACTTTGATCATTCCAGTTTCCAGAGTTTGTGCTCCTTCTACGGGGGTCATTGAATAAAAAATAACAATTATTTCGATTCAATTCTCATTTTCCTTTGTTAAAAAACAGTCCACCGAAGATGTGTACAAAATTTCCACACAATCGTCTAATTGATTACCAAGATATGGTAGTCATCAATTTAAAGAGCATACTTTTGAGAAAACCACTTTAAATTGTTCATTTTTTTGTTTCTTAAAAAAAAAATTGTACGTGTGCTTGAAGGATGAATAAATCTGTGTGCAAAATTTCAGAAAGAAAACTCAAACAGTTCTATACTAAAAATCATTTCCGAAAACCGAATTCTAGACAATACGGCGTCAAAAGAATTCTTAATTTCAATTAATCGCAGAAAAACAACTTCATTGCAACATTGAAACTAAAATGATAAATGAAAATAATTTTTAGAAGAATTTTTGTTTCAAGCTCCCATATTGCACAACACGAAATTGTATTTTATTTCCTTGTATAATTTTCTTTAGTGTAATTTTAATCGCATGTTCATTATTATTTTCATTAATGTTATTTTCAATGATAAATCATATTTTCCCACTCTATTGGGATTTCGATTTATCGATTCTTTCAGTTACTCACTGTTTTCCGGATAGGCATTCGAAGGGCCTTGCCAAACGCAGCCAATGACTCTAGGTTTGACCTTGGAAGGCTGAGTTTTTCGTTCAGCTTCGAATACCTCACCAAGAATTTTCAATTTATACTTTTGCGTTTCCGGTGACTGTAAAAAAATATATATATTTTTTAATTGTTCCCTAACTAAAATGTTTTGTGGGTTATTCTTATCAAAAGAAAGGTCAAGTTACCATATCCTCCTCGTCATCATCAACCTGAGCTTCTTCTTCAGAAAGATATCTGGAATAATATCGAAATAATTACAGGTTGAATATCTTTTTAATATTCGTTTCTTTTTTCGCAATTTCAACTCACCCATGAGGAACCATGAACTCGTTGTCGACGTCGTATTCATTGTCGTCGGGATTCTCCTCTTCTTTTTCTTCATCCGAACCATGCAAAGATTCACCCGGTTCCTCCTCTTCCCATTCCTCGTCGGAATCAACATCGTAATCGAACCATTTCTGAAATTAATAAACAAGACATTTTCAGACGGTGAACAACGGTTCATAAAATCGTCGTATTTTACAAACTTAAATTTGCCTATGTTTTCATCGTAACGTCAATTATATAAAACATAATTACATTTGAAAAATCCTTCACTTTTCGGTTCCAAAAGTGAAAGTCCTAAAAAATGATTAATAAACCAATTTGAACGTTGCTTGATGATGCAAAGCTTTCAATCTATTTTTCAGATTATTATGAACGTTATTACGAGCTCATCATTTCAAATTGCATATTGATATTTCCTAGACCGTCTATAATGTAAATCGACAATGAATACTTAGGACAATAGCAACAATAACTTCAAACTGATTCAAAAAAATTATAAACATAGGCAATTATTCCTGAAATACTGATACTATTATTTGTTAAAAGTCAACATAATAATAATTATAATATAAGTTAAGATATATGGAAATGTTGAAAAGTATTTTCACGAAAAACTGATTATGGTACATACATAAACGATATGATTAAATTCATTTTTGGTTTTTTTAGTCACAAAATGTTTTCAAAGTTCATGTGGAAATTAACGGAGTCTCGAAGCTCGATACCAAATTTTCAATAGAAGTGTACTAGAATTACAAATGAATATGACGAAAATTTGTTGATAAAATAATTCGTGTTTTTTTTTTCAAAAAATGTTCAATTCTCCTAAAATTTGCATTCCTACAATTGGTTATATATTATTGATAACAAAAAAGGGACGAGCAGACTATACTTTATCAATGGGGAGAAAAACTTCAAGGGCGTGAAAATTGTTTCGAGGATATTTCTTTCGATTCGCTTGAAAACGAGGAATTTATTCATCCAACGGATCAACAATGAATAAGCAGGACGTTCGTATCAAAAGCGACTTCCTTCGTGAGCGATATGGTACGAAGCTTCTCATTCCTCAATATTCCAGTTTGAACAATATTACTCTCGACGTTTTCATTCATACAACGAAAAGTAAAAATACTATTTATCATTCAACAGTCGGTCGAGACTGGCGCGAGTGAATTCACTGTATTACTTCGAAGACAGAATTTTTCAAATATTTACTATTTTTGCGATGACAAAAGTATTTATCGATGATTCAAACAGTTTCTAAAACGTGATTTTTAATTTCTAATTAAAATATGTATTGTGCTCACTCGCGATAATCGACGTGTCATTCCACGTCATGATCGAAAATGCTCGAAATCGTTGATCATTGACATAAGAAACAAAAATTAATATGGAAAAAGTGGTGGTTGCAGCTTATTACGCTAATATGTGATACTCAAATTGAAGATTCAAATCGGTAGCTGATTGTAGCTTTTTTGTTATTTACGATTAATACATTTAATTATAAATATTTCATTCTTGTTACCACGTGATATATCCATTTTTTTTATTATGATATTTAAATGTGGAAAATATAATAAAGTATACTCATGATATTTTCGATCGTTGATTGCTTTGATAAACGATTGATTGAGAATTGGTAGACGAGTGTAAAATTTTACTGAACGCGTTCACGATACGCAATAATCATTACGAATGAGGGTGTGCAGCTTTTGGCAGCGATTCGGAAAAATAAATTACAAGAAACGGAATCTGCATCGATCGTCCAACAATATTGGTAAAAACAGTTATCGTTTTAAAATTATTTGAAACAACATCTTTAATATTTCAAAGTTACATGTACTTTAAAATTAATAGTATTGACCATTAAAATTAATAGTATTGACCAATAGTAGTGCTGGTGCGGCGTATAATCATAACTAATTTATTAAAAATCGATTTCATTCTTATTTCTTTGTACCTAATATTTTGCTTCATAAAGATTTGGTAATTGTTTTTTTTTATTATCAAATATAAATAATTAAAACCGACAGCGATGGTTTTGCGATCGGTGTGTGGCTTTAGTGATCTTCCAGCTTCGGGCGAAGCCTACTTGGCCGGGTGATCGCTTAGTTATACACTGGCTTGAGCATCAATCGCCGAGTGAGAGGCAGTTTTTAAGTTTCTGAGGGTATTCTTTATCGCTTATTGTTCTTCAAATGTTCAAGAACATAGGAAGAAATTGTCGTTGAAAATTCTTCAATATTTTTTTATCGCTTTCTATAAAAATTTCGAAATCGCCAACTCTGTACTTTCTCTCGCTTCAAATTGTTTCTATAAACAATAATCGAGTGGAATTTTTTGTAAAAAAAAAAAACGCATACATGATTTAAAAATGGCACAAGAAGCTTAATTTTTTTTAAATTAATAAACTGAACTCAACATACTATGACAACGCTACATTATAAGAATTTTTATTTTGGGCTGTTTAGGTCCATTCATCCCTGAATAATTAGTCATGCCGACCGTGAGGATCGTTTTTTTTTGTTGGTGACGTAAATAACATCGAATATCGCATTGCATTTGCTATAACAAGGATCTGAAATTATTTTTTTCTTAAACCTAAAGTATCAATTGATATCGTGCAATCGATAGTTCATTACAATTTTTTCAACAGACTTTAATAACAAATCCTGAAAAACCTAATTTTTTGACGCTAGACCTTTAAAAATAAAAAATAACTATAAATATAAAAATAAAAAATATGAGAACCAGTTCACCAAAACATGAAAAGGAATGCCAGTATCCCACGAGCCAAGATTTTCTTGCCATATTTGTTAATAATTTATTATAATAATAATATTTTATGCTCAATACGAAAGATGATTTTTCAATTTTTAAAACGTGTACCATCGAAATCAAACTTTCCGTTGCAGAAAATATTGAAATAAGGAAGGCAAATACAAACGACGTGTATTTTTAATGAAGAAGGAAAATATTTTAAATTTAGCGCTGACCATGAAGTTAATTCCAGTCAATGTGTATAACAAATTCTAAATATTTTCAGAATGGCAAAATTCTATCTCGAAATAAGAATTAAAGCGATTATCTTTTTACTGACCCTTATCGATAATTGGAAAAAACGTCATGGCGATAATATTCATTTGAGTTTTTTTTTTATGTCAATGGTTAATAACTAATAAGAATATATGCAGGATATTTCAACTATATTGCTGATACTAATGCGAGTTGTTAGAGTGTGTTTCTTCTCGATAATATTATCTCTACGTGACAGGACGTTTTGTCGTTTGCTAGTCTGTTGATCTCGGCTACTCGGTCACTTAACTCTGAAAACACCCGCACTTTTTTTTCATGCTCTCGAAGCGTTCGATCGCATCTTTTCGAATGAAAAATTTTCATTTTTTTTTGTACATTTTTTTCGATAATCGTCAAAAAAAAACAAAACAGACATTCAACAACGTGAAAAAGTGATATTTCTATCGAAATATAAATGATAAAAATAGGATTTAGTAAAAAGATGCAGGTTTACACGTTATATATGCATGCTAGTTTGTTTATATACGTTTAGATAAAGTCGTTCTTGCTTTATCGCATTTGGAATGGTACGAAGCGAGAAGAAGAGTAAGAGGGAAAAAATAGAATCGTGGCAGAAGTGCCAAACATTATTTACAGCATGTTGTCACGTTAGGCCATCTGTATTAGCTGTTTTATGCTCCATTCAGATTAGAACGCTCCCCGTAACACGCATTAGATTAAATCCCCACAAAACACGTACAATTGTACTGTATAAATGTATATGCATTTACAGCGTCCGGGTTTATGATTATATATTATTTTACTTATAAATTATATGTAAGTAAAATAATGGATATATAATTAGGACGAGCGAAGCGAGTCCCCTTCATCATGCAACAATTGATTCATTTTAGTGGTGCATTTTATGAAAAAACTACTCAATATTTAGGCTTGAAATTGAACATAATTATTTATAATGCCGTCTAGATGTGTTTTCAATCAATTATTATTTATGCCGAAATTTTGGTTATTGAAAAAAATTGCTCTCTAAAGAATACGCATGTTTAGTGCTCCCTTCTTCAGAACGTTTTGAAACACGCATATAGTGCTGCCGTCTTTAGAAATTTCGATTAATTTATTGTACGCTCTAGGCGCCGAATTATATACGGTTTAACTCGAGTTTGAGATTAAAATAGGTCAATGTTCTTTAGACGAAATGTTTTTCAGATAAAAAGGTATGAAACGTACTTTCGTATGAAAATATTTCGAAAATGATCGAAAGCTTACTTCAATCAGTTTTTTTCAATTTTAAGGAAAAAATGTCTTTTTCCACAGTGATTTTCTTCTTCGATTGTCTTCATAAATTTTTAAAGAAAGCTGTTATTTTTGTTGTTCTATGAATTTTAAGCTTAGTGCAATGGTAGGCGAATCTTTAGTTCTATCTTTTTTATAACTATAATGTGGATTTTGTTTAAATGAAGTTAACAATACAATTCTCTGAAAATTGAACAAACAAATGGATAAGGGGGTCAAAATTTTTGTTAAACAGAAAATATTCTCATAAAAGATTTCGTAGCACTAAAAATTCGTATATGATAACTTGTAGAAAACAAAAATTCTGAATGAGAAACCTTGTATATAATATTAATTAAAAAAAACTTGTATTTAAAAATGGAAATTTTGTAAAAGAAAAAATAATTTATTATTCCACAAGTAAATTTTATCATAATCGAGCTTCGCGAGTCATCACAAAGTTGAACTTTTGCTAGTTTAAAAAATATTAATTCATTCATTTCTGTGTGTCTTTTCAAATATTAATTTCATCCTCCGCAGTCTACATATATTTTATCCTCGATTATTCCGACGTTCAAGATAAGGTCGATGTAAGTTGAAACAGTTTTTTAGCGTATTTTAATCATTGTTGTGATCAAATTCAGATTTGATTAGTATTCACTAATAACTATTTTTAAAATATTAATTCCTGGATTCAAGTTTGTCATGCACTGAGGAAAAAAAAATTGAAAAAACTGTGAAACGGTTCAAATAACCGTGTGTGGACGAATGTTTAGTGAAATCCTAATTGTCATGACTAGAGACAAATCTAAGATCGATCAAAATTACGTTGAATACTTTTCTGGTATGAAAAAAGTTTTGTTTATTTTGATTGCAAATAAAAATTATTTCATATATCGTCTCATTCGAATAACTTTTTTGTCTACGTCATCGTAGAGCTGTTTATTCCACACGTAAGAATAAATTGAGGACGATTAATTATATCGGTTAGTGATTAAATTTATTAGCGTGAAAGATGAGACGTGACAGCACGCGCTCTCGCAAGATAAATTCATCGTATGACGCGACAGTAGTAAGCACGTGGGATTGCTATCCCTGCGACATCGCTTTTACAACGATGTCTCAAATTTCTTCTGTACATCTGATTAATTTTAAATGATTTCTTTTTCTAATCGTCATAATAATAATTAGCAGCATTTTTTTATCGAACCATGTATAATATAAAGATTTTTTGATTTGTTAAAATAATTTGGCTGATCATGTTCTTAATCTCTTCGTTAACTTCAATACATCAACAAATATGAATAATGTTTGCATTTTTTGAAACATTCTGGATGAATGAAAAATAAGAAATTAAAACGAATAATATTTTATGATAATTTAAAAAACAATTTGGGCCACTGAACAACGTTCGATAATCAATAAATAATGAACGCCAGGATTATGATATTATTTTTCTTATATTGAATTTCACCAAATACTATTTCAAAATTCATTTTCAAGCACATTCTATAATTTTGGCAAAAGCAAAGGCAAATCAAAAGTTTCACAATACATTTTTAATTGCATTCGAGATTTCAAGTAAACGCCGTATTTATTTGCGATTTGTTTGAACATTGATGTTTCCTACACATTTCGTACTAAAATACGCAAAAAACGAAAACTGAAAAATTACTATTACAGCAATAGAAACGGGGGGCTACCTTGAATTTTTAGGATTTTTACTATGCAAAGTGTAAATTTTTATGAAAGTAAAATAAAATCTTTGGTATAATATAGGAAATTTTGTTTTCTTTTCATAAAAATTGACGTTTGCTTAGTCATAATCACAATAATTCAAGATTGTTGCCCGTTTCTCATTTTCAGTAATTTTTCAGTTTTAATTCTCTCCGTGAACGTAAATGGAAAGTCCGTTCTGACGTAAATCCATGATCGAATTAAAAATACGTTGGAATATCTTGGCTGCGTACGTTCTTTGCTTTAAATGTAATTTCGCCGATGTCTGTTTTTCAATGAACTAATGTGGCTCGAGCTGAAAATGAGATAACGCGAATTTTGGTCTTGGGATTCAGATAATCGTGTCTTATAATTAATAAATGTCACTGTTATAACGATTGGAATTTCTTTTAATGCTTTATTGAGGTTTTAAGTGGTGTTACCAGGGTAACAGGCCCAAAAACATAAGTATTTTTGAGAAACTTTTTTAAGTAAACGATGTAACATATTAATTTTCTATTTTATCATACGTACACTATAACTATGGAATAAAGCATCAATAAAAATTTAGTCGCTCTGGTGGTATATAAAGGTGAGATATACTAGTTCAAAATAGATGCCTCCAAACAAAAAACGAAACAATGCAGTTGACATCAAATTAGACGTACACGTAAACGGAAATGAAAAAACTAAAAAAAAATAGTAAACAACATATAAGTAGCTATCACACTACGTAGGGGAATTCAGAAATATTGAAAAAATAACAAACTGGCGAGCATCTAAGAAAAAACTTTGAAATTCCACTAACTTTTCGTGTACAAAAAGTTATGTAAAATTGAATCAGTTTTATCGTTTCGATTTGATTACCGATTATTAGATTTGTTCGCTTTGGTGTTAATACCGTCGAAAAATGTAACCCCGCAAATACCGTTTTTCTAGAAATTTGGGGTGTTAACGAAAAAATGATTGAATCTCTTTTAAACCTATTGAAGCCTGTAAATTTGCGTGTAAAGAAAATTTGGTAATATTTTTATGCAATTTAAAAATTTTGTTGTTACAAGGAATCCATAATAATGCAAGATTAAGTTACGTGCAATATTATGGGAATCGAAAGACATTTAATGATATCTCAGTAAATAATGATGCTGAAAATATGAAAATTTTGACAGAACACAAAGAAGGCTGAACAAATATGATCCGTGTTTTTAGATTCGGTAACCTCAAACATATTGTACGTCTTTTGTTCTAAAATTTTTAATGACTCCAGAAATAATTAAATTGAAAAATAGTTCAATTTTAACTGCTCCTTTGTTTTACATTGTATATAAAAAAAATTAAAAAAAAAACATTGGGTGTTTCAGTTAGCTTTGGAAAGTTTTTTAAAAAATAGCACTCTTCAAGAGCCCTTAAAACTAAGTGGAATACCTGATAGTGAAAATCTTGAAAGAAAATATTGAGATTTTAATTTGGTTGTCTCATTATATCAAAATTATTGTTATTACTTATATTTCGATGTTTATTCATTTTTCTTCCAATTTCAATGATAATGATATTGCATAACATACCAATATCGGAATTTTATCAATAGGTATATCACGCCAGCCACGAATAGCTCACGTAGTGATTTTTGTTCTACATTTAGCCGCATCAATTTGTTCTTTGTGTATTTCCGATATACGAGGTACGATACCGATAATAACTTTTGTGGTAATAAAAATTCTTCATAAAATATAAAAATTTAATCATTCAATGGAATTCCAACTGCTGACAACCGATTTCTGTTTTGTGGTCACCTCACTTTCGTTGAGGCGATCTACCAGTCGAATTGCAAACAAAAGAAAATAATTTTGAAAAGATTCAAAAGTATTGTAGAAAAATGAACAAATTCAATTTATACGACGAAGAAAAAACGTCTGATTGTTTATTGAACAATTTTTTTTTTCAACAAATAATTATTAATCTTATATAATTTCATTATTGCATATCAATGTTGGTAACGTCATAAAAACCGCCGAGTAATTTCAGATTTTTTTGTGAACCGATAAGTATTGAAATTCTTATGGGATAAAATTATCAGAATGAATATTATGTATATAATTCATCCATGAAAAAAAGAAAAACCAATTTTTATTTGATTTAACGGGGGAAATTCATGTAAACGTAAGTTTTTTCAAGATTTTTTTATAAAGAAATGGAATAGTTTATTGAATTAACATACAGCATATCTCAAAATATACGATGTAAGGTATATTGACAAATTTTTTTAGACTAAAATATTCCAAAATGGCGGCGCCACAACTGCTGGATGTCAGCACCTTAGATTTGCGACGTGCAGCCTACAGGTCTAAAATCTCAGCTAAAATAAAAAAATCAAATTTTTATTGTTAAAATATATTAATGCACTTTGCATGACAGAGAAAAAAATTACAAATTTAGGACCAGTTTGAAAAAAAATCACTTATTTTTGTATTTTTGTGAATGGTCCTAAATTTTTAATTTTTTTTCTCTGTCATGCAAAGCGTATTAATGTATTTTAACAATAAAAATTTGATTTTAGCTGAGATTTGAGTGCCTGTAGGCTGCACGGCGCAAATCTGAGGTGCCAACTTCCAGCAGCTGTGGCGCCACCATTTTGAAATATTTTAGTCTAAAAAAATTTATCAATATACCTTACATCGTATATTTTGAGATATGCTTTATGTTAATTCAATAAACTATTCCATTTCTTTATAAAAAAATCTCGAAAAAATGTACGTTTACATGACTTTCCCCCTTTAACTATGTATACTAAATTTGGTAACGTTTCCTTGATTCCTTGCACAATAATGAGGTAACAAAGAAACAAACGAACTTTTGCATTTATAATATTAAAGATTAAAACATTAAATAAAATTGACCAAACAATTAATATTGATTATTATAATGCAAATTCTATTTAGAGAGGTTATAGACTTGCGGAGCTCAACAGTCCTTTTTTGTGCCTCTTAACTAACATTTATGAAGGGTTTTCTAATTTTTTATCGCTGTCTATTTTATCTCACATGCAAAATAATCGGTATTGAAATATGTTGGTCTGAGAGAGACGTAAACCGTGGAAAAAGAATGAAGAGAAGAATAAAAAGAGAGTGGGAGAGAGGAAAAAAGATAGATCTGGACGAATCTCTGTAAAACGGTTGTGGAATGGTCCACGTCAAATCCCGTACAGACTCCCTGGGGAACTCTACGCAGTGACGGTACCGGGTGGCACAGAGACCACGATATCGCAAGTCTCGTCACCAAACTGAACCTTCTCTGTCTCCACTTTTCTCCATCTCTCTTTCGTGCCCTCTCGTTTCAGTCTTTTCCTCTCTCGCTTTTTCTTTCTATTTTTCTCTTTCGTGTTTCTGTATAGCGTTTGCTCTTGGAATCCTCGTACTAGTACCAAAACGTTCCTCATACGATTTGCTACCGTCAGGAGGAACGAAAAGGACCATTTTTCTCGCAATCTCTCTAAGCTGCTCTCTCGTCAAAATATAGGTCCCCTCGACGGGGGTTGAAAAACACTTGACTCAACGAATACAAGTGGCTTTCGCGCCTCTCTCTCTCTCTCTCTCTCTCTCTCTCTCTCTCTCTCTCTCTCTCTCTCTCTCTCTCTCTCTCTCTCTCTCTCTCTCTTTCTCTCTCTCTCTATTTCTCTTTCTTTTTTTCTCACTTCGAACTACCGGGTGGTTGTGTCATGTCAGACAACCTCTGGCACTCGTGTCAATCGGTTCGGTGATGATTTTACGAGAGACTCGCTCGTCCGCGCGATCTTAACTCGAAAAACTGACATTAACGTAACGAGATTATTTTTCAATAGATTCTAACTCGATTTAATACACAAAGAAAATTAAATATATTACGTTCAACTGAATGTTGCAGTTTTAATGACATTGGACGTTTGAGTTTCTTTTCATCGTTTGAAATAAACAATCTTCGCGCTTCTCGAGCTCCGAGAAATCTTCTGTGACTTGTAATCGCTAATAAAATAAACAATAAAAAGTTTCCTAAATCCGAGTTCAAAAAATATTTGAATCTGGAGTAATTACGCTTGCGAATTACGAGAAAAAATTAAAAGCCTGTTCTGCCTCTCCATTTAACTGACAAAGATTTTTTACATCAAAAGTCTTTTGGATTCCACCGGTCAAAAAAAAACATGATTGGAGACGCTTCGATGTTCGACGTGAGTAAAATACGATCCGACGACCCCCAGGGTCGCAGATTATTTCAAGTGTTAATTTTTTTTTTTCAATGCCAACCAGCGATTATTCGCGCTGTATTGTAAACTTTTGCGATTAAAACGATAATGCATATCGCTGAAACGTGAGCTCGAATCAATTGTCGTAATTCTTTAATATTAATTACAGAAAAATGAATTTTTTAGATTTTATTGATTTCGGTTCGAGTCAAATCGATGTTCGAAAATGTTTCACTTATCAAATATTTTAAGGACTGCAGAGTAATATTATGCTCTATTTTTGCTGAATTCTCTTGCCAGAAAATGCTCCACAAAAATCGAGTATATCGAAGAATAATATTCGACATAGGGCACATTAATTTTTATTAAAAAGAAAATTATTTAAAAAATCACAGAGTATACAAAATTTGGAATGCGAACAATATAATAAAAACGGAAACACAAAAATTACGCGTTCCTGCCTATTAAATTAAAAAAATGCGATTTTTTATTTACTTCTTAATTCAAACTCCCACGATCTGCAAAGGAATGAATTGTTTCAATGCTGCAAAAATGTGATCATAAAAAATCGTTGAGACGGACATTCTCATGAGTACATAAATGTCTATCAATACTACATCGATAGACTACGTATGGGGCATTTTATGTAACTTTTCCATTTTCAAATCCTGACCACTTTTAATTCGTAGTTATTTTTTCTATGTTTTTCTATACAATAAATAAGCGGTGACGTATTTTGGGATTTTTCGATTCGGCAATGGTTTCCATTCCATTTTCACAGCCAATCGAATTTTCGACTTTTTGTTTTACCCCTCTGGGTACAATTAAAATGACCGGTAGCAAGTTTGCACAGTTTTTAATGTATTTTTAAGCAAAAAATGCATCGAGTCTCGAAAAAAATGTTTCTATTTTTTATTTCTTCTTAAATTCACACTCCCACGATCAAAAAGAATCATTTTTTTTTTAGACTCGATTCATTTTTTATCTGAAAGTACGTTAAAAATTGTGCATACTTGCTACCGGTCATTTTTGTTGTAGCACTCATAGTTTCCGCGTTAACGCAGCATGAACCCGGAGAGAGATAAAGTAAAAATTGAAAATTCGACTGGCTGCGAAAATCGAAAAAATGGCCAAATCGAATAATCCCAAAATACGTACCCGCTTATTTCTTGTGTCGAAAAACATTTTGAAAATTCCTACGAATCGAAAGTGGTGAGGGTTTAGGAATGTAAAAGTGTTGTGAAATGCCCCATATATGAAGCAGTATCGAACGAGAAAACGATGACTTTGCAGACAACTGACAAGAAGAAGTCACTGGACAAAAACAAAATAAACAAACACACAAAAAAATTGGCAAGGAACATTGAAATGATAAAGTTAGCTTGTTCGAAGTAGGATCATTTGATTTTTGTTGCTTGGATATAAATTGTATGGAATGATTGGTGCACGATCGAAACACGTGAAGGTGGTTGTACACGTGAAATTGCATATTCTCGTGATAAGTATCTGGGGAATGTCAGAGGATGTCAGAGACGAGCGCCCACGAGGGGTCGACGTCTCTGACATCTTGGAGCAACGAAGAAACTTGTCGTTGATAATTCAATAAAATAATTCTCCGTGCGGTACGAGAAACACGAACTGAATCGATTTTATTTTCATTTTTTCTCCTCTCTCTCTCTCTCTCTCTCTCTCTCTCTCTCTCTCTCTCTCTCTCTCTCTCTCCCCCCCTCCCCCCCCCCTCCCTCCCTCCCTCCCTCCCCTTTTGGAATATTTCCTTCTATTTTTTTCCTATTCCTCGCCATCAAATAAAATTGTGTACCAGAGATGAAGGCTTATCGAATGGTTATTGTTAATAAAATATGCTTTATAATGTTCGATGTATAAATGTTTTATTATTTGGTTATTCCCAACAGGAGATGACCGATGAATTATTGTTCTCGGTGCTCGGTCTGACTATGGACTCCATAAATACCGGCGAAATATTGCCTCCGGCTTTAACATCAGCGCCCTACGATTACGAAGCAACAATATGCCGAACAACGACCGACGAAAATCCACAAGTTTTCGATAATAATATCGGCACAAACACGGGGATTAACGAGACCGAATGCTACACCGATCTGACTTGTTCGCTACCAATGCCTTGGAGCGATTGGACGGCAAACCCTTCTCTTTCATCTAGTAATTAACATTTTTACTTGAAATCTGCTATTCTATGAATTCAATTCAATCTCAGAGAACATAATTCGGCGATTTTCAAATATTATTTCAAAATTATTCCACATGTGACACGGGCGTGTATTTTTTACTGACGTTAGTTAAGTAATAATGATGCGTGTAAGCGCAAATTGAAAACTTCCCATAAATTTCGATGGATATCGACAATTTAGTATCCTCAAGTTTTTTGGGTCGGCGAATACGAATATTACTAAAAATTTGTCGTCTTACCAATGACACTCGATTTTACCAATTTTAACAGGGAAAACGGATCAAAAGTTTACCAGTCTATTGATTAAAACACAACTTTCTAACAAAAATGACCGGCCAATCAATTTTTTTTTCAAACTTGCTACTTTAAACATACAAGTTTTTTGTTAGAAGGATTGATGAACAAATACTTCTTTTTTTCTTTGACCACTTGAATAAAAAAATTTGTTTCTGAAAATTAATACAGTTCACAATAATTTGATACTACAATTTCCATCGTCCTCTGTCATCAAGTATTACCTTTGTTATATCGTTAAAGTCTTGCCATTGAATTAAATGTTGATTACCTAGCGAATTTTATATTTTCGAATACTTTATATTAAGCATAAAACAAAAAAATGTTTTTCTCTTTCAGGCTGTTTCAGTGAACTCAGCGAACTGGATTCAGAGCTTGAGTGGTGTCTCGACAGAAGCTGGAACGCGGATTTGCCGGAAAGAACACCCCTCTGCACTCCTGGGTGCGAAGGTTTTTTGCATCTACCACTACCTAAGCCTCAACAAGTGTTTCAACACGACGAGCCGTTGCTCGTTCTCGGAATTGATCTCAGGGCGCTTGAAGACACACTAGGAACTGGTATTATTATTCTTCCGATAATTTATTAAGGTAGTACAATCGGGAATCAAAATTAACTTTAAAAAAATGCGGACACCGGGAAAAAGACCGCAGTGTGTGATCGTTCGTGAAATTTCAAAACAGGTCGGCGTGCAAAACCTGAGATAATTTGCTTATTCGCTCAATCTGTCTATTCTTCTTTTAATCTTAATGACTAAAAGCCTCGATATCATATTTTGATAAATAAATAATATTATGCAAAGAAATATTGTCCCGGAAAAAAAATTATTATCCTGATTGACCGTTTTCAAGTTAAAATATACCTGTAAAAAATCCAATGCAATTAATAGCATGATCGTCATATGAGACTATGGGCCATAGTAAGCCTGTGTTCGCATGGACAGCTTTTCACCGTGCGCAATCTAAATATCTAGAGACGCAGCAGCGACTTGATGTCAAGTATTAAAAAGATAGCGTTGAACGTCCAAGGCAAAACGGGTGGTCGAGTATCTATACTCGAGATTGGGCCATTTTCCGTTACTTTGCTGCGAATGCGAAGGCTGAACGAAGGCTGTTCGACTTTTCAAAAAAATGAAACTTTCCCAAACTAATGTGTTCAATGCGCTTCCAATGGTACAATTTTTTTTTTTTTAAGTAATTCCCAAAAACGAAAATTTCAGTATTGCGAGCGGTATTTTATTCGTGTCTTAAGAGGGTAATTTTTTAAAGGAATTAGTGCGATTGTACTACCTTAAGAATTAATGACTAGTTTTTCTTGCTAATATAAAATAATTGGACTTTCGTTTTTGATACAGCGTGCGTCTCTTTTGTTCCTACTAAACTTTTCTAATATTCAAAAATTGATCCTGCTCATTTTGTTGGTGTCGTAAGCATAGAAGAATTAATACGTGAAAAAAGTCTCGTAAATATAAATCAATGAAAAAAGACCATAAAAAACTGAATCTATGTGAAAATAATTAAGGCAATG
The DNA here is from genome assembly GCA_963989365.1 of Rhimphoctona megacephalus. Lineage (NCBI taxonomy): Eukaryota > Metazoa > Arthropoda > Insecta > Hymenoptera > Ichneumonidae > Rhimphoctona > Rhimphoctona megacephalus. Next base: position 18,610,681 of record OZ022420.1, read on the forward strand.
TTCCGATTTTTTAAGCAAAAAATTGACGATTTTTGGATTTTTTTTTAGAAAACCTTTATTATTCACATGAATAAAACTTTTTCACAGTATTAGGCAACTCTTAAAGTTCACAAAAAAATTTTTTTTTTTGGCCGTCATAAATAAATGTGCAGTACGCGCTGAAGTTGACACCTCAAAAATAACATGACAAACGGTTTCAGCGATAGCTCCGCCCCCATTGGTCTGAAACACAAAAATCAAAAACAGGCCTGTTAAAAATTTAGTCCTTTAGTTCGCTAATGTCGACATTAGTCAAAATAAAAAAAAAAATCCACGCATATTTTAGTGAAAAAACAAAAAAGCCATTTTTCATTTTTGTTCATTAAAATACGCGTGGATTTTTTTTTTTCGGAATTTTGACTAATGTCGACATTAGCGAACTAAAGGACTAAATTTTTAACAGGACTGTTTTTGATTTTTGTGTTTCAGACTAGTGGGGGCGGAGCTATCGCTGGAACCGTTTGCCATGTTATTTTTGAAGTGTCAACTTCAGCACGTGCTGCATATTTATTTATGACGGCAAAAAAAAACAATTTTTTTTTTTTGTGAACTTTAAGAGTTACCTAATACTATGTGAAAAGTTTTATCCATATAAATAATAAAGGTTCTCTGAAAAAAAAATTTCAAAAATCGTCAACTTTTTGCCTCAAAAATCGGAACATATTCCCTTAATGATCTCTTGATGTTGCAGATTTGAACAACAATCGGTTCGATGAAAATCTTTTATTGTCAACGAACGCAAACGATGCTCTGGCTACGCACGATTATACGAATCGAAACTTGTCTCAAGCGGTTGATGATCGATGCTTCCCGTGTACTTATCAGGGATGCCTTAAGGTGATTTTCTAAAATCTTTGCTTCTGATTATTTTGAGAACTGGAATCTCCAATGTTCTTCAATATAAAATACACTAAACCTTTTGAATTTTTTTTTTTTACTAATTATCTCCTTGATTATTTTCAAGCTTTTGTATTTTTAAATAGATTTTACAACCTCGAATTTTCATTTGTATTTCAACTACTTTTAGCAGCATTGTTTTTAATTTTTATTCAAAATGATTTTTCTCCAATAGTCATCAATATTTAATATTAACTTTATTCAATATTATATCAATTGTTTCAAAATGTTATTCATTTGTTTTTTAAATGTTTATTTTATTGATTTGTAAGAACCGATTTTGAAATCGGTAGCGAAAAATGTTGTCCTACACTATTTAAAGTTTATTATTAAATGAATTTTTATTCGTTAGCATTGATGAAATTTATGCTTTTTTCAGGTTTATGCGAAAGCATCTCATTTGAAAGCTCATTTGCGTCGTCACACGGGCGAGAAACCATTTGCATGTACGTGGGCGGATTGTGGATGGCGTTTTAGCCGATCTGACGAATTAGCACGACATCGGAGATCTCACTCAGGCGTAAAACCATATCCGTGCGAAATGTGTACAAAAAGATTCGCGCGAAGCGATCATTTGGCAAAACACCGCAAGGTTCATCGTAAAAATGCGTATCCGTTGTTTCAAAACGGTAAACAATTTCGTTCGGGCAAAATAAATGTTTTGCCATCTGAGCTTTGATTCTATAACTAACGAAAATTTGCGTCAAGGACACTTCAGAAATGCCAAAGAGAATAATGTGTGTGACGAGCTATTTTTTCAGTATCAATGTTGTTTCGTAAAATAAAATAAAATAATACATAAAGATTAAATTTAAACAAGCAATAATAATAATAGTGAGTTTTTTTGGCTTTCGTTCGAAGTTGTGTCGAGGAAACAAAAGAACACTGCAGCAAAACTTTTCGAAATACCTCGTTAAACGAATAAGCCATTCTGCAGCGATTTAAACATATACGGCAGTTAAAAATGATTATAAAATTAATGTAAATTTTTCAATCATCAAGAAAATACAAAAAAAAAAGAACAAATACATCTCGACTAAGTAACAAGTTAAATATATCTAAATTTCAAGAATGTTACTGCGTTTTTTCCTCTTTTCCTGTTTATTTCCCAGATTTCCAAAATGCTCAAACCCAATTTTAATACACATTCAATTTGTCATCAAAAATACGTTAGCATTTATCTCCAATATATATTTATCTCCATATATTTTACCAAAAATTGAAATTCGTCAGTTTGGCAAGAAAAATTTCTTATACCACGAAAAGGATTTCATTCTATTTTCGTTTTTTCAACCTTCAATTCAATTTAATAAACATGTTAAAAATTTCATGTTGCCCCTTTGTTCCTACGATTTTCTCAACGATTTTTCAAACATAGTTCTCTCAGATGATAACCATTTTCAAAAATATTATTATGGTGTATAGTAAAATCGAAAGCTTTCTTAACTCTAATACAAATAAATGAATAACAATAAAAAATATATTATTATTAATATTGTTATATTCATCTAAAAATATTAAATCACATTAATTCTTAATTCATTTATTTATATGTGTAGTAAGTCTAGTAAGTTTTTTGATCAGGCTCCCTTTTGATAAGTGACTAATTTTTTAAGTTCAAGGATACGCGTTCTGTTATCGTACATACCGCCGAAACGGTTTGAAATAGTCCACAAAATCATAGGACCAATTTTGTAGCGCATAAATTTTCCTACAAAAAAGTCCCTGTCGGCATTTTTCTACCTTCAGTAGTTTAGTCCGGATAGCGTATTGAAAAAAAGGTAAATATCTAAATATCTAAAAACATTCGTTCTGCACCATAAAACCCTTCGAAACCAGGGATGTTTTCAATTAGCTCTGAGAACTAAACTACTGAAAATAAAACAGTACCGCCGGGGACTTTTTTGTAGGAAATTTGATGCGCTACAAGATTGGTCCTATTAACTTTTGGTCTATCGCCAACCGTTTCGGTGGTAGGCGTGATGACACTTGAAAAACTTAAAAAATTAACGATTCATCAGGGAGGAAGCCTGATGAAAAAACATTACTAAACTTTTCGACTGAACATCCGAAATTTAAGATTACATGTGACTATTGGTCGTGTGTCACACAGTATAAATTCAATTACGTTCGATTTAAGAAAGCGTTCTTTCATTGTGCATCAAAATAATAAAGTGTCCAATAAAAATAGTGGTAGTCTTTTATTATCATTGAGAACGAAAGTACTTACTGTATCTTGAGAAAATGGTCTTCGCGGTGTAACCGTGGCACTTTTTTTTCTCCACGTGCCCCAATAAGGGGGTCGACGATTTTCAGAAAAGGCCAAATATTTCGCACGTTGTTTCTCAACCGTTGGTTTGGCCTGATTGACCACATCGCAACCACCAATCTCATCCTCATCTGTTAGAATAAAAAATAATAATAATAACAAAGCAAAATATTGGATAATTCGACTCGAGGCAAGTTTCCTATTGAAAAAATCTCTTTTTTTTATCTTATTTACCTATAATCATGACATCGTCGTTCGAATCCGAAGGCCAAGTTTTTCCGTATTTTCTCTTTTCTCTACTTTTTATTTCCTCGACGTACAGACGGTCGGTTCCGTTCAATTTATCGATACAAACCACGTCGAATTCTCTCTTTTCGGAATCATTCAAACTACGACGACAAACTGGTGCTACTCTCATATCCACTTTAACTTGGAAGGGCATGAAATTGCTTATTCGTACAGGTTTCTTCTCCTCGACGACCTTTGCTTCTGGTTTCTTCGGTGTGAAAAAACTCACAAAACTCGATGCAGCTTTTTGTTTCTTTCTCTCAGCCTCGAGTCTTTCCTCCTCCTTTTTACGCCTCTCTTCTTCTTTCGCCTCTTCACGCTTTTTTCGATCCTCTTCTTTCGCTCGGTCCTTGCGCTCTTTTTCTTTCTGCTTTTGTCTGCAAATGAGAAAAAATTTAGATTACAAGAGCTATTTTCCAATTTTCTCGCGTCTTGTATTTTGGTTATAATAATCGTACTCGATTTCCATTTGTTTCTTCAATTCCTTCTGCTCTTTCTCCTTTCTTTTCTGCTCCTTTTCCGCTTCTTCTTTTTCCTTTTTCGCACGACGCCTCGCTTCTTTTTCCTTTTTCCGAATCAATCTCGCCTCCTCGCGTTTTTTTTCTCTTTCCTATATGATGATAAAATCATTTAACACATCGTTCACATCGTTGAATTTTCAATCGAGGTAAGAAAAGCAGAATGACGTTTTTACGACGTCAAAAATCGAGTATTCGCGAGCGCTAACGGTAAAAATCAATTATTACGCACAGAATTATTAATTTCATAAAAATGCAATCAAATAGAAAATATACTGAAAGAAAATGACCTAAAATTTTAGTTCTAGATAACCCATTGAATTACTATTCAATCACTACTGAACTGAATATGCTCGTTCAATATTATGCCGATACAATATTAATTCTGAATTTATTTTATCTTGGGACTTGACCCTTCGGCTGTACACCTATTTTCACCGGCGGCTTCTAAAATGCTTGTTTCTCCGGCTTAAATCATCCAATTTTAATTGATCACGAGAGATTTTCAAACTTCAAAATGTTTCCAAATGATTGTTCACCACGAAAGAGCGAACCTAAAATTGTTTTACACGAAATCCAGAAAAATGCACAATCGGTGGTGCAAATTCGAACCAGTGTGCAGCCGAAGGATTAAAAATTTTTCAGAATAATAATTATGTAAATAATTTTTAATAATTTATTCCCATTGTGTAGAGAATTTGAATTCAGAAATTAAAATTATACGATGTGATAGATTTTCATGATGTGTGACGATTTTCAATTATCGCATTAAATTTCCATTTATAAATCATAAAAATGACAGCGTACTAAATAAATTACCAGAAAGTGGAAAAAAGAGTAATTTGTTTAAAAAAAATGCTTCACGTTGAGAAGATTAAACTTTCTGACTTGAAATTATTCGTAATCAATGAATTGGAAGTGTAAATATTTACGAGTTTCTGCATGCGTTGTTCCTCACGACGTTTGGTCAATTCCATTTTTTTCTCGAGTTGTTTTGGTGTCAATCTTCTTCTCGCACCGTTCTTACTGTCAGATATAACATCAGAAGTGGGTGTTTTGTCCAAACTCGTGCCATTGACATTTTTCTTATCATCCTGTGACTCATTTTCTTTGTTTAACTTTCTCTCGTCCGTATCGTCATCCGACGATGAAATTCCAACGACCGAATCCAAGTCCGAATTATCGTCCGAAGAAGTGTCCGATTTTACTCGTTCTGTATCGTTCTCCGAATTTTCAAGCTCTTTTGCGAGTTCCTCGTTGCTCGATTCGTCGGATTTCGAGGGTTCAAATTTTTCCCCCTTTTTCTCGTTTTGCGCGGTCGTACAAGTTTCTGCTGAATTTTCTTCTACGTTTTCGCTCGTATCGCATCTCGTCAATATGACGATCAGTTCTTTTTTTTGTTGTGTATTGACTTTTACCAAAAAACGCGTTATATCACCGACCTTTGTTTCACCCTTAGTATCTACTTTTGTTTCCTTCAATGAGGCTTCTTCGGTGACACAGCCGCTTTTTGAATCCTTCGCAGAACTCTCATATGCAATTTTCGCGACATCGTCGTCTCTTGAATCTTTCTTCTCGAGTTCCATTTCCGAAACTTTTTTTTCCTCAGAATTTTCCATTCTCGTAACTTTAACGATTTTCAGGCTACGAATTTCACTGGGTGAAGGTGACATGTGTTTACGTTTTTTGTTCGACAGACTGTTAGAAGTTCCTGATGTGCCCAACATTTGAAATGGCAAAAGTGCTGCAATTTCAAACAAATTCCCTTATCAACAATGAGACTCAATAAAAACTCTAACTGTATTATTATCGGTTTTATGTTAACAGCGAAGGCTTATTCTTTAACCATACACTTCCCTGATACTACAGGGAAGTATCTACTTCAAGGTTTAAGGAGAACATTGATGAAACTTTCAAATAATCGCGCTTTTCCAATTATGATACTACTTTTGGTGAGTGTTCCTATTATCTAAAAACTGAGAAATAACTGCAAGCACCACACTGCTAAACAATATTTTCGACCCTCGATGCGAAAACCGAAAAAATGATTCAGCTGCCTAAGTTTTCATCCTCACCAATCACAGATATTTTTACACATTTATCTAAGTATTATTAACAAAACAAAGCACTGATTTTATCATTCAATCATTTTTTGCAGATACGATTATTTTTTGTTCATTCATGAATATGATAGAAAATTTATTAATTCAATAAAAGTGATTGTATCTCAATAATAGTACTTTTGAAGTGCTTCAAATTCCTTAATATTTGAAAGCATCCCTAAGAATCAGACTCGAAAGCAGTCAATTCACTATAAAATATTAGACAAAAAAATAAAAAATAAAACAGATTAATAAATTCATGATAAAAAATTGTTATTCCGGGAAATATTGTTGGACAATAAAGCCAATGCTTATTTTTGTTTATAACGAAGCAATGTGTGAAAAACTCTTCGATTGGCAAAGACCAAAACTTTGGCAGTTGAATTATTTTCGGGATTTTCACGTTTTGGAGTTTAGGGGTGCAGTTCTCTTAATTATTTCTCGATTTCATGACCACCAAAACACTTTATTGGAAAAATTATATTCAAAAAACATACTAGGAAAAATTATCAGTTTTCAAAGGAACAGGCGTTTAAATCTGAAGTCAATCTTTGGCTAGGATATTCTTGACTTCGAGTATACTTCAAAACTTAAATCATGTCTACAGGTGGAAAATTTTATTCAAAATTAAACACTGCTTTATTATCATTAAATCAAATCTTCGAAATCACCGAAAAAATCTTTGTACATTACGTATAATTTTGAAAAACGTGTTGGTCGATGTAGATTATAGAGAAAAAATATTCTTTTTTTAAGTCTTGTACCAAAATGAATAATTACTGATGTTAACTTTGTTATGTGCTGTATGAATCATATATAATAAAAAATGATGCAGCAGTTAGAAATAAATACTAAAATAATGGGGGAAACCAGTGTTTCTTATCCGATACAGAGGAAAATAAATACATAATTTCCTTTTTTGAATACCCTGTATCATTTTCTTCTTTTTTGGGGTTACAGTCATAGCACATTCTTCAGTATCCATTGGTTCATCCATAACTTTCATCTCAGTTCTGAAAGAATCAGATAAAGTCTCTTTTAATAATTGACTTAAGCTAAATTAATTTGATGAATAGAAAATTCATTTAATCCATGTGATACATTTGAAACAATGAATTTTTGAAAACCGTCAAGTAAGAACACATTTTTCTATTGTAATGGATAATAGACTGTTAAATATGTGAAAAAATTGTTCAAAATTTTTAATTTTTAAAAATCTTCATGCAATTAATTTTTTTTATGGTAAAACGGTTTACATTATTTCAATGAAACAACATTTTCTTTTTGTCTGCTTTTTTTAACTATGAAAATTGATCAAATGTTTTTTGAGAACCAAAGACAAAACGGACAAACAAAATTAAGACAATTAAAAAAATGTTTAAATGGTAATTAAAAAGGATAATGAATTTCATTACACTACAATGATATAAATTTCAACAGCACATTTTTTTCTGCCACATGAAAATGGACTTTTGAATAGCAGTTTGAATTACTACATTAATAAACCTCTATGATTTGAAACATCGGTAAACAATTTTTTGCAATCCTTGATAACCACACTATATTAATAAAAAAATAACATTATGATTTTCTTTTAAAATTTTGTAAAGAGGTCTTTTTTTTAATGAAGCGATATTGAAGAAAAAAACAGCAAAATTGGCTATTAATATTTGGACTTATCGGTAACGAAAAGTCTTGGTCGCTGAGACCCATGAGTAGTAATAGCTCATGAATCAAGGGACTATTAACAAATGACCAAAAAAATGTTGAGTTCCATTATGGCACACATATTTCAAAAATTTAGATGAACAATTCGAAAATCAAGTCGATAAATGACGAAAACTGCAACGTTTTTGTTTTTATTTTTGTAACAAAAAAAATATTTAGCGGTACCATTTTTACAGAAGCTTTTTGCACTCTCAAATAAAAAATTAATTGCAAAAAAAAATTAAGCACAGAATTTTTTTTTAGGAAGATCTTTAAACGTGAATTACTTTTCACACTTTTGAGGCTAATGCCCCTCCTTAACATTGGACAATTTTATTTGATTACCTTCTACATTGATGTTTCTCCTTACAAAAAAAAACCTACAAGAAAATTGTCAAAATAAAAGTTCTCGTTCGGAAAATCCGATCGAATGGAAAGTTTGAAGGTTTTGAATCTTAGTGAAAATTTCATCAGATTATTCACCAAATTTATGACACAATGACACCGTGTCAATGTACAGGACCGCAACAGGTAGTCCGAGCACTTTTTGTATAGTTCGGTCGATTGTTAAAAAAAAAACAACGAAACAATTGAACTGATCTTTTATGAAATTTAGTGGGCAAGAGGTGAAAAAATGAAGAAAAACAACTTACTTTCCAAATTTAGCGATAACTTTTTCGTTGAGTTCGAGTATTTCGTCGTGAAAAAGTTTAAAGGGACGAACAGGTAAATTCCGGAACGATCGAGCTTGCAAACATAACCTCGTTATTTTGACGCCAGACGAAAGTTTCGACGGTTTGAACGTTTTATTGTGGTCGGTGTGCTTCACTAGTTATTCCGAAAGTCTCGCGATTTCTCGCATTTTACGTAACTTTTAACGCTTCACAAAATAATTTAACATTTTTGCTCAAGAAAACTAATACTGCCGTGACTCCGGTACCCCCTCGTTTTGGAACGAAATCCGCGGGAAAATAAACCCTATCTCGATGCCAGCGACAATTTCATATATGTAGACAAATGTGAAAGTAAAATTCTACTTTCTCGAGGTTCAGATTTTTTGCGGGAATTACAAAATAAAAAATCATTACAAACGAAGGACGTTTCTTAGTTAATAATTTTATTGGATCAAAGTTTAAAATTGTACAAAAATCTAAAAAAAATCAACCATCATTCAAAGATCACAAACATTTCAGTAATTGATTTTCAGCAATAATAATTCTGAAAAGTTTTTAACTAAGTATTTAAACAAAATATTCTTCAACTAATAATTAGATAAGTTTTTTTTTTCATTACGTTAACTGAGTTTGGTGATTTTCCTAAATAATTTTTCGTCATATCCTCTTTTTTTGTATTGTTCAAAAAAACTATTCAAAAATGTAAAAAAAATCACGAATTTTGCACATGTTTTTGTAAAAAGGTTCATCATATTGACGGAATTTCTCAAGTATTAAACCAACAATTTCCGAAATACCGTTCTCAGAAAAAATCGAAAAAAATTTCATAAAGAAAGAAAAAATTCAAAACTATTTTACAAAATCAACAATTTTTTGATAGGATATGACTGAATCTTTCCAGATTTTTTGAGAACCGCTATAAGTACTGAAATTTGTATAGTTTATACTATTGTTCGTTATATAGTTTATATTATATTGTTCGTATGGATATACCTTTTTATCTTTAAAACACAACGAAAAGGAAAATACAATTCAGAAAAAATGGTCAATCGACAATGCATATAATTTATTATCCGACGAATTCTACTAATCTACAAGAGATTAAGTATCGAAAAATTTCACCTCGCACCGTCTTCAAACATGGAAAACTGAATATATAGAAGTACATTGTCTGCGAAAAGGACGACAGCCAAAAGTTGCCTTAAATCAAATTTCAAAATTTATTTAAAAAAAAATGAAAAGCCAGTATTTATTTACAATATTCTTTCGCCAGATTCTTATAAATAAAAGTTTTTCGCATAGACTGTGCATACAGGAATTCCAATTAACGTAATATTGGAGATGAAGCATCGACATGAAGTTCAATGTGCACTTTCAGAAAATTTATATTCCCGTGAGTTGCGGACTATTAAAATTGACCATTTTTCAAAATAGGAGAGTCTCAGAAAGAATCCCGGCGAGACTGTCAAAAAAGAATTTGAAAATACTGTACTATACCCGTACTATACCCGCTTATGAATTCGACAAGTGACACGCATTAGCTCAGATATTATTGACAATCTGTACCCCGAATACGATATAATATTAATAGTGCTTTGTAAAAAGGCTCCATTATGTACAAAATTATGTTCGAATTTTTTTCTTCCCATTAATAGCGAAATCCAACCAAGTGATAATTCAACTCTCGAATATCGTAAACAGCACGGAAAGAGTTTTGGTAAAACTCTAAACGAATTCATAAAAGTCTCGGAAAGAGTCTCAGCGAGACTCGAAATAAATCGCATAAGTCCCCCATACGTGACTCTGCGAGATCCCGGCAAGGCTCCTGGCGAGCGTCTCGGTGAGACTAATTTTTTTTTGCGCGGGATACCTTTTTCTCCTCTTGATATTTTGATTGGAACCTCTTAATTTTCAAGTTACGCCAATAAATTAATGAGACAAATCGTCAATTGTTAACCAGAAACAGCGATACAAAAAAATTTCGGAAAAAAATCTAAATTTTTTTCAACGCATCCAAAGTAACATAATGCAACTTCTTACTTCTTACACAAAATATTTTAAACCCCATAGTTTCGAGGTACGCCGCCTTTTCGGAAATCTGCCTTTTCTTGGAAATAACTAAATAACTCTGCGAAAAAATGTTGCAAATTTTTTTTCCAAAAACCAAATTGAAGCTGGAGATATCCTTTTTAGGTTTTTCTGACCAAAAAGTTTGTTTACTATTTTTTTACGAGCCCAGCACCCGATTTTACAAGGTGAGAAAATCACGAAAAACAGCCATTTTCAAAATTATGTACCGGGTGCAAAAAAAATTGCATAAGTGACTAAAAAGGGCAAATTGAAGCTGAATTTGTCCGCTTTAAAATCCCGTTTGCTAAATTGGGTTACAATATTTTTTGATCGAGATATTCGACTTTTTGTGCGGATCGAACAATTACACAGTGCCTAATACTTTTGAGCAAGGCTGTATATCAAGCCTCTCCGAAAAAAACGTGCAGCAGGATTTTCATCGACCGTACGGCTGATAGATCACCCTAAGGAAAAATGGCAGTGAGAATGTGAAGTTAGCGAAGTGGAGTTAAAATGATGAAAAGAGATTGCGAACACCCAAAAAGGGTGTACGCTGGAACAACGAATAAAAAAAATTAATAATCAATATTATAAATAGAAAGTATGCAGGATAATGATACGCTACAAACTCGATTCATCGAACAGTGGCGGCGAACCGGCTCCGCAGATCACTTTCAAGAATCAAGGGTGCGCACGCGTCGTCTTTCCGTCTCTGCGCACCTGCCGAAGGGCCGAATTGGATCGGACGCATCCCCTACTATACCAAGCGCTGACTGATCGAGACGTGTCAAAGGAATGAGCGCTGCCAATTTGGTCTTTAAATTTTGGAGGACTACGTTCATTTTTCCTTACTTAACTAAAATTTACTTAAAATAAATATAGCAAACTTCGCAACTGTGAAGAGTTTTCGGAAATGCAGTAAAGGGGTTTCGGGGCAGGTAACAAAATGTTACCATTTAATTTAAATTTACAGAGTATATTCTTTGGCATATACTGGATATGCTCTCCAAATTTCCAATTGATCGTCTACACCGTTTTCGTGAAATTGAATATTAAAAAATCGCTTTTCAACACGGAGAGATGCCTACTATTGGTGAACGACAGTTTTACGCATGGAATGGTGAGAAAAAATGTTAAAGATTGTGGAAAAACAAGTTCTGTTCGTCTATCGGTCAACTAACTTAATATACCTTATTTCGTTTAAAATTATGATATTTTTCCATGTTCAAATAAATATTTAATGCAGTATACTTCTTATTCCGCTAGCTTTTTTTTTTTAAATACTTGGCGTCGAGCCGCTACCACGGCTCTTGATTTGGTTAAGGGCTCAAACTACTGTAACAGCCTAAAAAATGCCTTTTTTCGACAATTTTTTTCGGGTGCAAGGAAAGGTAATAGAATAATAATATTCGGGGAAGTTATTAAGCATATATTTAACTGTACAACAAAAAATTATGATTGAAAAATATTATAGGACGATACCAGAGCCATTCCCGCGAGGCTTGTTGAATTCGAGGCGCTCTGTGGCACGCAGTGTAACTGGTACAATTGTTGATCTGGAATAAAAAAAAAAAATCTTAATCTAGACACTTATAGCTAGTGAAGTACGTAGGGGATTTTGAAAATATTCATTTTTGTATTATTGGTGAGTGTTTGAATGAAGAGGTTCAATTTTTGACAGAAAAAAGGGATAATTATTTGTTGATAAAAAATGTTTAAATGAACTTATCGAAAATTCCGCACATATTTCACTTCGAAATATTATTTTTAAGATATTGTCAAAAATTCAAATGAAAAGAATGAAAATTGTTGGAGTTATGCTGCGTGCCGTTTTGAAAAATCGTGTTTCGAGAAAAACGCGTTTAAAGTTTTGAAACGTGGTACCGAAATGACCGACGCGCTCGGGGAAGAGCCCGAAATTTCAATGAAATTTTTTTTTTTCAGGTATAAACCTTTTTGCCTCATATTCAAGAGGGTTCAAAGTATATTTTAAGCCAATAAAAAAAAATCGATTTTCCGAAAATTCTACAGTGGTTTTACCCGTTAATGTAACCAAACCCTATAGAAATCTCGGCATAATAAACCCTTGTGTACAAAGTACACGAGGGTTAAAAAATTAAATTAAATGATTAATGGTAATTATTTCAATAATGAATTAAAAACGTAATGGTAAATGCATTACTTTTTCATTAAAAATTTTGCAACCCTGCATGGAATAGCTTCGACGAATTATAGTTTTTACATTATTGTATCACTTTGCACTCGTCTAACTGAACCGCACAATGTGCCTTGCCTGACACGTGAGAAACAGACGCGTTGCTGCAATCCCTTTTTTTGTGGTTGTCTCTGGTGTGCATGTGATTTGAATTGTTTCCAGACGGGTCATCTGGAGTCCAGTGGTCCTGTCGTCTTTGGTTTCCGTTCTACCGCTTCCATTTTATGTTCCCGAGTGACCGTAACATATAAACTCTAAGAAATTGCTTGTTTTTCTCTCTTTTCTTCTTCTTTTGTCTCTCGGGTAATATTCTATAATAATCAAATACAGCGCGCGTTGCGTGAAATCGGATCTCGATGCAAATCGTCATCACCAACTCGATACGTAACAAGTCGACTAATATACAGGTGTCTTTTATAATAATCGTTGAGTTTATTACTCATAAAAAATCAGAAATATGGAAAATCGTAAACAGGAAAAAAAACGGTTGCAAAAATCGTTTGGGAATGGGATACTAAAATACCAGATGAACTCATCCAATCTTTCGTGAAACAGTACACTTTTTTAGTAAGAAATTCCATAAGAATGAAATTAAAAACAAATTTAAAGCTGGGGATAAAAAAAACCCTGGCCAGAAATATCGGAAAATTCTCCAGTAACTTGAGAATTGAATTGAGCAAAGAAACTTGTTAGGCTTGACCAAAATTTTGATTTTTAGGATTGCTACAGTCTGTATGTATGAATTAATATCATATTGAAAAATAAGACACACTGAAAAAATGGATATGTACTCATACAGTCATTTATTTTACAATAAAGAACAAAGACATACATTTTACATAAAGAAAAAAGAAAAAAGATAAAGAAAATATTTTCAATGAAAGTGTTTTAAAATGTGTTTCAATGAAAGGGTTTTAAAAAATCTATTCAATGACGGAAACATTAGTTTATCTCCAGGAGCCTTTTCAAAATAGGAGGCAACTATGAAATTTCAAATGAGAGCCCCCATTTTTTTATTGCATGTATTCTGATTCTATATGTGAAAACACGAAACTTTCATCCCCACAATTCCTCGAATCGTGCATTTATCTAAAGCTATAAGCGTTCGAAGTTGTGGATAGTAGTAGCATGTTATTGTGTTACACAACGAATAAAAGTGTATTCATCTTCTGCAAAAAACTGTAGATGACCCGATTTTGAACGTTTATTTCAAAGAATACTTTGTCGGAAACGTACAGCATGCCCAAAAGTACTCGTTGAACTCCCATTACTTCCATGTCACAGAGTTGCATTGAATAATCATTGGATCGGGAATGAATTTTTAAAACGTGAAAAAAAAACGATATTGGATGTAAATCTATCATATGGATAATTATGGTCCCAAATGGCAGCAAGAACACGAAAGGAACGAATGAGGAATAACAATTCTACTTTCGCTGTATTGGCATTTGAACTCAAATGGAATAAAATACCGCTAAAAAAATTCGGTTTCAGAAAATTAGTCAAAAACACCAAATTTGATAAGATATCAATTTTTTAGTCTTATATTAAATAACTCTAACACACATGATACATTTTTAACACGACAATAATATTAAATAAGGATTATTCGTTGGTCCAGTATTCACCACATTTTCAAGCATTCGGAATTGATATATGTCAACGACATCAATCGTGACGCGTTTAACCTGGGTATGGAAGAAAGCCACGGAGACTATTAACCTAGAACAAGTAAACCACATATTCACAATAGTGTTTCATTAAGCGCAAGAAGAAAATATCAATATTAATACTCAATAATAGTAATAGTAACTTAAATAGTAATATTAGTATTAGTCAATATTAATACTTTCTTTTTCTCTCCTCAAATTAATTGATGAATTCAAGCATGATCGTAACTACAATTTTCAAGTTTTTTATATGCTTACCACTGCCATTTTGTCTGCTAGATCCTTGAAAATCACGAAAAGCGACGCTTTTTTGACGGCATTTTTGCAGATTTCAGCTACTTTGTACGCGATCTGATGAAAATTAAAAGAAATCTTGTACAACAGTTATAAACAATAGAGAAAGGGAGTATTGATAATAATAATCAAAACGATCATAATGGGTCTTTTTATAAAATATTAATACATGTTTTAAAATGTTTCAAGCTATGCTTTACAGCCGTTATATCTCGAAAACAAAATCCACAAATAAAAAAAATGATATTATCGACTTGCTCTATTTTTTTTCTCGAAACGGTGGATTCATAAATTGGGATACGAAAAATAGTTTTTTACCTTTTGAGAGCAATAGATAGGATTTTTTGCTGAATCTAAAAATTGAAGTTCATGGTAATACATTCGCACCGGCTGTTGTTCCCTTGCAGAGGTAATGAGCGCCGATAGTTCACTTTTCATATCATCCCTGATTTCTTTAAATTTTTTCTGTGTGCCAAAATTGCAAAATATCATTTGATTTAGATTGCACTTAAGGAATGATTGCGAATTTGTTAAAAAATTATATATATTTGTTCGACACAACGTTTAAAAAGTTGACTCACTCGTGTTTCTTCATCCGCCGCATCACTCTGTATAGGATTAAATGAATTCGAGAAACTTGTGATACTGCCAATGCAGGTTTCATTTGTAACGGTATATTTTACATCGGACAATCCATGAACGACCTAGGAATTATTAGAAATTATTTTTATAGAAAAATATATACCAATAAATCGATACATCATTTCATATAAGGTTATGAAAAACAACTATTCATTATCATTTTTATATGGACTAAAATAATCAAGAACGATTATAAAAACGAATTATTGTATTTATTTTGAAAAAATCAGAATTATTTCAAAATATACGGTTTCAGCACAAAACGATTTTTATTGGTCGTTCTGCGCGTTCACGCCATCATTGTACAAACTGCTCCAACTTTTTAAATAATCATTCAAGAACTACTTTTTTTAAGTATGATATAATATGAAAGTAAATGTGGTTTTCACACATTTTTCATCAGCGTTTTTAAAATTAATTAATTTTTATGGTTTCACTTACCGAAACGACGGATCCGATTAACAATAAAATGGTAAGTTTCGTCATTGCGTTGAACTTTCGGTTACTCGTATCGCAATTAATAAGTAAGCGCAACAATTTTACGAAGCTTATATATCAATGAATATGCATAATTGATATTCACTGATATAATAAGAAACTTGATCAAATGTTGGTGAGGCATCATTAGCCGACTGGATAAAGAAGGAGAACATATTTGACTGCATTAATTCCACAACCACGAACAGTATTGCTTGAAAAGTCGCAGAACATATCGAGAGGGCAATGACCCCAGTTTTATTGATATAACGATGAAGTTGAAAATTTATAAAAATTCAGTAACATATAGGTGCAATTAAAAATTTCGCGATTCGAAACAGTAGTTTCCTTTGTATTGCACCAAGAAACGAAAATCATATTTTACTACTTCATATCCCTTCAGAAACCTAAAGTTTTTAATACCTTTGACCGCAATTTCGAAATGATCCTGTATATGTCTGGGATTCTCAAGAGTTACGTAATATATTATGCATAAAACGGCATGAAAATTAAAGATAATCTCATATTAAAGTATATAAGAGTGTGTCAGCGTTCGAGAAATTATAATTATTTTTCAAATATTTTTTTTTGCGTTTTCTTTTTCAATTTTTCTAATTCTTGGCGTCAAGCCACTGCTGCGTCTCGAGATACCATTTTTCGCGAGTGATTTTGTATATGCAAACTGGTGGGTTAACTTCACCTGATTTGAATTTACTGCAATGATATTAACTGTAGAGATGTATAAAACAAATAGTTATCATTTAACCAGTGTTCTTCGACTAGCAAATATTTATTAATTTTTTGTTTTTTTTATCTAAAAAAAAAGTTTGATTCGGTATACCGTTTGTTACATGTACAATATACTCGTTTGGGTTTCCCTTTATCGGAAATGTGTTGATCTTCTGTATAATTGTAACATGTGCTTGTATACGTATGACTTATTATCCACTATTTATATTTAAAGAAGTGGCAGCGTCTTGCTTTGTTTTATTTATATTTCCAGTCAATCTATCCTTTTCAATTTTCATTAATTCACATTGTGAATGGCAGCAATAAATTTGCATAGTTGATACCACATGTGTTACTTTGAATATTTAAAAAGTCATCGTTCTACTGTATCTTCGAAAAAATTCTGTGATGAAGGTAATAATATTTCGAGACCGAAAATAGTTGTTGTGTACACATAACGGTGTCAAAGTTGATAAAAATTAAATCGAACAAAATCTATTTTAGCTTCTATATTCACATTTTTTACGGTCTTCAAAAACCCGGCGGCCAAAAATAATGTTAGTATAATTTGAACGGTTGTAAAATAGGGAAAATGATAAACAAATAAAAAAGAATCATTATTGCATTCCCATGTTATTTAAAAAAAAAAAACAAAGCAATATAACTCGTTTAGTGAACCACAGGTCGTGATAATATTTTAAAGGGATATTTTTTCAAAGTTTAAAAATGGCACGTTTATACAAAAGTTATAAAAAAATTATTTAAAACAACGTACTTAAGTCGTCCAAGTTGGATAGTTAAATTGAGAGAGCAAAATTGAAAAATGGAGGAAATAGGAAGACATTGCATTTTTATCACGTATCCTGTCCTGTACGAACACAATCTGTTCCTTCACACGTCACCATAGCCTTCAGGCGTCTTCTAAATCTGTGTCTTCGACCACGGTTCATGGTATATCCGATATTTTCCAACTGATACTGATCCTCATGTAGATCGTAAGCCTCCACGTATTTCTGCAGCAATCCAAGGGCACAAGGTCAAATATATTTTTTTTAATCCCCTTTTTTGGTTTAGTTATTTGCACATTTAATTCCTAGTAAAAAATTGTATGGAATGAGAATTCAAAGAGTTTCTATGGAATTCGGCACAAAGAGTCGTCTTCGACACTTTGCGAATAGTACATTTTTATAATTAAAAAGAATCCAGATTATTAACCACTTGTTTAGTTAATAAATTCTTCGCCAAATTAATAAACATTTTTTGCGTTATAAAGAATGATTGCAATCTGTTGTAATACTTCAATTTTTCTGTCGAAGTGCCTAAGTTAAAATTTTTCTTTTCCCAGTAGGGTACATAATATATGCATAGTGTTATACATAGTGTTAATGTATGTATAGTGTATGCCTCGCATGGCAACAAAAAAATACGAATATAATATATATTCGAACAATTTCGAAGCATAGCAACAAGCAGAAAGAATAGTTTAATATGCACTGAGAAAGGAAATTTGTTGATTCAACAAAATTTTTGTTGAATCAACAAATTGTAGCGAACAAAACGAAATTCGTTAACTCAACAAAAATTTGATTAATTCAACCACTTAATTTGCAGGCTCAAATAAATATTGCTCATTACGACGAAAATATTGTTGAATCAACAAAATTTTCTGTTCAACTAACAAATTTCATTTTGTTCGCCACAATTTGTTGATTCAACAAAAAATTTGTTGAAACAACAAATTTCTTTTCTCAGTGTGCAATATCGATGCTCGATTCACAGCGCGTGAGTCTATCGACCCCGCGAGTGCAAACACCCCAAAATGCTGACGGGGCATCACGCCACACCGAACGATCGAAAACCAATGAGCATTGGTTGGTGGTAAAATCTGGAGAGTACGGGGAAAACCCTCGAATTATTAAAAATCATGACAAGCCCAAATTCGGCAGTCTATGGGAAATTTTGAACGATTGGTCTCGAGGCAAATAACTTTCATTTTCTCAATAAACCTATTGTTAACTTATTTTAAAGTATTGAGTTGGAGTTTGACTCAATAATTGGCAATAATCCCCAAAATACCAATTCTCGGTAACTCGTCCCCACGTGACGGTCTTTGCGGATACAACATTGGTGACAGCGATGGGAATGTTTCCACTGCTGCCACCAATCGATATTACGCATTAAACTGTTCTTTCTGCTTGTTGCTATGCTTCGAAATCGCTCGAATATATATTATCTTCGTATTTTTCCTGTTGCCATACGGGGCAATTTTATTACAATTCAGTTTAATTGTAAATTAACAATTCAGTTGAGTTTTAGTTATAATAATATCTTCATAAGCAGAAATCACAATAAAAAATATCATATAATTAATTTAATTATTTTTTATTAAAATTATTCGAATATTTTTTTAACAGTCTTTTTAATTAAAAATTTAATTTAAATTTAATTAAAAGTTTTTTTATATGATAATAGGCTAATGTGTACAGAATAGAGGAATCTTGGTACTAATACTAGAAAAATGATAGAGAGAGCATGTGAAGCGCGTTACTGAGCTGGGAAAATATAAATATCCAGTCCTGATTTGAACAATAATAACCACGATAGTCCAATTTTTAAAATCTTTGGATATTTAGTAAAGAGTGTTCTTGGTTCAAAATTACATTTTATTCCATTTAAAGAATATTGAACTTTGCTCCAAATCATTAAAGGGTACTTTGAAGGACAACTGGTTCCAGGAAATTTTACAGGTATCTTCCGTAGTGTGAAAAACGTACCTCATCATCCTCAAAAATGCAGAAAATGTTGTTGTTCTTGGGGGAAACTCTGCGAATGCACGCGTACGTATTGTTCTGAACGTCTTCGCACTTGCAGGCCAAATCTTTACTACAATACTGTGAATGTCATGTAAAAATTAAAAAAAAAAAAAAAAAAACAAAATTATTATGGTAAAATCGATAATAATCATAACCGATAATTATTAAAAACAATATTAAAATTAAAATCACAAAAAAATCATTTTCATTTTTTTGATTATCGGGTTTTTGAATTACAGGATTATATTGACTTAACGCTTATTAGACAAATTTGCTGAAAAAAAAAAAATTACCGATAGATTAAGATCGCCGTCAGATGGGCATCCGGTCCTGGGTTGTACTTTCGATTTTTCACCTCTATATTCCACCAAAAGTGTACGATCAAGTGCTACGTTGGGGCTTAAAATCGACACACCATCCGAAGGATGTTCGATACCGGCGATTTTTAAAATTGTGTCAAATAAATCGACACTGCTCGCGGGTGCGATAACGCTCGTAGGCGAGATTCCGGGTCCGCGAATCAGAAGCGGCACTTTTATATCCGTTTCATAGGGTTGACGCTTGTCTAATGGCATAGCGAATTGTCCTAAAAAAGAAATTTATAATATTCGCACTGATTAATGTTGATTATCCCAAATGAAAACAATTGATGAAAAACCTCATTCGGAACGGAATCTTTTTACAGAGCCCAACAAAATATGAACAAAGATGGAATTTAAAGATAACAATTATTATTTGTATTTTTTAAGCGGCTGCAATAGAGTGATACAAAAAAAATCAAGATTTTTTTCAATGGCGCAGAAGCGATGTTCGTTAGTGGCAGTTTTTGAAATTCTGGTTGAAAATCATGATATAGAAATGTTTATTTTTCGGCGTAGCAACAAAGAATGTTAGTATTTGATGAAAAAATAATTCTTCCAAAATTTGGAACCTTGAAAAAAATGTTCAGAGGTTGCGTGACGGATTTTGTCGATGTTTTTTCATAGTTTTGTCTAAAACATGATATCATTTTTTTAAATTATTCAATTAGACAAACTTTCATTAAATTCAATTTACCGACGTGGTAACCATTGTCCGACGTAAAAATAACATAAGTATTGTCCAAGAGGTTGTTATTCTTCAATGTTGTATGCACTTTGGATACTAAATCGTCGACAGCTGCTAAGGTTTCCCATCTACGTCTATAAGTATCGTCCAGAGTGGAAAGAGTGTTTTTAGGTAGAGGAGATGGTCCCATCCGCACCAGCCAATGTTTCTTCTGTAAAAAAATGTAAATATCTTGTAAATTGAACTATACGGTATATTTTATGTTCTAATTTTAGCATTTTATAATGGAAACTCGTTTATACTGAGGGAAAGTATATACACATAATCAAAATATTGTTTTGTTTACATTTTCTTTTCAATATTTGTTTTGAAATATTTTCATAACTCGATAGAAATTTTGATTCCCTGGAATATTAATTTCCAGAAATCGATATAAATTATTGGAATTTCGAAGTGAATTTTCATATCAAATAACAACTTATCATTTAAAATATTACTAAAATCTAAAGGATTCAATATTAAAAGTAAAAATATATGATGTTAAATTCGAAAACCTTTTGTCCACCATTGTTGAAGCTTGGTGTTCTCTTAGCTTGTTGTCCCTTGTACTTGTCATTGTGTCTGCTTGCAGGAATGAAAGGGCTGTGTGGAGCAGGAGGAGTCAAAACCATTAAGAATGGGTTTTGACTGTTTTTCTGACGATTGATGAATTTAACTGCAAGATCTCTCTGAACTCGACAATTAGAATGTTCAAACAAGTATTTTGGGATAATCCTTCTTTAGAAATATGAGCAAAATAAAAACTCTTACTATAACATCCGTGAGATAGTCAGTTTCAGGATTCTTGCCATATTTTCTCTCTCTTCCGTTTAGGGATAATGAGTAATTGTAGTATTTTGAGTTTCCTACCAATCCTACCCAATCGTCCCAACCTGGAGGAACATGACTTACACCACCTGCCTCTCTTGAACCATACTGAAATTACGTATAATTTCAATGACACCTCAACTTAAAAAGATTTTTTGTTTAAGAAAACCAATGACTTTTCAAAATTAAATCTAGCAACTTAAGCTTTCATAAACTCATTCGTGAGTTTTTAAGTTAACGTTCATAACGCATTCGAAGTTATGAAACGTACTGTGAGAATTGCAAATACGTAACATTAAAAATCTCTCTAAAGCCCCTTGTATACAATGCTATTTTTTGTGCTAAATTGCATGCGTGTTAATGTCACATTGACTTTCGTGTTTTTGACATCTGGTTGGCAAAAGCTATCAAAAAAATGATTCTATCAAACCGTTTGAAATTTTTGCTGTACTTTTACAAACGCTTCTTCATTGGTTGAAAAAATAATGATTGCTAAGTTTGACAATATTTTTTTATCAAATAAAAGCTGCAACAATTCTATGATTGAAATTAAGTGTTTCTGTTTATTCACGTCTTTTACTAAAAAAAGTTAAGCCAATATTAGTTCTTGATCAAACGAAAGCTCTTCATATAAAAAGTAATGAGAGTCCCTATTTTTTTTTTGTTTCGTAGAAAACCTGCTGTGAAATAATATGCGAAAAAGCTATTATAGGTGTCTTTTTCAATGTAATATTTAAAAAAAAATAAAAATGATTAAACACCTTGAATATAAAACCAGACCATGTAGACATTATAATTATTTTATCAAACTACTACTTATTGAAATATATATATATATATATATATATATATATATATTTTTAGTTATTCTTTTAAAAATAGTTTAGAAAAGCATTATTTTTCTTTATCCAAAGAAGCATATAAAAAAATGAGCATAAATCATAATACCGTCAAAATATGAGAACAAATGCGAATTAATGGAACACATAGACTTGCTTAGTTACGAAGATTTTTTTGTCAATTATGTTTTCAATTATGTTAATAGCTTTTTAAAATTATTATTACTGAGAATCAATGTTTGTAAAGTTTCAAAGGTAACTAATTTCGTTCATATTGTTGTCCAATTGTCAAGTTTCAAAATTCTGATTCAATAAAATTTTTGGCTGAGAAACATGTGTCATATGCATCTTTAAGAAAATTGATGACTTAAAAAAAAAAAAAATTTTCTACTTGATTATTGACAAATTGGTCAAAACTAACCTCGTTCAAATATTTTCCAGCGTAGAAAGTCGAGTAACTCATCTGTTTCTTTAAGTAAGCAGCAAAAGTATTCGGCTCAAAGGTTCGTTGCCATTCAGGACTGCTACAACCACCAGCTATGGTATTATTGACCGTTTTGTGGTTGTGTTGATATTTTCCAGTCAGAATCGATGCTCTGTTAGGGCAACATATCGGCGATGCTACAAACTGAAATATTTCATTTGAATATTCCCATCTTAACAATGAGAAATTTTCCAATGATTTTTTTTTCTTGTATGATAAAAAAAACTTACATTGTTCAGGTACGTCGCTCCTTGATTTCCAATTAATCTTTGTGTCATTGGCAAAGCAGTCTGTAAAACGTAGTTGATAAAATAAATTATTTTTTATATTACCTATCTTTTATTTTGTTTTTTTCGTGGATTAATTTTACAGTCTCTAAATTTTTGTTTGCATACCATTCCATCCAGCTCCGAATCCAAATCATCAGCAACAATGAGCACGACATTATAAGCTGCTAATGTTTGACGCAATAGAGCAATTAGTAATAAAATTAACAAACGTTTCATTATGCCCAATTTAACTTCACAAAACTTTCGCTACTTTGTGCACGCATCCGAAGAAGTGAAGGGATTCTTATACTGTACGGAGTTTGAGAGCTCACAGGGGCATCAGAGAATCTATTTTTAAGTTATTACGAGGTTATCATTCAATAAATTATTGTCATTGTGTCATTTGTGTTGATGAAGAGGGGGATTTCCATCATTTTCAACATTTTCAATGTTGATCCGTATATTCCTTTTATCTAAAACGATCAGATCGACGAAACGCGAAACAAAAATAATTGTAAAAGTCCTCAAAAATTTGATCAAGTATGTCTAACTAAGCTATAATTAATAAATTTATCATTTTTATTAATTTTTTACGAATTTGCAAATTGTATTATTTAACAAACAAACAAACATACACAATAGTTTTTTTTTCAAAGTTCATTTTATTTGATTATAACTTCAGGGAGGAGACATGGATGATTATTATTGTGTCCTAGATAGTTTAATTTCTTGAAGTTGACAGCCGCTAAGACGTCGAAATGGCAACAAAAAAGTTCCTAGATAACCTCTTCGGGCTGAACCAAGCCTGCATTTACGTGTCACTCACATGTGTCGGTTGTACGATTAACATATTTTTTCTATTTATTGCAAATATTTATTGATCAAAAAACGTAAAAATGATCGTTTCTACTAACGATAACAATCCAAACAGTCTGAAGCTGATTATTGCTGCTAAATTAGCGAACGAGACAATAGACGTGAAGTTTGTTTCACTGAACGGTAAGACGTAACCTAGCTACGAAAGTTTCATCATTTCATTTAATTATTCAAACAATTATATTGCACAGTTGATTATTACAGTTTCGTTAATCAATAGTTATACAATTTTTGCAATATATTTCATTATTTTCGTTCTATTTTCAATAAAGCATTATAAATATTCGAAAGATTCTCTAGTCTCTTCAAATCTGTCATAGCGAAACGTTCGAAAATTACGAAATTATCCATTGCCAAATATTAAATACTCGATATATTAATCATCCCAGATACATCGATAAACCTTTCAAAAATTATAATTTATTAATCGTAGCCTTGATACTAAATTTAGTGTAAAATGTGATTTGAGCAAATAATTATTAACCATATTCTGCATTATTGTCAAACTCTATCCTCTGTTCTTTTTTGTTTGACTTTTTGTATATTATGAAGAATAAATCATTTTTGTTTCTTATTAAAGTTACACAATTAAAATGAATTTAAATACGTTCCCCATTATTGAATAATTTTACCATAACGATAATTTGTTTTATATTTTTATTATTTCATTAAAAAGTATTAAATAAAAATTATAGTCATTAAATTTTTTTGCCACAATGAAAAACTATAAACTCAGAAAATCAATTGGTTGTCTATTTTGTGCTTGTGTTGATATAAATTTGGTCGCCAACCCATCTAAACTCAAATAATTTATTTATTTGTCTTTTAATAAAAAAAATCCCAATTTATTCTACTATTTCTCTTCTTGTTCGGATTTTTCGATTATCCTTCAGTGCCAAGCAGAGTCCAAATTTGAGGTCTTTCACAACAATTTTTTTTCTATCATTTTTGGACTAAGTCATTCTGAACACTAAATGGACCAACTCTTAATTTATTTCTATCGAACCCAATGTTAGTTATGCTTATTTAACCAGTTGTGATATGATCAGTGCTCATATATAAAAATTGATTTTTAGTTTTTCCTCATTGTTCTCATGTTTCCTTTACATATATCATTTAAAATATATAGGAAACAGTTTTGAATCAGCATTTTATTCTGAACCATTGTACCATTTATGATCTGTGTTCTTTTTTTTATTCATAGTCAATTATTATTATTGCTGATAATAAAAGGCAAAGTATAGGGGAAAAAATGATACACAGAATTGTTATTTTTTTAAATTTCTTTCTTATTTGTGAGAGTATAGATAATTTCTGTATCGATTGTAAATTTTGTCCTAGCATATTTTTTTATTTTTTACATGAAAAAATATGTTTTTGTGTTATATGACTGTATAATATTACTTTTGAAATATTTAATAAAATCAATGTTACAAAGATTAACACAATATTTATAGTCTATTTGGAGACAGAGCTTATAGTTCTAAAGTAATAAACTTAATGTCCATAGAAACTGTGCTGAAACGCTTGCCCATATTGGAACTTCCGTGTGGCACAAGTTTATTTAGCTGGAGCGCTGCCCTGCAATATCTCATTCCATTGGAGCCAGAGTTCGAAGTTTCTGTGAACAAGTGGCTCGAATGGGATGCGACCCAGTTACAGGTAAAAGAAATTACACTTTCAATTTATTGCAATACTTCACATTTTTATTTATATAGGGCATATTTTTAATTTTCTTTTTCTAAGTTTTTTCTTTTTCGATATTTATCCTTTTTGGGTTTTTACAAGTTCACTTTATTTATATTATCTTATAATGTGTTGGTAGAAATTCAACATACATTCATTTTCTGCCACCTCAATGTCTCAACAAACTTCTGATTTTTGTCAAAATTTACAGATATGATAAATTGAATGAAAAGAAAAAATACTTATGCAACTTAGAGGAGCTCTGAACTGAGCAATAAATTTAATAAAAAATTTGAAACTTGATTAGAAATCATACTTATTTTGTAATTTTTTAAAGAATTAAGCTGTCTATTATTCAAAGCCTTTTCAACAAAATAGCTTTTTTTGGCGAAAGCTATAAGCACATAATTCACTAATTTTATTATTCATTCATGAATATATATTTATCAAAGCCTGCACTCGTTTCGTATGGAAACTCTGGAGTATTGGATACTTCGCATAAACCTCGGATATGGTCTTTGTTGTCAGAGCTAAATGCAGCTCTCAGAGGCAAAAAGTACTTAATTAAGGTATGTCAAGAATATTTTTCATGCTGCAAGCTTCAAAAAGATTCTTTTTTATTGAAACAAAATGTAATTTATGTTTGTAGGATAAGAATGAGTTGACATTGGTGGATATTTCAATATGGTCGACTCTTTGGTGTACCATAGCAGTAAGCGCAATAAGTCAAGAGATAGCCAAGGAATTTCCAGTCGTTGTGAAGTGGTTGAATGATGTAGAAGGCTTACAAGTCGTACAGGTTGGATTGTTTTCGTATTAACCATGATTTATGACGAACCTGTATTATTTTCGATGTACAAAAGATATAAGAGTGCGGCAAGGCTCGTGCTGGCTTTTTCTTAAATACTTGGTGTCAAGCCGCTACCGCAGCTCTTGATATAAAAATATTCAAAATTATAGTGATCTGACCCAACTCATAGTAGTTCTGTTTTCAAAGTATTGTCAAACTTTTTGCCTAATTTTTAATCTAAAAGGTGAAAACATCTTACAATTTTCTGATATCCCAAAAAAATCTTTTATTTTCGGAAATTTCCAGTAAATTCATTCATTCCTGAAAAAAAATCTAGGGTAATTCCTTGAATTTACGATATACATTATCAAGCAAGCTTGAATCCTCTAATGGATATTTCTGCTTTTCTGAAAGGTTTTGAAATATTCTAGAAAATATCTTGAAATTCTGGAATATATTTTCGAATTTTCTGAAATTTTTTTACCATGTTCTTACTTCTTCGTGAAACTTTTTGAAATGTTCAATTTCCAAACAAACCCCTCAAATTACATTAAGTAAGATTTTTCATGATTATTTAGGAATAGCTTGAATTATTAGTTTTGAAAAATTCCCCATTACTCAAGAAATTATCTTAATCAGTCAAGAAAATTTTCAATTTAATCAAAAAATAACTACAACGAAAATCATTACGATGAGATTAATAGAATCAGATCGCCAAAATTAAGCATCTCGTATTATTTCTACAGGAATCTCTAGCTGACTTCAAAATAGACCGAGGTCTCAAAGCAATTGCCAGTATACAAGCAGTCTCTTGGTTTCCCATGAATTCTTATACAGGAGGGTCATTGAAGCAAGCACCATCCATGGATGTAAGTAAATCAGTTTAAAAAAAAATATACCGATTTTTCCGAACAAAGAAAATCTATCAATTACTTCTCAATGATGTAATTAGTTTTTTTTTTCATTGATTGAAGAATTATGTAGAATTTTGTTTGGATTAATCACCCATCGATCCCATCGATCGCATGGTGATATGAAAGTTAAACGTAAAACAGAAATGTGACTCATTCAAAGATTTCTTTAAATAATTTATCCAAAGTGAAACGTTCTCTCAGCGTAACGAGAGATCTTTTTTCCAATAATGCAGTTTTTTTTCAGCACGCGGATCTAACTAAAGAAAAAGAATGTGAAGCAGTGAGCAGAGAAGAATTAGAGAATGCGAATAAAAATTGGTCCATTGTCTCTGACGTAACAGTGAAGGAAGCTTCGTACCCTGTGTATGGTGAAAAACAAAAACACATCTCGAAAATTCAATTATTTTTTGAAGATGCCAAGCATTATGCCTAGAATTATTAATATTCGATTAATCGTTTTTTCCTACAGGTTACCAAAAAAGGGCGAGAGAAATATCCTTATTACATCGGCTTTGCCATACGTCAACAACGTTCCTCATTTGGGAAATATTATTGGTTGTGTCCTGTCTGCCGATATTTTCGCAAGGTCCGCAGAATTTTATGTCTTTTTTTGCTCCTTATTTTTGTTTTTTTTTGTAATGTAAAAAAATTGAGTTAAAAGCAAATTCTAAATTTTTTATTTTTTTTCAGGTATTGTCGGCAGAGAAATTACAACACACTCTATATATGGTAAACTTCGAAGTTTCAATGTTTAAAGATTTTCAAACGTTTATGTGTACTGATTTATTTATTTGTTTATTTAGCGGTACTGATGAGTACGGAACTGCAACTGAGGCAAAAGCGCTCGAAGAAAAGACGACGCCTCAAGAAATTTGCGACAAATTCTTCGGCATACACAACGATATATATCGTTGGTTTAGCATTGGATTCGATTACTTTGGTCGGACCACAACTCCAGAACAAACTGAGTACGAAAAATGTCAAATTTTAGTTTCCGTTGTCTCAACAAAGACACTTTTTTGTTATTCCTTGAATATTTTAAACGCTCATAAAATCGTAATTAAAAAAGCTGCTTTCTATCTGCAGTTTGTTTTTATGAAAGTTGTACACAAAAAACCTCTATCGATAATTTTTCGTTAAACTTTACTGGTATATTTTCTATGATTTTCGATATTGTAGCTGAATTTTGTTAAAGTTTTTCACCATTCGTCAAAAAGTCGAGTCAACTATTTTTACATTTCATTCTGTATCCTGGCATTTTCACATTTCTGGAAAAAACCCGTCGATAGGGATCCCTGAAACATAATGCATAATTTGAACCATTTTTCCAAAATATAACAGAATTTTTATATTTATTTATCATCACGTACTTCCTATGGAGTAATATCCTAAAATTCTTAAATATTAACAAAACACATGGAATTTCACGTCCAACTACCTTAACATAAAACTTCGGTGGTCTTTGAAAAAATATAATTTCCGCCAGATTTCTAATATTTACTTGTTATTTTTTGTTCTTGCTCAACGGTTAAATAAAAATAAATATGAAATTAAATTTAAAAAATAATAAAATTAATTATCATTAAGTTAATAATTATTAAAAATCTATCGTTGTAGACATTTTTTTAGTACCACCATGCAAGCCAATTTAAGAATAGAATAAAATATTCTTTATGTTAAATGTATTATTCACATTTTTTAAATATTTGTTTATTGTCATTCTTTAGTATTTATTGCATGTTTTTAGACGAAATGATGCAAACCTCCTTGCAAATCAAAACATATTTATGAATGCCTCATTTTTAATCAAACGGCGACTATGTCGAATTTATCATGATAAATTGGAAATTTTTAGCTTATTTTCTATGGTATTGACGATAATCTTTTTTTTAAATTTATACAGGATAGTTCAAGCCTTGTTTTTGCGAATCAAATCAAAAGGCTATATTTTGACTGAAAGTGTCGATCAGCTTCTCTGCGAAACGTGTCAGAAGTTTTTGGCGGACCGATTTGTCGAAGGGACGTGCCCACGGTGTAAATATGAGGATGCAAGGGGCGATCAGTGTGACGGGTGTGGTCATCTCGTTAATGCTACCGAGCTCATTATGCCTCGATGTAAAGTCTGCAATAACAAACCAGTGATCAAAGCTTCGACTCAATTTTTTCTTGATTTACCCAAGGTAAAAAAAAAAAACTTAAAATTTGAGTACGAATTTAGAAAAAATACAGAAAAGAGTAAATCACTCGACTTGAGATTTTTTTCCTCCTGTATCCAAGTATCAAATGTCGACATAGAGCTAAAATTTCGATTTTTTTCCAACGTCAAATCCAAGTCATTAGATCGATATTATAAATTTGCCAATTGTTAATTATGTTATTAAGGGGTCATTTCTAGTCAAAGCCTCAAAAAGCTGGCTTTTAAGGTTTTTGTCGCCAAAACTGTAATATATTGTTTAACAAATAATTGAGTATTTAAAAATGTGTATTTTGAAAAATGCGACAAATTTTTCATCATAAAATTTGTCAAAATACTGAAGATATGCCCAACCCAACGAAAAATTTTCGCTTAAAACTCGAAGATCCATATTAGATCGAATTTAAATTAAAAGTTTGTTGTAGCTGGAACCAAAATTACGGGAATGGGCGGCAGGAGTCGAAAAGGGTTGGTCAACGGTAGCGAGAGCAGTTACAAAACCCTGGCTACGAGATGGACTAAAGCCACGTTGCATAACCCGAGATCTAAAATGGGGAATTCCCGTTCCTATAGATGGTTATCGTGACAAAGTTTTTTACGTCTGGTTCGACGCACCTCTCGGATATTTAAGTATTACGAAGCGCTACACCAAGGATTACGAATTGTGGTGGAAGCCGAAGGAAGCGAATGTCAGCTTGTATCAGTTTATGGCTAAAGACAACGTGCCTTTTCACGCGGTCATGTTCCCGGCCTCACTGTTAGCAGCTGATCAGGGTCACATCCTAGTCAAGCACATAATGGCTATCGGTAAGGAAAAATCGTTCTATGTCATTCTAAAAAAATGGTCAAATTTGTCTTGAACCTCATAAACCCCATACTTATTCCGATCGGACCTGGAAAAAAAACAGAAAAAGAGCCCCAATCCGACCATGACAAACATATGGACGTAAGGACTGGTCCCGTAACAATTTTTTTCCCCATTCACATATGGAACCCTCCAAAAGAATGTCGAAATGGAAAAGCTGCGATATTTCTATTGAAAAAATTCCACCATTCCCCCATAAAAAGAAGAAAGGAATGACAGAACCTTTTTTATCCGTTTACTTCACTATTTCTCCTGCAGAATATCTAAACTATGAAGATACGAAATTCTCTAAATCTCGTGGTATTGGGGTTTTCGGAACGGATGCTCGTGAGACTGGTATTCCTGCTGATGTTTGGAGGTTTTATCTGGCTTACATTAGGCCTGAGAGTCAGGACTCGAATTTCAATTGGGTCGATCTCGCGACCAAAAACAACAGCGAGTTGCTTAACAACTTTGGTAACTTCGTTAACAGGTGAAAATAGTTTATTCTAATTTTTATTTATAGCTGATGAAAATGTTCTTTAAATATATACACTGCCGACCAAAAGTATGGAATCGAGTGGAACGAGTTAAGCCACTCCAGTTAGTTTCGACTGGAAATGACGAAAAAAAAAATATCGGACAAAAATTCTGAAAAAATTCCAGTCGATTCAGAACGATCTTATACAACTTTTTTCCCTCTTCATGATTTCATTTCAGTTTTGAAATTTTCGAGTTTGGCCGTATTTTCTAAAAATGATCTTTTTCAGGCAAAAATACGATAACTCTGCGAAAAAAAATCGCATGAAACTTTATCAAAAACGAAATTAAAGCTATTGCTCCTCCTTTCAAGGTTGTCATAAAACAATTTAGCGGGAAAATTTTCCACAAGTCATGCGTCCAATTTTACACAGCCAAAAAAACACCGGAAAACAGTCATTTTCAAAAATGCGTACCAGATACAAAAAAAATCATAAAAAATATTTGGAAAAAGGGATATGAAGGTAATTTTGTCCTCTTCAAAACGCCGTTTGCTAAATTGAAATATCTTGATTTTTCAAAGAGCTATCAAACTTTTAGTGCGGCTTGAATTTTTGTCTGGTGATTCCATACTTTTGGTCGGCAGTGTATATAACAAAAATAGCAATATAAAATAAAAATTAAAAGAGTTTTTTTATCGTATTTAAAGCAGTTTTATTCGATTATTTAAATATGAAATTTAATCAAACCGTTTATTATCCACAGAGCCCTGATGTTCGCAGAGAAAAATTTTGATAGCGTAATTCCAGCGATGATGCTACGGGAAGAAGATCTTACGTTATTGGCTCTGGTACAACGTGAGTTGACGCTTTACGTAGCAGCGTTGGAGCAAGCCAAGCTTCGAGAGGGTCTAAGGTACATGCTGGCAATTTCGAAACACGGCAATCAATATATGCAATCGCAACAGCCATGGGTTAAGGTCAAAGGCAGCGATGAAGACAAGTGAGTATTATTCTCAGGTAGCTCTAGTTTTATAACATAACATTATACTTATAAGCGATGTGGTATTCAAAAGATTGAAGAATCAGGCAATCTAGATTTATATTATTCCTAGAATAAATTTCGTTTCATGCTCGTCTCTCGATACGAGCGTTAAAACTCGCCAAGAAACCATATTTTCGGTTCTCTTTATGGTGAGGGGAAAAGCATCAAATATGCGAGCCGCGGCGCCGATTTGAATGTCACGAAACTAGCATTGTGAATTTTATCTTATGGCTTCTTATTATGATCGTTTATTATTACGGTCGTTTTGTTATTTATTGTTATAGCTGAAAAAATGAGTAAGATTGAATTACACATATATTTAATACTGACTATTTTTTCCATCAAAATTCCAGTACTTGGCAGTTCGCAAAAAATCTGTCAAAATTCAACCGTCTTTACGACGTTACGAACATTTATATGAAATAATAATATGATAATATTCGATTTTATTTAATACTTATAAACTTTTTCGGAATTTTTTCTCTTGTTATTTGAAATTCCTCTTTTCCACTTTTTCTGGCGGCTGCATTTGAAAAACTGTTCGTTCAATGTCTGAAATTTCGTAAACATAATGTTGAATATTTTTTTACAAAATTATGTGCAAATTTCGTGATTTTTTAATTAATTTTTAAGAGTTTTTAAGAAAAATCTAGAGTAGATTAAAAAAATTACCAAACTCATTTGGCATAACTACACAAATTGTCCATCGGTCCAATCGGTCCGTATAGTGTAAATAATTTGTTAATATATTTTTAAAGTTATTATTATGAAAATCAATGTTGGTAGAGTTTCAAAGATGACTGAATTATATTACAGGTTTTCATCTCGCATTATTTTCATGTTATGACATAAATGAAATGATTCTTCAGGCTCAGTTCACATCGAGTATTGGATTTTTGTTTTAGATTGAAAAATCTCGAAAATAAATAGTATAACAATTTGCCATGTGGCTAACAATATTGGGAGCTGTGATAGAACATTATTTATGGATGTGTTTGGCGACAGGAGTCTCTACTCCTCATAAAAGTTAAAAGAAAAAAATAAAAACGTGTTTCGGTTGGGGCGCTAGAACGATGTCGCAGCATGAAAATTGAACAGGGCACGACGCCGTACAACCGGGTAATGCTTCAATTTCTACATCGGTCTAGCACATGACTAATTTTGAATCCCGAATCCACACATGTTACACCGCTAAAAAAAATTTTTTTTGTACGGTCGTATCTAATAAACGAAACACACAGAAATTTCAATTTTTTAATTTTTATTTTCATATATGGCGGGTTTAATACCTTCTTAAAGATCTGTCAATTATTAAATTGGGTTCGAAATATTTTGTGATCGAAAGAAACGAACGGGTTGAAATTCGTTCAATTTTATAAATGTACGTCTTATAACTTCGTTAATAAATTTATCAGATTCTTTTCCAGGTTTAAAACTCTTTCTGCAAAACGTCTGTGTCAACTTTCCTTTGAATGTAAATAATATTTTTCACCCATTTTTTTATTTTTAGGAAAATCGCAGGAACCGTTATTGGCATCTGCGTGAATATTGCGTGTTTATTGTCCTCTCTTCTTGGGCCATTCATGCCAAACACTTCGCGCCGACTGCGGAAGCAATTAGGCCTCGATGAAGTCAATTACGGTTACATACCTGACGTCGTAACGATCACGTTGCCAGCAGGTCATAAAATCGGAAAACCATCTCCATTGTTCACGAAAATCGAGGACAGCCAGGTTGAAAGTCTGCGATCGAAATACGCGGGAAAACAAGACTCTAATGGAACCACGGAAAAATCTAAAGCTGTAGAAGCTGGCACCCTTTTTGTAGATGTTGGTACTCTTGAAGATGCTATTGCAAAGCAGGTTAGTAGACCAACTAGATGTTGTACATACAAACGAGATTTTCGTTTTTACAAACAAAAATCTCGATTAAACATAGATCGATTGAAACAAATTCTTTAAATCGTATGTAATCAATATTTTTGGAAATTACCCATTTGAAATAGTTTACCAAATAACAATAATCATCAAAATTGCGAAATAAATGAAACTATTATTATACTATTGGCGATCCACACTAAGCATGCGACCCTTGCGGATTTCTGAAAAACTGCTGTTATGGAGTGCAAAACGGTTTTTTTTTGTAAACACGATAGAAATTTTTAACGATAATTGATGAAAATGCGTGAGGATCAGATAAGTAATGTTGTAACAAGTAACAGTAAAATAATTGTCGAATGAGCAACTATCACCGCTAAATGTAAGCATCTGTCATAACATGCACTCCAATAGCGCCATTTTTTCGAGTGACGCGAGCGCCGCCATCGGTAGTGTGGATCGCCGATTATGGGTAGAAGCTATTTTTATTAAAATAATTATTCGTAATTATGAAATAAAAATATATGGAAAAATTTCCGCACGATGAAATCGATCCTAAAAATTGTTAAATTGATTACTTTTTTTGAAAATTATTGGACAAAAATAAAAAATATCCAACATCTTGAAAGCATCGATTTTTTTATTTAAGCTTAAAAATGATAAAGACGGTAATTGTTAATAAATTGTTTGTCTTTATTTTCACAAAGTACTGTAAAAAACCGCAATTCCTAAAAAAAGATATGATTTGGTCAATTTTCATGGAAAATTACAGGCATTTGCGAAACAGAAAAATATTTAATTTTGAGAGAAATTTATATCTCGATTGGTTGGACAAAAAAATCGAGCAAGGTGCTTCCAATGGTTTATACAATAAACAAAACTTTTAGCCAAAGCTTCACGAATGCTCCATTTATAAATTTAGGGCTTTAAGAGAAATGATCTTTACGATGTTAAATTATAAAATCGGTCGTAGGAAAAGAATTTTAAAAAATGTACACATGTAGACCTAGAATCTAAAAAGACTTTAAAATAAAGTACATTTATTTACTATTAATTATAATATTTATATTGTATCTAATATAAATAATTTATGATTATTATTTAACCCGTCAGCGGTCGCGCTATGAGACTTTTTCTCACACTTGTATTAAAACGATGATTACTCGAAAATTTCAAATGGCATAGGCATTTGAAATTTTTTCAATCTTCACTAAATTCATTCTTCTGTACGATAGAAGTTAAAAAAAAAAATTTGAATTTTTTAAATTATTATTATTTTGTTTTTAGTGTCAATTATCGTTGTATATATGGTTTTTGGAAAATGAAAATGTTTAATAGCCATAATCACTGTAGAGAAATTATTTTCAAGTTCCTATTTATCAAATTAAACATTTGACAAATATACACGTGAGAAAATCTCTCATCGCGTGACCAATGTTTATAGTGTACGTAGCGCGACCGCTAACGAGTTAATTATTAGTTACATTGCATTATTATATTATATATATTTAATTGTTAAATATTATTATTGTTCATTATTTTTTTCAGGGTCTACTCGTGAGGGATTTGAAAGCCAAGCAAGATAAAAGTGTATGGCAACCGGAAGTACAAATTCTCTTGCAGCTGAAGAAGCAATTGACTGAATTGCAGGCTTCTGGGGGCAAATCTCAGAATTCTCCGAGTAAGGGAAAAATAGCGGAGTCTGCGAAAACTTCGTTATCAAATGGTAACATGACAGTGGAGACGTCTGAGTTGGAAGCTGCGGTGGCAAAACAGGGACTGCTCGTTCGTAAATTAAAATCGCAGGAACCGAAGAGCGTTTGGCAGCCACAGGTAGAAGTGCTGCTCAAATTGAAGAAGCAATTAAGCGATCTCGCAGGCGGACCACCCAGTACGGACGACAAAAAATTGAAGAAAAAGAAGCCGTAAATTTATTTTTATCCTTATTTTCAACACATGTGGTTCCGGTTAAATAAAACATAAAGTGTGATTTTTTTTCTAATTTATTAAGTTTTCTTTATCCACGTGAACAAAATTATTACGAATTTTTGCGATAGAGAGACTCAATGTTGAACGAGCCATGGCTTGACAGAAACTGCCAAACAGGAATTACCTTTTTTTTTTTGATACAGTACCAAACAGTCCCTCATTTGCTCGGATTGTGACGAGCATTTCAAATTCATCGAGATAACGTGTGTTGACTGTGACTCAAGTATTATTCGATAAATGCAATAAATATAGAGTTATCGTCGCATGAATAAAAGTAACTGATTAATTATAAGGTACCGACTTAATTTTCTTTCTTTACCCGTTGATTGTGATTTTCTTTCATTGTTATTTTTTTCGTATCCTTTCAGTTTATGGGAGAATGTCATTGAAAAAATTGGTAGGTTTTCGGAGCTGTGCATAATTGGAGAATCCGAAAATTAATTAAACTTGAATTTTTCTTCATATTGTTATTCGTAGTCTTGGCTTCAGAGTAAGGTTTACGATACCATTTATATCCATTCCATAAAAACATGTTTCTTTCGTATAATTCGTATATGCACACAGGAAGAAAATAAAAGTACGAAGAAAAATAAATTCATTTTATTCGCGTTTTACACGATGATCGGTACATTTGAGCCTTAAGGAAACTCCGTCACGTAGGACCGAGTTGTGTGGGCGCATAAGCACCGCCCTTTTTTATTTTTAGTAATTCGCATGTTTGTCATGATACAGTTGGTTATAAACCTATTGGTATTTTTATACAAAAATTATTAGTTGTACATCGATAAATAAATACCGTAAAATTAGTACAATTTTATGTTACGGTACTGCATAGAGAAGTCGGCAACATCGTAATTCTGTATCTCACTCTCATCTTCTCTAATTTCTTTGTCATACTCATGACACTCAATTGACCGCGGATCGTCGCGTGTTATTGTGTACAAAATTTTCATTTTTTAAAAGAGCTTATAGTGTATTGTTTATTGAAAAAATGCATTGATCAAACAGTTCAACAACTCAGAAAGACTTGATACATATATTTGGTAAATATCTAGAAAACGGTACTCACCTCCAATTTTAATCATTTAGAAATACACTATTGTGGCATTTTCCTGAGTAATTTCATATATATCATTATAGAGGTTGTTTTCTAATAGTTTCGGAGATATAGGGGTTTTTTGTATGGAGGATTATATATCAGCAAGATGCCCAGAATAATATATTTCAAAATGACTAAAATCGGAGGTGAGTACCGTTTTCTAGATATTTATCCATATATTTTGCTTCAGTAATTTATTAAGATATTTATAATTTTTAATAAACGCTATGTGATATGAAATTTCTAAGATATCTGTTTACTTTATAACAAAAATTTATCTTTCATTATTGTTGAGAAATAGATGACAGGTTTCATTACGATGAAACCAACTTTTCTACCTAGACGTTAATTACAAACGAATTTAAGGTTACGTAGCTGATGATTTAATTCTCACGCATGCGCTTCTGCGTTATACGGAACACTTGATTTCTGCGACACTGCCGATTCTTCATGCGGTCGCAAAACCTGTCGGAACTTCAAGTATTTCGACATTTTAACATTAAATATCTTTTTACATAAGTCGTTGACCCAAACATTTTTTATTGTATTTGGAATTCTTATAACCTAATCAACGTTACTGTAGTTTTTCTACCGTATCTGTAACGTGAATGCGAAGATATCACTTAATACAAGTCTTTTGAGGGTGACTTTTCCATAAGCCCTGTGTTAAAAATTCTAACTTTAACCATTTTTATCTCTCTTATTTAGTCCTTGACCTTACCTGAAACTTTGCATACGTGAATATGGGTACATTATCTACGATGTACTTAAAAATTATTTTTTTTTCCGTTGGTGAAACGTTCGTGACGGAGCCTCCTTAACGTTATTTATAATCCTTTATTCCGTTTTCATGGGTTTTCCCCTAATTTCAATTTCATACAATCCCCTCATTGAAGTACCCTTTGTCCAATAGCGGCTCGTAGGCTTTCAACGTACAGTTTTCTGTGTTTGGAAGATCTTCTCGCATTGGCGGAAGTTTTTGTTCCCTTTATTTCGGCGTTTACGCTCAAAAACCAGCTCTCGCATGTTTTATAATCTCAATTAGTCTTTTCAATGAAACAAAAACAGAAAATTATGGGTTTATTGAAGGAAATTCCATTTTTTTAAATGAAAAAAGTGGGGAAAATTTGTTTATTTCGCGAGTGTTTTATTTTTCGATAAGTATTTAAATACTACGCACGAATGTCGTTAGTCCCTTAATATCTACGATACTTCATTTTTCTATTACAATCGATTGAGCCGTTGAGAAATTACAAATTATTAAATTTTTTTTTTAATCCATAGATTCAATTAAAATCGTCAAATTTTAAGGGCTGATATTTGAATCAACTTTAAGTGGCAATGATTACAATAAAATGAAAAAAAAAAATTACTCAATCGGATCTTGCACTTAAAATGATTGTAATCGCGCCTAATTTCTAAATTTAATTTCGTTAAACAACTCCGTAATTTTTTTAAATAATTCAGACTGCTCTCTCTTCAATATGCGTTTAAAACTGAGTAAAATTGTAGTTATTCATTTTTGTCATAGTCCGTATAGTTTACGAGTTATTGCAGTTATAATCTACAAAGTTAGAAAAAGAATTCAAATATTCAATGGGTTGTAAAAATCGAAAAGTCCAATAATCCCGGACTACTTTTTTCACATGGAAATCAGTATTCGAATATTTGTATGAATCAAAAGGGGCTAGGGATTTTCAACGAGAATTTCACGATAAATTCTTCATGTATGCATACCTGGATAAAGTGGATACTGAGGCAATAGGTATATACTGAGACAATGCAGCAAAAAAAAAGACATAAAAGGACATAGCCGAATAATCGTAGTAAAATTTATCCCAGCGAGTTCCCAAATGATATTTGGCCCATTCACACTATAAAACCTTCTGGAAATTCCAGTTCTTTAACTCAATTACTTTATTAGTATAAGAAAAAAGATCTTTAGTTTTCTTTTATTGCGATTACTTTCTATAGGCTTTGATCGATTTTTTTCAAAATCTAGACAAAATTGCCTCTCAGCAAAAGGCACAAATTTTTTTTTAATCTCGAAATAAAACTTAACAAAAAATTAATGCAAGATAGTCGTTTCAATGTTTTTGTCAAAATAGAATTACTAAATTCTTACCAAAATCTTTTCATTATTTATGTCCCTCAACCGTCTATTTTTTTCAACTTTATCGAGGGTCGAACATTCTTTTTAAAAAATTCCTCATTTTGAACAGTTTACTTATTTGTCAGAAAAATCATATATTTTTTATTTCGTTATTCCATGATATGGAGCCATGCGCATTTCACGCACCCAATCTCATTTACTTTCAAAAATTCTATACCGCAGCCGACTGTTTCCTCTGCATTGGAGTCACCACCACGGCATTTTGTTTTCATTTTTTGTTTAGTCATGAGTTTAGGGAAACAGCGGAAAACCCATGCCAATGCAGCCAGTCACGTTTTGTCGAAGATAAAAGTATGGACTAACATTTAACTGATCCCTAGACCAACACACCGGTTTTTCATAATTTTTTAATTTACTTAAAAAAATATGGAACATTGTTCCCAAAAAGAAACGAAAACACATTTTACAAATTATTATAATTTAAAAATACA
This sequence comes from Rhimphoctona megacephalus, assembly GCA_963989365.1. Taxonomy (NCBI): domain Eukaryota; kingdom Metazoa; phylum Arthropoda; class Insecta; order Hymenoptera; family Ichneumonidae; genus Rhimphoctona; species Rhimphoctona megacephalus. The sequence continues at coordinate 18,649,988 of OZ022420.1, forward strand.
CTAATCAAAATGGTCAGAATATGTTTCAGCATTGAATTTTTAGGCCATTTTTTAATGGCCTAGTTACACCTTTACAAGCCTACCAAAAAAAAGCCTACCCGTAAGACTCTCTATCGCTCGATCTCTACCAAAAAAATGTCAACTAACAAAAAAAAAACTATCCAAGCCTAAAACTACCAAGATTTGTTCACTACCGTGGTCATAACTCTACCAACGAAGAATTACTAGCGTATATATCTATATACAGTGTAATATATATTTATATTACGCTAGTAATTCTTCATTGGTAGAGTATAACCATGGTAGTGAACAAATCTTGGTAGTTTAAGCTTTGATAGTGTTTTTTTGTTGGTTGACATTTCTTTGGTAGAGTTCGAGCGGTAGAGATTCTTACCGGTAGGCTTTTTTGGTAGGCTTGTAAAAGGTGCCGAGTGTTTAGACCGCGTACTAAAATGATGCGCACTTAAGTCAGTGGAATTTACACCGTACGAGTATCGCTCGATGAAAGTACGAATATGGTTTGAATAAAGTATAAGTGGTTTCGCGTTCTCGTTCTCCCCAATTTCGTCCTTTTTTAGCCAACATGCTTTTATGCTTTTTGTCTAACGATGTTTTTAAATTATGTATTATCACTCACGACACGAAGAAACGTCGAATAATTTTCGATGAAGACAAAGGAATTTAACATAATCTAGTTTTGGCCATAACTTATTTAATGCGCGTGTATTTACAGCGCTAAATATCCCCATATAATATGCGTACTATTTTAGTCCGATACCTAATTTGGAACCGTATCAGAATAATCCGATATGCCATCGTTTACATCGAGCATACTAATGAATATAGTTCGAATATAGTGCTCGGTACGGGTACCAAATGCACGGTGTAAACTAAGCCATAGACTATATTTCCCCGAAAAATGGTCGTAATTTTTCCTTTGAATCATTTTATAGCTCCAAATCTCTAGCATTGAAAGAAAACTCCCCAATAATTTTTTTTCCATCGTTTCGGTAAAGTTATCTTTTGAAAAATCATCAATCTTTTCTCGATTTGTATTAGTGAACGGTATAAGGATCTCTTTCTGCTGAATGCCAGTTAAACGGTATTAACGCGTATATACTTTGCTTTATTTTATTCTTTACCAATCTCTGTACGATTTTCATCATACCATTGCATAAAGTGTCTACAAAAATTGCATCCTTGGCTTTAAATGCTTATAAGGAATATTTCAATCGGAGCATTGTATCGAAATTTCCACAGATTGAGAATACATTTCATCACCATCTTTTTATCAAACCTCGTCTATAATCAGTGACTGTTAATTTTAAGATTAAGTGTATGTCAACTTCGATTTTTTGTTATCGCAGTCCACAAGCCGCAAAAACTACTTTGAAATGGTTTCTAGTTCTTTCGTTAATTCACGGCGATAAGGATAACTAATTGAAATCGCCCGGTTTGGTACGACGTTTCTTCTACCATTGTTGATGAACTCTCAGTTCAATTTCAACGTACACAGCATTCATTAACCCGTCAGTAGGCGCGCTACGAGACTTTTTCTCACACTTATATTGAAACGATGATTACTCGAAAATTTCAAATGGCATAAGCATTTGAAATTTTTTCTATCTTCACCAAATTTATTCTTCTGTATGATAGAAGAGTTAAAAAACATGTTTGAATTTTTTTAATTAATATTTTTTTGGTTTTTAGTGTCAATTATCGTTATATTTATGGTTTTTTTTAAATAAAAATGTTTAATAGCCATAATCACTGTAGCGAAATTGTTTTCAAAATCCTATTTGTCAAATTAAGCACTTGGAGATATACATATGAGAAAATCTCTCATCGCGCGCCCAATGTTTAAAGTGTACGTAGCGCGCCTGCTGACGGGTTAAATATTTTTTTTTGTTTCGTATCGAATGACGAATTTTTCGTTCTGTATAATTTTCTGTTCAATAATTCTCATTCTTTTATATTTTTTCATTTAGATGCGTTCGTTGTGAAGAAAAGAAATAAATTCTTTTTGAACGCTATACTTTTAGAAAAACCCGGAAATATATTAATGCTTGGTTCATTCTCGCATTCTTTCGCCTATAATACATCTGGCATGCACATTTTCAATTTTAACAATGTACTCTGGGAAATATCCAAACCGGTATTATCTTTGTTTTCACATTTGTAACTTTCTTTACTCATTTCTACCAAGTGAACATTTGTCGCGCACATTTGTATTGCTCCAAACTTACGAGAATCCTTACCTGCAATAAAAGGATTAGCTCGTCGAGTCGACTGCAATAAAAAATTCTCGGAATGGTCAAGAAGCTTCCTTCTGCCCTTCCACATTCCTCCACTATGTCCTACCACTTCTTTTACGCCCCTATCGGGATCTCGGAACGTCAAGCAATGAAATGGTCCGTTTTCCCACGCGTGTAAATTCAACCAATAGCAAGTTTCTTACCCCACGTCTCCCTTCTCACTGCCCCTTCCAAATTTCTCATGCATCTTCAAAAATGGTTTTGGGACTAACTGGTTAGTCTTGTGCAGTCGGTCTTGTGAGAGCACTCGCTCTTACATCAACGTCGTATTAAGTACCATCACCGGTTTCTGTTCTATTTTCATTTTTTATACGTCACACTAAGTGAAAAAAACTTTGCAGAAATCTTCGAGTTTCTTTTTTCTCTTATAAAATCGAATAATTCAGTTAATATAATCAGTGTCTTTATTAAAATTGTTTTTTTTTTTTAATTGCCAATATATACAGTTTTTAAATTATATCTTTTGTATTCCATCAATCAAGAGTGCAGAGAATCTGCTCAGTGTATTATAGTCCTTATCGTGTTCATTTTGGAGCGTTAGATTGGTACGTTACTCGTACTAGAGCTGTTATTTGTCCTTTGAGATGGATGATATATGGTGTAAATCATAAAATCATCATTTTAAGACAAAGAATTTATCGGGAATGTGTGATTTTAATAACTGTCATGTGTACCAGTTCAAAATCAAGTGACCAAAAACTATCGCGAGTGTGCTTAATTGGATCTTTCCACAGACTCAACCGTGTCAACGTCGCTTATCAACACGTCAACCATCTTTCAACGATACGCGAAACATTGGGATTCTGAGAGATTCAGGTAATGATGGAAAGTTTCAAGAATGAGAAGGAGCCAATTGTAGTGTACGGAACCAAAGGTAAATGACACATATGTGATAACGATTACAATGCTTCGTACAACGAAAATCCGAATTGTACAGCTCGTATTTGCACTCAGTGCAGAGAAACCAATCTCCAGAGACAACCCAACATACGTGGCTATGCCTCAAAGTTGCCCACATAACCACTCTCGCATAGTAAAGCGAAAAATTGAAAAATTTACATGCATGTTGATCAAATAAATTTCCAGTTACTTACAAATACAAAAAAAAGCTCCTTCTGAGTAACTTATGCTCAGAAGTAAGTGCAGCGTATAGTACGTTCTTAGAAATCTGCTATGGAAATAGATTGTATTCAAAATGTCTTAAAAATCTATCCCCAGTATATAAAAAAAATTCTGAAAATATAATTATCCTGAAGGGACTTGAAAATAAGGTTTTGAATAGGTATAAATAATAGTAAAATTTAATTAATAACAAATAGAAATTTATGTCTTAAAATTATATTATCGGGAAAAGCCGGTCGGTCCCGTACGGGCTCCGGTACTCTCAGTGATGAAACGGCGTGGGAAATTGGGGAGTACTAAATGACGAGCCGAAACAGTTGGGTTCAATTGAAATGGTTAATAGAATATATTTATTTAAGAAAACATATGAAGAAAAGAATTGAAAGATTAATTATAATGATGAAGATACAATTTTAACTTAACCTACTTACATTCGTTGCAGGATTTTTCAATGATTAGTCGTTGTATAACCACACCATTCAATCGCACACAGGCGGGAACAGTCATTCCCGCGATTCACTCCTGCATACACACTCCGCTATATTCTTTTGGGCCTTGTTAAGACTGGCTCTTTTTAATTCACTTCACTGAGAACTTCACCTTTTAACGAATATATTGAAATTGATATAAAATATAGGAAATTCGAAATAAAAAAAATGAATGTAATTAAAATACGTCTCTGTCGCTTGTTTGAGCACAGACTTCAGTACACCCGTGATTTTACGTGTCAAAGTCTGACCTTTCTGTACGGGTTCGCCAAAGAGTTATCTTAAACTTATTACACCGCCGCGAACTGTAATCTAACACGGAGTTTTTCTCCGATTCCAAGAAAGAACCGTGGCTAAATCGGAACTAGTGATTCTCACCCCGCGACAGGGATGACAAAAGCTCGAGGAGCCGCCATCCCCGTGGGGTTTTTTGTTTATCAGGCAAATTTTATTCCCAGGGTCTAGTGGTCGTACTCTGCGGATCGCGCGATGCTTGATCGGCGGAATACGACCGGATACATCCGCTCGCGGCGACGGTCCCACGCATCGGAGCGTAAGAAGAACCTCGCACAAGAGTGGCAGGACTTCGCGATAAGGACTATCTAATTTGACGAAAATATAATATAATATTGCTCAAGAGAGTGTGAGTTCGTCACATCTCGTCTTGATATATTCGTCTTCACATATATATTTGGGCAGATTCACTACTTTTCGACCGCAGCCTGCGGGCTTGGGTCAGCGATTTGGCTGCTGATTTTTTCCAAGAAAGTAGGTTCTAAAAAAAGACGATCCTCCCAATTTGAACTCGATATAAAGAAATTTGATGGTTGTAAAAATTTTTGAAATAAAAAAAATCAATTTTTTAGCCATTTTCACGATTTTTTCATGCGAGCTCTATGAAGCTTAAAGACTCGTATGAAGCGGCATTTCTCTTCTTCAATCTTGTATTTTCGAGAAAAAAATAGTTTTTTACTCCAAACGAAAATCCGCTTAAATTAGCACCCTTTTTTGAAATTACTATTTTTACAAAATTTCGCGTATTTTTGAAACGCTGCCGGGGCAACAATTTTCCAAGTAGACGTCTTTAAGATGGCTCAATTTTTTTATCTAGGAATATTCTATCACTATCTAAACTAATTTTTAAATATTGCCACGTTCCTTTTTATATACGGCCTCTCAAATCTGATTGATTTCTGAAAAATCGCTGTTTTCAGATAGCTGTAACTTTTTTCTATTAGAACGAAATTGCTTGAAATTTTCAGAGAATATACTTCATTCTATACTCAAACAACACTAAAAATTTGAAGAATGGGTTTGAGCTGGTTAGCGAGCTATACATTTTTTAAATGCTCAAATTTCTCGCATTTTTTTATATGTTTATGGCATTATTAATAATTTTGATGTTTAAAAGTGATAATTTATAATGTTCATTTGAATGATTTAAATTTTATTCAAAATGATAATTCATTTTTTTTCATGTGTATGGCAATATTGATAAAGCCATAAATATGTAGAAAAATGAGAAAAACTTGATTATTCAAAAAAATTCACAGCTCGCTAACCAGCTCAAACCCATTCTTGAAATTTTCAGTGTTGTTTGGGGATAGAATAAAGTATATTCCTTGGAAATTTCAAGCAATTTTCTTCTAATAGAAAAAAGTTACAGTTATCTGAAAACAAGGATTTTTCAGAAATCAGTTAGATTTGAGAGGCCGTATATAAAAAGGGAACATGGTAATATATAAAAATTAGTGTAGGTAGTGATCAAGAGGCGCGGCAGCGGCTCGACGCCAAGTATTAAAAAAGAAAGCTTGCGCGAGCCCTGCCGCACTCATATATGCGAATATGACGGTTTTTGAGCTTTTCATATTTTTCAAACTGCTCTCACGGCGAAACGGTTTGAGTAAAAAATCTCAATGTAGGGGACGATATTTTTTCGATTTTTCTCTTTCCATTGGTCTTTGTCGTAAATTGATCCGTCCACCCAATCTCGAGATATGATAATTTTGTGATTTAAAATCGAATGTTTGGGGAACTTCTGTCCCTTGGAGTCGGAAAGGTGTAAGAAGCGTTTGTTTACATTTGGACATACGTCCTTTGCGAGACTGGTAAACATTTGTGCACCCTGTAGTCGCCCAGTCCACTGAACGAGGCTATCTCCACTTATTGCGCGCCGCTGAGTGAGAGAGACAGCGCACGAAGCCAAACCCCTCTTTCGTCCATAGCGCGCGCTCTCTCTTTCTCGCTCAACAAGAACATATGTATAATGGTCGTTTTATAACTAAGGTCGCGATTTTTTCATACTTGGCGTTCTTTTACTTTTTTTAAAATGAAAAATATGTATAGACTATACCTAGACGAAAAATTTAAGCCATCTTATAGTCGTTTACTCGAAAAATTCTCGCCCCGGCAGCGTTTCAAAAATACGCGAAATTTTGTTAAGACTTTTTGTTAGCGAAATTTTGTTAACTTTTTAAGATAGTAATTCAAGAAAAGGGTGCTAATCAAACCGGATTCTGGTTTAGAGTGAAAAACTATTTTTTTCTTGAAAATACAAGATTAAAGAAAAGAAATGCCACTCCATTCGAGTCATTAAGCTTCATAGAGCTTCAGATAAAAAATCACTTTTTAAAAATTTCAAAAATTTCTACAGCCATCAAAGTTCTTTATATTGCGTTCAAATTTGGAGGATCGTCTTCTTTTATAACCTACTTTCTTGGAAAAAATCGGCAGCCAAATCGCTGACCCAAGCGCGCAGGCTGCGGTCGAAAAGTAATGGATCTGTCCATTTACATATATAATAAATGAATAAAAAAAATTATAACGGGATGTGACATATAGAATCTCGTGCATAAAAAAAGTTTTTCGTTCGCAATTTTATTTCGCCGATATTTTCGGTCTGTTTTTATTTTTAACCCTTTTTGCAATTCTCGAAAAATTCCTATGCGTTCAAAATAAAAAAAAGGTTTTTTCCTCTATAACATTTCGATTATTACTGCTATTTTTATCAATTCGGTAGGTATGGGCCCCATAGTGGATACTTGTTACGTTTTGCAATTTTTAAAGGGTGTATTATTTCTTCGTTCGACATCTTGTTTACTAAAGGTCCGTGCGAAGGCATGCTCCATTCGAAATTTGACTCCGTGTCGTCTTCTGCTCATTTGGCGAGGAAGAGATCATTTAAAAAAGAAGAATTCATTATGTCTGGATAAATCCTATTTTCTCGAATTCTCTATTTTTATCCTTAGCTAGAGCTCATTAGTAAGTAATTCCAGTACAGCGGTTTAATCAAAATTGATTTACTAATGTTGAAATAGGAGTTCAGTAGAGAAGCAAGGGGGTTTCTGCGCCAACGCGTGTTAGTGTCACACGGACACACACGCACACACATGCACGTTGGTCACACGTACATGGTATGAAGGCAAGGGTAATGAGGGTCAGAACATTCGAGAATCTTTCTAGAACCTTCTCGACGATAATGTTACACTAGATGGATGGGTGACCGGACTGCTCATGGGGGTGGGGGGCAGTCAGTGGTGAGGGGGATAGACGTTTGACAATGACGTCACACTAGATGGATGGGTGACCGGGCTGCTCATGGAAGTGGGGGACAGTCAGTGGTGAGGAGGATGAACGTTTGACAATGACCTCACACTAGATGGTTGGGTGATCGGGCTGCTCATGGTAGTCGGGGACAGACAGCGGTGAGGGGGATGAACGTTCGATGACGATGTCACACTAGATGGATAGGTGACCGAGTTACTCATGAGAGTGGGGGGTAATAAGGGTCAGTGGTGAGGGGGATGAACATTCGACTAAGACATCACACTAGATGGGTGGCTAGGTAGGTGGATGGATAGACACCACACATACGAGGATGACGTAACAGGGTGCTCCACAACATTATTATGTGGGAGATATTTCGCAGTTATTACGCAGTAATCCACGTGAAAAAATCGGGCATTTTAAACTTTTCGAAGGTTAACGCACGATCCGTCGAGATGATTCCAACGCATTTTGTTTACACCGCACGTGTGAAAGATCTGGCGACAAACAACGGTGTCAAGTTTCGAAGGCGCTCCGCTCTAAGATTTATAATCGAAGATTTTTTTCGCGGTCAGTAGCGGTAAGGATATATGGACCATGTGCATAATATAGCTTATACGCCCTTCTTACATTCAAATTTTATGAGAGTTTAACTTTCAAGGTCAAAGATTAGAGTAGTCAGTAGTATGTGGACCACTATAGCGACCCCCACTCCTATCCCCACTCCTAACCCATTCCTCGGTCTCCCCGCCAGCTCGGTTTGGTCGAGCGGTGGTGGTAGGATAGGGTGAGAGAGTGTAGTTGGAGTCACCACAGCGGTCCAAGATAGTAATGAAAAAATAAATAAAAATGATAAAAAACTTACCATGGCTGCTATCTCTCTCTTCCTCGATGAATTTTGTTTTCAGTTCTCTATCTCTCTCTCGATGCATTTTGTTTTCAGTTCTCTCTCTTTCTCTCGATGCACTTTGTTTTGTTCGCACTTAATAAATACGCACTCCTGTTTATACGCACTCCTGTTTACTGTTTTACGCTAAACTACATTTTACCGATATTTTCATCATCCTCGAACTCATCGTCGTAATCCCCGTTGTCATACCCCTGAAAATATTCCTTGTGAATATGTTCTACGATTACAGCCCCCACATCTCGTCCTGCAAGTACGACGTCCTCCCCATCCTCCTCATCCCGTCCTGCAGGATAATAAAGTTAGTAGAGAAGCAAGGGGGTTTCTGCGCCAACGCGTGTTAGTGTCACACGGACACACACACACACATGTACGTTGGTCACACGTACATGGTATGAATGCGGGGGTAATGAGGGTCAGAGGGGTAATGAGGGTCAGAGGGGTAATGAGGGTCAGAGGGGTAATCAGGGTCAGAGGGGTAATGAGGGTCAGAGGGGTAATCAGGGTCAGAGAGGTAATGAGGGTCATAGGGGTAATTCAGGTCCGAACATTCGGGAAGCTTTCTAGAACCTTCCAGAAACTTCTGGAACTTTCTCGAAGGTTCGATGACGTCATGCGTCTCGAAAGTTCGACGTCAAGGTCAATGAGAGTCGCAAGGGTTTTTCCTTCGCGGGGGTAATGAGGGTCAGAACATTCGAGAAGCTTTCTAGAACCTTCTCGAGGATGATGTTTAAAGTAGTCAGTAGTATGTGGACCGCTATTCGCTCTGTGCAACCTGTTGGAGGGGGTAAGCAAATCTACCCCAGCGACGCTGGTGGCGAAAAGTGAAAACAGAGTGGGATATTTTTCATACGATTGCACACGATTAGTATTGAATTATTTAATAAGATGGGCCATCATACTTGTTGTGTTGTGAATTGTAAAAACAATGGTGTTCGTAATAAAGAGTGCAAGTTCTACAAATTTCCAGCAGCACAATATAAAGTGGAGCAGAGAAAAAATTGGATCGCAGCTGTGAAGAGGAAAAAGTAAGTCACATAACCTCACTTTACCGCGTCAGACGCAGAAAAGCAAGCACGTTGTACGTGATATTCGTGATCACATAATTATATAAATACGTAGTATTTAAATACTACTTATATCATAATCATAATTATATAAATATACGTGATTATATAAATACGTAGTATTTGAAAAAGTAAAGAAATTGAATTAATTTCCAGTCCAGATGGATCACCATGGTGTCCAAAGCGGTGGGATCTAATTTGCAGTGCGCATTTTATTGGAAATAAAAAATCGGAGGAAGAATCAAGCCCGAGCTACATTCCAACCATATTTCCTCCTGCATATAAGACAAAAGTAGTGGATCAAACTGGAGCAACGAAGAGGTATACAACTTTATGTACAAATCAAGTATACCAATAATTTCAATTTTTTTTGTAACTTTTGTAATTATTTAATCTTTATTGCAGACATGAGCGGTTCATGAAGCGGCGAATAAATAAACAAGAGCCAATAACAACCACAAAAGCACCGGAACGAGTTGTCGAAGAAGTAATGGAGCAGCCGGAGCCGGACAACGATAGTAATGCCGGAACAAATCAAAGTCATCACGAAAGAAAAACTTGCGATCAAGAGTGTCAAGTGGATATTTTTTCACCCCATTTAACTCAGCCAGAAAAAACCTTCATCTGCAATAGATACATCAACAACACAACTTCTTGCAGTGATGTCGAGATCCAAACGGAAATAATAATTCCAAGCCGCATTATCGTACCTAATAGAAAACAATTTAAAGACAAAGCATGTGGTACACCACAAAAAGTATACGTAAGTCAGTCAGTTGGGCCTGATATTCAGAATGACGAAAGTACTACTGAGAGACTTTTTGCTGGCATTTCATCAATCAAAAATAATGAGCAGTGCCTAGATCTTGCTGGTGTAACACATTTTCAATTTTTATTAAAGAGAATAGATGCTGCAGATAATTGTCAAATTTCCAAAGAAAATCGGCTTTTAATATTTTTGGTCAAAATGAAAACTGGGTTAACCTTTTCAGCACTCAGTGTTTTTTTTTCTGTACATCGCACGACGATTTCAAGAATTTTCTTTTCAATTCTGCAAGACTTGTCAAATGCTACAGCTAATTTAGTATTTTGGCCAAGTAAAGACGTAGTACTGGGGACAATGCCTGAATGTTTTCAGCCTGATTACAGTGACACTCGTGTTATAATTGACTGTACCGAATTCAGAATCGAAATTCCTTCCAGTGTCGATCAACGGGTATATACTTATTCCCATTACAAAAAAGGTTTCACTGCAAAACTCCTTGTTGGAATTACTCCAGGAGGTTTCATTAGCTTTAAATCAAAAGTAGCTGGTGGAAGAAAAAGTGATTCACAAATGACCGTCGAATCTGGTTTACTAGATTTATTAGAAGATGGAGACACTGTTTTGGCTGATAAAGGCTTTCCAGAAATTCGACGAACCATTGGTGAAACTGGTAAAAAAGTGGTACTTGTGATGCCACCATTTTTAGAAAAAAAATCGGAATTCACGAAAGAACAAACTGAAGAAACTTACAGCATCGCAAGGGTTCGCATCCATGTTGAAAGAATCATGCAGCGACTAAGAACTTACCAGATTTTAAACAAGATACCTGAAAATTTATTCCATTGTATTGATGATATAATACACATGTGTTGTGTTTTAGTGAATCTGCAGGCTCCTATATTTTCGGATAAAAACAGAGATGAAAATAAATAACGCTTGTCTAATTTTTAAAATAAATATGTATTTGTAAATAAAATATTTCGTGTGCTTTTTATATTGTTTTCATTCTTTGGTTTCTCTCATTATGACATAAGTAACGCAACGTAAAACATTGAAATGTGCAGGTTTGTTTAAATTCGATACAAATTTAACATGACATTATATTTAATTAGCAATATTTACTCCAGTAAATTGACGAGGCTTTTTTTCTTTTTGTTTTACTATTTTTGTATGCAGTTGTGGCAAATAATGCTGGAAATAGAAATTCTCACATTTGAGGATAACAGTTTTCAAGAATTGTTCGTTGCGATGCACTGGAAAGCAAAAACTACCATTTTCAACTGGTGAATGTATGAATAAATCACAGACGCTTAATCCCGATACATACAACTGAATTTGGCACTGTGTATAATACGGCCCACTTTCTTTAAGTTGAATTTTATCACCTCGAAATTGCAAGTAATTGACATTGCACTTTTTTAATTCGTAGTCAACAATTGGTTGTTTCGCACAACTGCTGGGACACTTGAACTCTACGATTTTATGAACAGAACCGTCCTTAACAACCACCCCATCGAGACTAGCACACAGCCACGGTTGTGTTTCGCTTACAAAAAGTCCAATTTTCTTAACCTCGGTACCATACATCTGTTGGTACTCTTTTGCAGCATCTGACTCGTGATCCTTTCCGTATCGAGTAGAAGCTGTATCAACAAATTGTGGGAAAAGCATTTCTGCGACTAGTGACTCCACAGGTTTCTTGATCCTACTTTTGATACTGTGGGCATTCTTACTTGCAGACACTCTTAAGCTTCTAGCTTCGAACCATTTTTTGCATTTCGATTGCTCTAGCGTATCACAGCACAATTTTGTAATTTCTTCTTTCGACATAACAATGACCCTCGTATAAAACTCTTTCAGTTCTTTGACGATGACTTGAGCATTCGTGTGTATCGGCATGCTCTTAGATGAAACGAAGAAAGAGTTGACACACAATTTACAGTCGTCTCTCTGCAGAATAACGTCAACTTCGGTCAACATTGATTCCATCAAATTTTTTATCGCCTGGTCATTCTTATCCGTATTAGTCTCGAGAATTATTGTTCGCAGAGCCGAGGGTCCATTCAATTCCGAAATGTGTACGTCACATGGTCGGCGTTTCGGTTTTTCTTTAGGCGGCATCATCTCAAAGAAATATTTTCCTTTAGAGTACTTCTCTTTGGCAAATTGTCGGGCCGTTGGCTCCCCCCACTGCTGCTCGTAATCGGTTTTGGACAAACTCGCCTCGTTATTGACATAGTGGATCAAAGCTGCGACGTGTTTACATTTTCCACTTTGATTGTAAACACAGTTACATGATACACTAGTAATTTTGCGACTAGTGTCAATCTGTAAAAACGTGTATTATATAAAATTATCTATTTTTTACAATCACAATGAAAAAAATTCATTCCAAACTTACGTTCAGCTTTGTCCTGTATGATTCAGACGATACAGAAGCTTGCCTCAGTATTTGAGCTTGTAAGAAATAGCTCTGCCCATTTTTGCGACACTCTTCAACGTTGTAAACGTGATTCGCTTTGACTAGCTCTTTGCCCTTTGGCAACGTCTCAAGTTGGAATGAAATGTCATGAGTGACTTTTTCAAATCCAGTTTTTATGACCATGTCCATTTTTAGGACGGGAAAATGCCTACTTGTAACTGAAAACAAAATAAGGCGAATATATTCATTAATTTTTTGCATCTCGTACCCTTCGTGTATATAATATACACAACATCATATTTTATATCCAATTAATTAATTATTCTCATTTTTATTATAGAACTTCTAACGCTTGTCCATACTTTCATTCAGTTTTTCTTTTCATACAAAAAGCACATATTCATATGCTTACTGCATACGAACATAACCTCACAATGCATCGTACAATTGTCAAAATATAAATCTTAATGATACTTTACTTACTTGTTTTTTTTTTCATTAATTGTAGAACAATCGCTGCTATCACTACATGCAAAAGTTATTCCGAAAAAGACTCCTATTTTAATCAATTGCACTTTTCGTTAAATTTCCAACTCAAATCACAGCTACACTATCCCACCTTCTCACGTTTTTCAGCTACCAGATGTCGCCACCACTGAGTTGCACAGAGCGAATAGCGACCCCCACTCCTATTCCCACTCCTAACCCATTCCTCGATCTCCCCGCCAGCTCGGTTTAGTCGAGCGGTGGCGGTAGGGGAGGGTGAGAGGGTGTAGTTGGAGTCGTCATAGCGGTCCAAGATAATAATGAAAAATAAATAAAAATGATAAAAAACTTACGATGGCTTTGTTATCTCTCTCTTCCTCGATGAATTTTGTTTTCAGTTCTCTCTCTCTTCCTCGATGCCTCTCGATGCACTCTGATTTGTTCGCACTTAATAAATACACACTCCTGTTTATACGCACTCCTGTTTACTGTTTTTTACGCTAAACTACATTTCACCGATATTTTCATCGTCCTCGAACCCATCGTCGTAATCCCCGTTGTCATACCCTTGAAAACCTTCCTCGTGGATATGTTCTACGATTACAGCCCCCACATCTCGTCCTGCGAGTACGGCGTCCTCCCCATCCTCCTCATCTCGTCCTGCAGGAAAATAAAGTTGGATGCTGAGTTGGGGGCTGTATCCAGGATTCATAGGGACGGCTGAAAATAAGAATCCATCGCACAAATCTGACACTATTCGCGGCACATAGTCTACGTGGCGAAGATACCCGAGTTCGTGGAGCTCGCATTCGATTAGGAGGGCCGGTATCACTGATAGTATTGCCGTGGGGTGATAAAGGCTACTCGCGTCATAAAAGGCGCTTTCACCGAGGTCGACAAGATATAGCTCTGTATAACCGTAGCTGTAAATGTGTATAACCTCCCCCCGGTACACGGCAACACTTTGCGGCGTCATAACAACGCAGCTTACACCTGGCGCTATACTTTCGCGATTTATATCGCGTCCTAATCTAAGCTCCCTATAATATTGGTACATCAAATCACTATAATGTCTGTACGCAATTTCCAGCTCCCTGGTGCGTATATAGATACTGTCAATATTCACAGAATGCACAATACGACACTCAAACATAAACTGTAGAAAACTAAAATCTGTATATCGTGGATATATTATAAAAATTATAACAGAAAAACAAGAAAAAAAGAGAGATTGGTCACGGTGTAACTTGTGTTTTATAAACCTGATATTGGGACGCGTTTCGCTCAGACTCGAGATGAATGAGAATAAGACATTTTGCAGGCGATGTTCTAATGTTTCGAGCTCATTTTTGATGATGATGATGTATGTTTTAGTATCAGATATTTTTCTGTCACGCGTTACGTGTAATATATCTTCAAAGCAACGAGGAATTTAATGTTTAGACTATATGTAAACTACAAGCTTGAAGAGGTATTGCGCTCTCTTTCTTCTCAGCCACCTATACCGCTCTCTCTCTTGCAGATCTATGTGAGACAATCATAGTAAGACCACACGTCGTCTGGGTGGGGGTTAATATGTAGAACAACCAAATCTTAGAACGGTTGATATTTCGAAATTTCAGAATTAGTAATATTAAATTAATGAAAAAAACTGATCCAAAGTTTTTCTTTTCGACAGACTATTAGGTTGATTATGTATTTAATGTAATATTTTTTCTTTGAATGCCCATTTATTCGAAAATGTATATTCAGACCGTCTGTACTTCTAATACAAATCGCAGTAACGTAGTAAGATTATATTTTCGAAATCCGAAATGAAGAGCAGTTATTTTATTGAGAGACCAAAATGTAGAATAGGAATAAATCGAGAGTAAATTTTTCGAAAGCATAAAACTTAGATATACAGCATAGCGAACGCTCGAAATAGCGAACATTGGAATAGCGAACGCTCGAAATAGCGAACGTTGGAATAGCAAGCGTTAAAATAGTGAATACACCCAACCACACCACTCTGTTTTTTCATCATGAAGTTGGAACCAAATACGTATTGAAGTGTAAGTAATATTCATTGGAAACGTGCATGTTTTCATGACGAATATTTGACAAAACATTAATATTTTGATGCCCAATAATAAACTTCTTAATAATTGATTGAAAAAAATCTGCTTTTCGATGATGCCTTTTAATAATTGTTTCAAATTTAGTGGAAATATTTCAATCACGCATCTTTGACTTTGTGGGAGCTGCGGTTTTTTAATCATGGAGTAATGTACGACTGCCCCAAAAACTGAAAAAACGAACAATTTTTCGATATTTTAGCTAATTTTCAAAGCAACGGATCTCCGTGAAAAATCATAGTAGGAGAAAATTTATGACAGCATTTAGAAGTTTTTAATCTGTTGATTCCGAGATATGGCCTCATTGAATTCTTTAATGCTGTGTCACTAATGAATGAAAAGGAAAATGGCAATCCAGATTCAGAATTACATTTTTCTCGAAGAGGTTTCAGGCGGGATAATATTTTTTTATTAGTAATGTAATCTCAGGCTTTTTGTTGTTCATAACTTTCCAACAAATTGTCACGCCATAACGTAAATAGGCTCTTCTTTAAGGGAAAGGTATGATTAATTAAGGAACAGAATAAATTTCACCCATCTAGAAACTTATCTGAAAAACGAAATTCCAGACATTTGGCCCGCACAATTTTTTGGTACTAGAATATAGAGAAAACAAATGTGCTCAGGCCAAAGGTCGGAAACAAGGAATTGAAAGCGGTTGAATGATTACATTAATTGTCTTTCACGATTATTTTTCTCTGAGATATAGTTCTCTGAAATTGCTCTAGAGTATTGAAAATTTGGGTATTTCTTGAAATGTTGTAACCAGCGTACTTGAGGATTGTACAACAGGACATATACAGGTATAGACGAAACATAACCAAAAATTTCTGTAATGTTTTTTATATATACATTTGTAACATTTAAATAATGTTCCAATGATTGGCTTCAACATTCCGTCGGTTGGAATATTCTCCGAGGGGCCTCGAATGCCTCCGTTCTACATATTGGACAACGTCGATCCGAAAATTCATTCCAAAGTCTTTCGGCACATGTGAGACAGCAACAGCAATGCCCATATGGCCAATATAATTGCGTTGCCCTCGCCAAATAGCATACCTTGCACGAATCTGTAAAAGAAATTGTAACAAGCAGTACACAAAGTTCAATAGAATACCGTTTAATATGAATTATGTGATAATGATATAAACGTTTCAAGATATATGGAAAAATGAAGTATTTAAAATGAACTAGGCTGCTTTGTTTTTTTTTTGTAACAATACCGATGCATCGATGTAATGCTTCAGAGAGTTTATCTCTATAATTGAGTTTACTTATATCTTCTTGATATAATTATTTTCATTTTTCTAATGGTCATGGTACATTTCCAGTTGTGAACAAATTTTGTAATCTTGACAAGGTATCAACAAATGTAACATATATTTCGTCAAAATTATGAAGCAAATTGGCCAATGTAGGGAGGGCCCTTCCGTTCAAGTGCCAAGATAGCCCGATGTTTGACTAAATATGTGTTTTTACTTTGTTACTACACACGTCGTATAATTCGTCATAGTTTATTTGTATGAGGAAATAATTCAATCTGCGCGCCCTCTGCTCGTGACTCTGATTCAGTTATAAATATGAGCTCGAAAAAGTGTGAATGCCGTATTTTCTTCCATCGTATAAAACAAGCATTAGTTACGCCATAGGCCACATTAACTCCGGGGAGAAGCGGCCCTAAGAGTCGCTAATACTCAAATCAAACACCGGCTTCACCGCGGGCCACGTTGACTCCGAAGAGAAGCGGCCCTACGGATCGGGTGTCTGACGGCAAGATACACGATGGACGATCGACATTTATTGTGCGATTCTTTACATGGGAATACGAATGTAATTAAAGGTCCTATCCCAAATAAAAATACGATATGAGGAAGTTATGTAATGTTCGCGCCCCGTACTCATGACTAATTCGATTGTAAACATGAGCTCAAAAAAAACTGTGAACGCCGCATTTTTCTATACAGTATAAAATAAGCATTAGTTACGCCATAGGCCACATTAACTCCGGGGAGAAGCGGCCCTAAGAGTCGCTAATACTCGAATCAAACACCGGCTTCACCGCGGGCCACGTTGACTCCGAAGAGAAGCGGCCCTACGGATCGTGTGTCTGACGGCAAGATACGTGACGGACGATCGACATTTACTGTGCGATTCTTTACATGGGAATACGAATGTAATTACAGGTCCTATTCCAAATAAAAATACGGGTGGGGATAAAAACAGCGAACGGCAGAATATCGAACGATTCATAAACCGAATTTTTAAATTTCGAATTCTCAGGTAACGAAAGCTGAGTTATTTGAAAATTTTATGTACGACAAAAGATTGTATCATATGAACATTTATCGAAAAACTATTTGTGTGAACGCTTACAAATATGGAAAAAATAAATGTCAGTATTTCTGATAGGAAAAAATAAGAATGAGAAATATTAATTTAAACCGACGCATCGAAAATAAGAATTTAGAGAATTAAAATATCGAAGGACCAAAACAGCGAACGTTAAAATAGCGAACGTCGAGACAGCGGACGTGAAAATATCGAATGAAAAAATAGCGAATAGAACAGAAATATAACGTGCATCGAAATAGCAAAAATTTGCATGTGTGCTAAATTTGTCAATTTTTTTTTTGCAAAAGATTTTAGTTTCAGTTCTTTGTAATATGATAAAAATTGAAAAAATTGGGCACATGTCGTTTGCTCAAATACTGCTTAACCCATTAACGCCGAGGTGATCAGAATTTTTACTAACTTTTCAACGTGTTTATTTATTATGTTATCGGACCAAAAAAATAATGCAATACCTCTATTCCTACGCGGAATTCGATGCTCTTTCAGAATCTGAGCTCGAAATTTCGATTAGACACCGAGAAAAAAAAATATGGCCGATTTAAACGTGAAAAACGTGAAAATTTTCGAAAAAAAATTTTTTTCGCATTTTTTTTCACAATGATACCGCAAAGCTATCAACTTTTTACAATGATCAGAGGTGATCATGGCACTCGAACATTAAGAGGAATTTTTTTCAGAAAAATTCATCGACGCGTTTTTTCAAAATGGCGGCGAGAATGAAAAAATTTTATAAAAATCTTAATCTATCGGTTTCTTCAAAACTATAAACTTGAGAAAAAAATTTCTAAGAACAAAAATGGCTTAAAATTAGTCGAAGAATACTCTTAAATTTTTTCAGAATTTTTGAAAACAATTTTTAATTTTCGAAAATTTCAAAAAATCCAATTTTTCAAAAATACCTGAAAAATTTTTGGAAAAATTTCCTTCAAGTGTTCCTTGACTACTTCTTTTCTGATTCTGTGCATATACATTGTTTTTTTCTACTCTTAGCATTACCCAGAGACAACGGCGTATACGTGGTAGAACTTTGTCTCCTTTGGGCTGCTTTTTTTCGTGAGTCCCTTTGCCTCTCACGTTTCGGGGTGCTTTTTTTTCGTGAGTCCCCTTGCCTCTCACGTTTCGGGGTGCTTTTTTCGTGAGTCCCCTTGCCTCTCACGTTTCGGGGTGCTTTTTTTTCGTGAGTCCCCTTGCCTCTCACGTTTCGGGGTGCTTTTTTCGTGAGTCCCCTTGCCTCTCACATTTCGGGGTGCTTTTTTTTCGTGAGTCCCCTTGCCTCTCACGTTTCGGGGTGCTTTTTTTCGTGAGTCCCCTTGCCTCTCACGTTTCGGGGTGCTTTTTTTTCGTGAGTCCCCTTGCCTCTCACGTTTCGGGGTGCTTTTTTTTCGTGAGTCCCCTTGCCTCTCACGTTTCGGGGTGCTTTTTTTCGTGAGTCCCCTTGCCTCTCACGTTTCGGGGTGCTTTTTTTTCGTGAGTCCCCTTGCCTCTCACGTTTCGGGGTGCTTTTTCTCGTGAGTCCCCTTGCCTCTCACGTTTCGGGGTGCTTTTTTTCGTGAGTCCCCTTGCCTCTCACGTTTCGGGGTGCTTTTTTTTCGTGAGTCCCCTTGCCTCTCACGTTTCGGGGTGCTTTTTTTCGTGAGTCCCCTTGCCTCTCACGTTTCGGGGTGCTTTTTTTCGTGAGTCCCCTTGCCTCTCACGTTTCGGGGTGCTTTTTTTTCGTGAGTCCCCTTGCCTCTTACGTTTCGGGGTGCTTTTTTTCGTGAGTCCCCTTGCCTATCACGTTTCGGGGTGCTTTTTTTCGTGAGTCCCCTTGCCTCTCACGTTTCGGGGTGCTTTTTCTCGTGAGTCCCCTTGCCTCTCACGTTTCGGGGTGCTTTTTTCGTGAGTCCCCTTGCCTCTCACGTTTCGGGGTGCTTTTTTTTCGTGAGTCCCCTTGCCTCTCACGTTTCGGGGTGCTTTTTTCGTGAGTCCCCTTGCCTCTCACGTTTCGGGGTGCTTTTTTCGTGAGTCCCCTTGCCTCTCACGTTTCGGGGTGCTTTTTTTCGTGAGTCCCCTTGCCTCTCACGTTTCGGGGTGCTTTTTTTTCGTGAGTCCCCTTGCCTCTCACGTTTCGGGGTGCTTTTTTCGTGAATCCCCTTGCCTCTCACGTTTCGGGGTGCTTTTTTTCGTGAGTCCCCTTGCCTCTCACGTTTCGGGGTGCTTTTTTTTCGTGAGTCCCCTTGCCTCTCACGTTTCGGGGTGCTTTTTTCGTGAGTCCCCTTGCCTCTCACGTTTCGGGGTGCTTTTTTTTCGTGAGTCCCCTTGCCTCTCACGTTTCGGGGTGCTTTTTTTTCGTGAGTCCCCTTGCCTCTCACGTTTCGGAGTGCTTCTTTTCGTGAGTCTTCTTGTCTTTCATTTTAACATTTCTTTTATCAGTGCTTTTTTGCCCAACAATTATTGCATACATATAGATTGCATTTTTCACAATAGATCCTTGTTCTTATTGGACATTTTTCATTTGAACAATTTTTTAATTTGTCCCTATTAGATCGTGTATGAAGTGTTTTACTTGTTTGACCTTTTTGAATATAATATTTAGCAATTGAAGTAGTTAACTCTTTTATTCCACTTTTTTTCTTTCCATCACGTGTAGCATTGAAAATTACGTGGGCATTTGTAATGGATGCCTGTATAAATCTTATAAAAACGACCCATGTCCATTTTTTGGAACGTATACTTGGAAGTACATTATTGCAGTGTCCATCATGCACGTCAACTCCACCCATAAATTTGTTGTACAAATGAAAAGCTTGCGGAAAAGGTATATCAGTTTTGGATCGAGCCTCTGAACTATATCTTCTCGAAGTTGATAGTGGACTTACACCTGCAGCAGTTGAAGCTATTGAAACGGGCTTCGAATCCATAATAGTGATGAAATTTATGCCACTATTTCGATCATGTTTTACAATATAAGTACCTCGTGGAGCTTTCTTTTCAAGTATATTCTTTTCTTTGACTCGATTGTCTCTGATAGTGCCAGTGCATTTCAAACGTAATTTTTGCAAGTGTAAAATTAAATCCATATTTGTAAAAAAATTATCAAAGTACAAATGAAATGCAGGGATTTTATTATAATTTATTAGCCGAAAAAAAGGTTCTAATAAATGCAATACTACACGAGTACCTAAAGCACATTTTACTAATTTGTTTCCGGTTTGGGAATTTTTACCGCAATATAGATCTAAATTTAGTAGATAGCCGTCTGAAGTGCATAAACCCCAAAATTTCAAACCAAACCTTATTGGTTTCCCTCGAATAAATTGTTTCAAAACAGTTTTTGCATAAGACTTGGCCATCATTTCATCAATAGATATAGAAGTTTTCAATATTCTGAACTTTAGGAGGTTGTTTTGGAAAAGTTTCAACATCGAACGAACTCGCCACCCTCTATCGTTTGGATCCTTGTCTTCAGCTTTTGAATATTTTATTTTAGACTTGATTTCTTCAAACTTATCGCGAGTCATTGCAGAAGAAACAATTTCACTAGATAAGAATGGATCAGATGACCAATAATCTCTCTGAGACTTTCTTTTATTGAATGAACTGAAAATAACTATACCTATAAAAGTGTCAAGATCTTGTAATTTCAGATCATAATTATTCTCTTTAGACGCATCAATTATATATTGTTTCATTTCGGCGGAAAAAAAGGTTTCAAACAATTGGAAAGGCTCGCACGCCTGTATATTCTTTTTTGTAGCTTCAGATAATAATATTGTTTCTTCACAAGTATTTGGATATGATTTCTCGCCATCGATCCAAATGAATTCGTGATTTTTTTCAAGTTTATCTAAGTTTTCAGAATAAGTAGCACAAGCTTTTTTATAAGTAATATTTGGTATTGTGAATTCATGTTCAGAATCTGAATCAGATATCGAATCACAATCGGAATCAGAATCATCGGAGCCTGAATTGTCTGCATTCGGAATCAAAATGTTTTCGTCGGAATCACTATCCGAATAATCTGATTCATACTCTGCATGCAATGAAGCAGAAGATTTTGAACGTTTTCGTGACATAACAAATGTATTGAAGAAGTGAAAACTAATATTTTTTTTATATGCTTTACCTATAATTCATGTAAAAATTGTATACAACATATGTGTCCATGCACAAGTGAAAGGATATACGAGTTTGTTCGTGAATTTTGTAGTGGTAGATAGAAACAAAATTTTATGTACCATTCAAGAAAATTTTTTTTCTCTAAACCTATAGACTTCACGAAAGAATTTTTAACAACAAAAAAGTCTTAAAATTAGTCAAGGAACACTCTCAAATTTTTCCAAAAATTTTTCAGGTATTTTGGAAAAATTGGATTTTTTGAAATTTTCGAAAATTAAAAATTGTTTTCAAAAATTCTGAAAAAATTTAAGAGTATTCTTCGACTAATTTTAAGCCATTTTTGTTCTTAGAAATTTTTTTCTCAAGTTTATAGTTTTGAATAAACCGATAGATTAAGATTTTTATAAAATTTTTTCATTCTCGCCGCCATTTTGAAAAAACGCGTCGATGAATTATTCTGAAAAAAATTCCTCTTAATGTTCGAGTGCCATGATCACCTCTGATCATTGTAAAAAGTTGACAGCTTTGCGGTATCATTGTGAAAAAAAATGCGAAAAAAATTTTTTTTCGAAAATTTTCACGTTTTTCACGTTTAAATCGGCCATATTTTTTTTTCTCAGTGTCTAATCGAAATTTTGAGCTCAGATTCTGAAAGAGCATCGAATTCCGCGTAGGAATAGAGGTGTTGCATTATTTTTTTGGTCCGATAACATAATAAATAAACACGTTGAAAAGTTAGTAAAAATTCTGATCACCTCGGCGTTAATGGGTTAAGGGAAGGAAAAAATCACTCGGTTCAAAATCATTAATTTCTTGAAAATGCTTAATTTCTAATAATTAGACTTTTTATCAACAAAATAATGTAAATATAATCAGTTGAAAAAAATACAGAAATTGCGGCATCGGTTTTGGATGAAGACTAGTGTCCAGGGGAAAAAATTATATTTGGGCAGGAAAGAAAAATGTATTATCAAGGAAGTGATAAAGGGTGTGATAAGAAACAAAGAACGGTCTCGTGTGGCGGAGAGAAAACAGCTGGGAAATATGGGAGTAGAATGAGAGTAAGAAGGAGGAAAGAGATGGAAAGTGAAAAAAGTAAAGAAGGAATAGAAAAAATAAAAAGGGGTGACAGCTATGTTGAAGAGACAAAGGGTACATGAAAACGCGAGAAGAAAATGGATGGAAGTACCGATGAAAAAAAAAGATAGTGAAAAGAAAGCAATTATATGGGAGAAAGGTGGCCAAAGACCAAGACAAAAAAACGAAGGAAGACGGTTAAATAAAGAAGAAAGAAACAATGAAGATAAGGTGATGAGGATAGAGAAAGACGGTCGAATAGTAGATGCCGTGGAGGAAGAAAGGAAATAACGAAGAGGACGAAAGAAAAACGAATAGAGGGGGTAGAAAAAGTAAGAAATGTAGAAAACAAGGAGGAGAAAGAGAATAAGAGAACAAAGGAGAGAAACAAAGACAGAGAAGATGAAGCGGAAAAAAGAATAAAAGCAAACGTAGCAACGGACAACGTGGGGACAGTAAAAGAAGAAGCAAGCACGAGAACAAAAGAAGAGTAGAGGTAGGAGGAAGGGAAACTAAAAATGGGAAATGTAAGGAGGTTGAAGTGAGGAGAAGAACACATAGAAGACCGGAAAATAAGAATTAAAACAATGTAATGTCACAACCGACGTAAAATTTTGTTTTCTTTCCTTTTAGTAATACGAACTAACCATGAAAACTCGAGCCTTTGCGCGTTTTCATTCATAAAACCCTCAACTCAACGTCTTGTAGTAGCTCTTAGTATTTAGGTCATTCTGACACACGCCACACACACAGATGTATCACTTGCTCGACTTCCTGTAAACACCAACAAACCGGCGAGTGCTCCCCTCGGCCGAAGCGCATCGGTCATAAATCTAAGGCCCTAGCAACAGCCCTCCTGCCTACGCACAGAAGACGCCGCATCTATTCCCCTTGCTCTAGCTTCTAAGAAGCAAAGGCTTAAAAACAACTCCAAATAAGGAAGTTTCCTACATTCTTTGCCGAATCTGGTCCTATAAAAGGCGCGATTTTCCATCGCGCGGCGCATTCCCGTTCCGTACCTAGAGTCGCGTTTATACTGTTAGCAGTAGTTCGGTTGTCATTCGGTTAGCCGTCTTATATATTTAATCTCTGATCGAACTCCGGGTCTTCTGTAGAAGAGAGCGAGTCGTGTCCAGAAGTCAAAGTCATAAAGAATTAAATTCAAGATTCGGACTTAGAATATATTCCGATTTATTTCATTTAATTCAGATTTGGACTTAGAATATATTCCGATTTAT
This sequence comes from Rhimphoctona megacephalus, assembly GCA_963989365.1. Lineage (NCBI taxonomy): Eukaryota > Metazoa > Arthropoda > Insecta > Hymenoptera > Ichneumonidae > Rhimphoctona > Rhimphoctona megacephalus. The sequence continues at coordinate 18,673,989 of OZ022420.1, forward strand.
TTCATTTAATTCAGATTTGGACTTAAAATATTTTCAATCATTTCGCGTAACTCAACAAAGGACAAGTAAGCTACGACCAATCAAAGATTTCCAAAGACACCTCTCCGGTAAAGTACTTAATATTTTATTATACCAAGTTTGTATTCACCAATTGTATTTTACTAACATTATATTTGGTACTACGAATATACAGAGAATCCTAGATCCCTCTATCTATTCTTATTGTATTTTTACTAACATTTTATTTTCATTAAAGAGTGTATAAAGAATCCTAGATCTCTTTATTCACAACCTTTAACACCCTTTCCTCAGTCGCAACCAGCTAAAAGCAAGACTTCTCGAGGTCTATCAGTGTGCGCCCACCATACTCCTAGGAGTATATCTATATAAACGCTCTGCGTATAATACTGCATGGAAAAGTCTATGGGACATAGCGTTTGCCGCTCGACGCTCAAATACCCAAACCTTTCCTTCACGCCCCTCCGGTCGTGACAGATAAAAATTTGGTGACAGCGGTGGGATACCAGTACGCTGAGCGCTTAATTCTTGTTGCTACTGGTGAAAGTAAAATTAACATTTATTAACTTTCCAAATAACAAAAGATTAACAAATTAAATCAAGATTAACAAATTAAAATCGAAACAAAGTTGAAAACAAAGTGTTTAACAAATTAAATAAATAAAAGGTGTTTAACGAATTAAATAAAAATGGCAGAAATTGCAAATCTCACACATCATCAAGCCATTATCGATGCTATGCTCACAAGTATGGGCGAGTGTATGGCCTTACAACAAGCACTAATTCACGTGCCAAATTTTAACGGCAAAAATATGCCCCTTAAATCATTTATAGAAGACGTAGAAAATGGTTATACGTTCGTGCCCGAAGGCCTTAAAACGTCATTTTTCAAAGGAGTTTGTTCGAAACTCAAAGAAACAGCTCGCGACGCGGTAGCTGATAAAACAATAGAATCAGTAGAAGACTTGTCAAAAGCTTTGAAAGAATATTTTTCACCTAAGAAATCGTATCCTTATTATTGTGCCGAAATTCAAGCTGTCAGATTAAGACGTGACGAAACCGTACTTGACTATTACACGCGAATTAAGCGATTACGCTCAAGTGCAATCGCCGCATTAAAAGATAAATTTACCGAGGCAGAAGCAACCCAAATGTTGCCTATGCTCGATGGAGTAGCACTAGAGTCATTTAAAAGAGGCTTATCTGACGATTTATTATACGCCATCAGCGTTCAAGATCCTCAGACCCTTGAAGACGCATTTAAAGTCGTTCAACGCATAGAACGAGATATGCAAGGAGCTAATGTTCGAAATTCAAACTCATTGAGGTACACTCAAATCGAACAAAATCGCTCACCTCAAAATAATAATAACGGATACCGTCGAGTATCTTTTCAAGATCGAGAAAATAATTTTGATAATAAAAATTTAAATTTTAGCAGAATATTCCGTCGCGATACCACCCCACCTCGTGAACAGAGACCAATACGTGAAAATTTTCCTACACGAAGATTTCCAAATAGAAATCAACAACCAAGAAATTTGTATGGTTATCCACCAAACGGTTTTTACGGACCACCGTATTATCCTCCAGTCCCCTACGGACCTCCAATGTACCCTCAGTACAACGAATATCAATCAAATTATCAATTCTCTCAACCAATGTATCAAAACCCTTTTTACAAACGTGAAAATTCGTTCCAAAACATGAGACCAGTATCTCCCCGACCTAATAACACTTCAGATAATTTAAACTCTCAAGACGCCCGTCGAGTGGACGCATCGACGAGCGACCCTCAGACCCAGCGTCCTACAGCCGTGAAATTCCTCACAGCAGGAGATTTGTTAGATGGACCTGCGGACAAGGGCGTTCCCCAATAATTATTTTACGAGCTCCGGAACTCGAAAACGGTTTTGGACGTTTCCTGATAGACACAGGAGCCGATATAAACATAATTAAATTACAGGCATTAAAACGCAGATGTATAATTGCCGGTCATGATTTCTTAACATTATCAGGTATAACACCCGACAAAATTCAAACATTAGGTTCAACCGAGCTAACATTATTTGATAAACCAGCAAAGTTTCAAGTACTTAACGAAAATTCTGCTATCCCCGCAGACGGCATAATAGGCATTGAATTTCTTCAAAACGAAAGGGCAGAACTGTCTTTTCACCACAACACGTTAGTTACTACTTCAAAACCAATAACTCCGATTCCATTCGAGAGTAATCCTGAAGACACAGCTCAGAGCTCAGATAATGCATGTAACGTAATACGAGAAGATGAGGGAACAACTTTCGTTCTCAAAGCTTGCACTCGCATGAAAGTCCCAATTAAAATATCTAATACAGACTTAAAGACGGGATTTCTCCCTCGCATCCAAACCCCAGAAAATATTTTTATGGGAAATGCAATCGTTACAAACGATAATGGTACATGTTACATTTATGCTGTTAATTCATATGAGGACGACGCTCAAATAGACGTACCTCCTCAAGAATTAATTCCATTTGAATATTATGATTCAGAAGATTTTTTCGACCCCGATAGTGATGAAAGTGCATGTGAAAATTCCATTGATAGAGATCAAAGAATTCGCAAAAAACTCCGTTTAGATCATTTAAATTCGGAAGAGAAACAACACGTTCTTGATTTAATAAAAGAATACCCTCACCTATTTCATCTACCTGGCGACAAACTACCTGCCACGACAGAAATGAAACACACGATACCTACTACGGACGAATTACCTGTGACTATACGACAATACCGATTTCCGCCTGCTCATAAAGAAGAAATTAATAAACAAATCAATAAATTATTGGAAAATAAAGTTATTGTAAATTCAGCCTCTCCATATAACTCACCCTTATGGATTGTACCTAAGAAACCTGATTCGAAAGGAAATAAACGATGGAGAATGGTAATTGATTTTCGTGAATTAAATTCAAAGACAATAAGCGATGCTTATCCTTTGCCAAACATCACCGAAATTCATGATAGACTCGGTGGAGCAAAATATTTTTCGACCTTTGATTTAGCGAGTGGATTCCATCAAATCGAAATGGATCCCAAGGACAGACAAAAGACTGCTTTTAGTACCCCTAACGGACATTACGAATATGCTAGAATGCCATTCGGTCTCAAAAATGCACACGCTACCTTTCAACGCTTAATGGACAAAGTTCTTCTCGGGTTGCAAGACAGTGAATTATTTGTATATCTCGACGATATCGTGCTTTTTGCCACTTCCTTGGAAGAACACGGAATAAAAGTTCGAAGACTTTTCGATAAACTTAGTAATGCTAAATTGTCACTTCAACCAGACAAATGTGAATTCCTTAATACCGAAGTGATTTATCTCGGTCATATAATCAGTGATGAAGGCGTACGCCCCGACCCTAAAAAGACAGAAGCGGTCGAAAAATTTCCTATACCCAAAACAGTCACGAACGTTCGACAGTTCCTCGGCCTAGCCGGTTACTATAGAAGATTCATAGAAAATTTTTCCGAACAAGCCAAACCTTTGAGTGATCTATTAAAGAAAAATGTTGAATTTAAATGGGGTCCCGAACAACAAAAGGGATTTGATTATTTAAAAAGGGCCTTGTGTTCTTCTCCCATATTGCAATATCCAAATTTTGAAGAACCCTTTATCTTAACTACCGATGCTTCAAATTATGCGATCGGTGCAGTTTTGAGTCAAGGAAAGGTTGGAGAGGACAAACCAATAGCTTACATGTCTAGAATATTAAATTCAGCCGAGAAAAATTATAGTACAACCGAGAAAGAATGTCTCGCAGTTGTTTACGCGATATTACATTTTAGACCATACTTATACGGCCGACACTTTACCCTCGTCAGTGATCATGAACCTTTAAAATGGATCGATTCAGTAAAATTACCTGTTCAAAGATTAATTCGTTGGAGAATACGATTACGCGAATACGAGTATACTTTCATTTATAAACCAGGACGACTCAACTCAAACGCGGACGCGCTATCACGAAACCCTGTCATTCCAAACGTCACATTATTACCTATATCATCCGCCGCGAGGAAAACAACAACAACCGTAGTCCCTCGCAAGGCTACCGGTCTGAACCCTATAATAAAACGAGGTCGACCACCGGGCAGTAAAAACAAACCCTTACCCACAGTGTTAGAAGAATCAAACTTACCCGGTAGCACAATCGCTGAAAGAGTAAGAAATCGTAAAATAATTAGTAAACCTCCTCCTATAGTACCAGTAAAGGTACCACGAACTCATACCAAGGCCCCACCAGCAAGGGTCGCCTCTGACTCATCCGATACAGAGCAACGACCTCCGGCCGCACGCGCACGAAACAGCGCTTTTCCCAGCTTAGCTGAAAAGAGGACTATCTCTACAAAGGCCAAGAAATCTCCAGATCCTCCACCCTTGAAACGATTTACTGACGCATTAAAATTTGCATTTGACATAAACGAATCATTGGACAATAGTGGTCAATCAACAGATACTGAAAATTTACCCGCACCAGTAAATAATAGAAATATAATCGAGATAAATGAAAGTCCAAAGGTAGATCACTATTGGTGGGACGGTGCTCAAGGTAATGATAATGCAAATAAAAGTTGCGGGACACAGACAGACGATTATACAGAATCAGAAGACGCCGACAATGAAATAGGGAAAACACGGGAGTCAATGATAACTTTCCGACACCCTGTATGTAGATCGACGCCCGCCGTTACCCATAATGAGGAAGAGATAACTAGCGACGAAGAACCCCGTCGACAAGTCCAAAACAATTTACGATTAGATTTTGACAACTCGGAGAGTGAGTCCGAAGAAAGCAACCCCGAGATTGTCGAAGAATTACCAGCCAGGAACCTTGAGAAAACCATTTCACAAACCATACCCCCTGGAATTTATTACCCACATATGAAAACAGATGACAACCCTTTACAAATAAACACCACGAACGAAAATCTAACTTACCATAAAGGCAATTACTTACATTTTATCTCCGCCGACTGTGAGTTTACCACAGTCATATCACGATTGTTAATCGAGACTGATAAAATTTTCCCACAAGATTTAAAATTTAAGAAACCGAAACGCAAACAAGTTTTAGTAACAAATAAAGGAAATTACAAAATATTAAGTGCGGTATTGACCGACAAACATTTTGAAACATTTTCTGTTCAAGAGCTCAAAGAAGTACTTAACACAGTTAAAGACACAATAAATAAATATCAAATTAAAACGCTCCGGATATCCAAGCCCGGAGACATGTTGGAAAATTTCAGTCATTCTTTTATTGCAGATTTATTGGAAGAATGCTTAAACGATTGCGAATGTGTAATTACAATTTGCCGCGGAAATGTAACAATTCCTGATGAAGCAATACGACAAGAAATAATATCGGAATACCATGAAAGTCTAATCGGTGGACACAAAGGAATTACTAAAACTTATAAACGCATTCGCGAAAGATTTTATTGGCCTAACCTTAAAGACGAAGTTACGGAATACGTAAGAACTTGTCCCGATTGTCAACAACAAAAATTAACTCGGATAAAAACTCGCGAGCCAATGATAATTACAGACACTCCATCAGAACCTTTTGATAAAATCTCTATCGACACGGTAGGACCGTTACCAGAAACTCCGAACGGAAATAAACACATTTTAACTATTCAAGATAACTTGACAAAATATTGTATTGCGGTTCCAATACCCAATATAAAAGCTGAAACAATAGCTGATGCTTTAGCCCGAAACCTGATCATTCAATTCGGTACCCCAAGAATTATCTTGAGTGATCAAGGTAGATCATTTGTTGGACAGGTATTCAACAATCTTGCTAAAATATTTAAAATAAAACACATAACCACCTCTGGTTATCACCCTCAAACTAACGGTTCCTTAGAACGAAGCCACATAGTTTTGGCAGAGTTTATTAAACACTACATAAATAAATACGAGGATTGGGATAAACTAGTCCCCTTTGCCATGTTTTCTTACAACACGTCGGTTCACGAGTCTACAAAATTTACGCCTTTTGAGCTAGTATATGGCAGAGCTGCTCGAACCCCGAGTTCTTTCCCTTCTTCAGGAAAAATCGAAACCTATGGTGATTATTTATGCGATCTCACTTCCCGACTCGAGGAAATGAGACAACTCGCTTCCAAATCTTTAATTAAGTCTAAACATCGCTCGAAACACTATTACGATAGAAAAATACATATCAAAGATTTTAAACCAGGAGACATGGTATATGCAGTAAAAGAACCGAAAAAGGGTAAATTCGACAATTGCTATGTCGGGCCATATCAGATTACAGAATTGCTCGACCGACATAACGCCGTACTGGAGACACCCAGTGGGAAAAGAATTTTGAAACATTTAGATAAACTAAAAATGCATAAGGCTAGAAAAGGAACCAGCGATACGGCCTTTCGTTGAAGGAGACGTCACTCGCTGCGCCGAAAGGACAGGCCGGGCCTAATAAATTAGAGAAAGAAGGAACTACCCTGAAGACTAATGTATAGGTCTTTAGCTAGCAGGACTTGCTGATGCACCCAAGGGCCATATAACTCAGATACCCCGACTTTTAACAGATCAACTAGAGCATTTACACCAAAACACCCACACACAAACAGAGACAATTTTTGATCTTCTCCTATATGCCGTTTAATAAAATGAAAATATGAAATCATGAAAAAAAAAAAAAAAAAAAAAAAAAATGTTTTCCCCTTTTGTCTTATCTAAAACCCGCGAGGAAGGGATGAGGCTAGAGTATAAAAGAGAAGAAAAATCCGATCAGTATTTAGTCTAACAAAATTTTTCATGGTGTTACATCAAGTCTTCGAAAGTGAGATTAACCCTGTGCAAGTGCAACGTTCGAGTCATAGCCGAAACAAGAATTTTTTTTTTATCCACCTAACAGACTGGGATACACAACAGTAGATACCATTCAACGCAAAATTCACATTCAAGGTATTTAATGAAATTATTAACATCATTAATAATAGCACGCTTCCTGAAATCACATTAAATTTCATTCATATGATAATTCATTTAAAAGGAAATACATCGATTTTTGACTGAGGTTCGAACATTTATTAATTAATTCAATTCTTTATAATTTTTCTAAACAAAATTTAACGGGTTAGGAAATTAAACCGAAAATTTGAGCTGAAACTTGAGAAATCCATAAAAATAAAAAAAAAAAATATATATATATATATATAATAAAATAAAATAAAATAAAAATAAATAAAAATTATTCGATAGAAATTCAAAAAAAAAAAAAAAATTTTTTTTTTATTGAGTAGATAAAAATAAAATACATACATAATTATAATAATAATAATAATAGATAAACAAAATAAAACAAAAGAGAACAAATAAGAAATTTTTTTTTGTTTTTATATAACCAAATCATTATACGTCGTCTGGAATTCAGTATCCTGTCGAAACCGAGTCAATTGCGAAATTTAGATTTTGACTAACTGAAAACCAAGGTACTTGTGAATAGTGTAGCAAACCTACATATCTCGTTCCTTCCCTAAAAGCGAGACGGAGCAATTTGTCGTTGCTCGCTCGTTCCTTACCTAAAAGCGAGACGGAGCAATTTGTCGTTGCTCGCTCGTTCCTTCCCTAAAAGCGAGACGGAGCAATTTGTCGTTGCTCGCTCGTTCCTTCCCTAAAAGCGAGACGGAGCAATTTGTCGTTGCTCGCTCGTTCCTTCCCTAAAAGCGAGACGGAGCAATTTGTCGTTGCTCGCTCGTTCCTTCCCTAAAAGCGAGACGGAGCAATTTGTCGTTGCTCGCTCGTTCCTTTACTTGACCCTTACCTACCTACGCAATAACTGTCCACAATGCCTAGAACTCGCCGAGCTGGTAGAAAGTATCAATTAAAAAAATTAATAAAGGAATATTCAAATCCTTCAAGTTTCCAATATCATCAATGGGTATCGCAGGATACAGAAGACCACCTACCACGCATAATTGAAGAAAAGCCTCTCTCAACTAAAATTGCAATCGTTCAACCCCAATACCAATTGCAACCAATAGAATACAATAGATCACCTCCTCCTCTTGCCGGTATCGACATGAATGACCCACGATTCGAGACATACTGTCTCAAACATATTGAACTCGGTACTTATGAAATAGAATCTAGAGAAAATAGTTAAAATAAAATAATGTTCTACCAAAAGCAATTTTCCCAAATAAAGAAACAAAAAAAAAATATTTTTTTTTAATAAACAAATGGATGAACGACAAAATGAGTGAATGAAACGAATTAGTGAACGATATGACGGACGAACGTATAAAATGAATCAACAACAATAAATAAATAAATAAATAAATAAAATAATTAAATAAAAATAATAATATTGGGAAATCTCAGTCAATTTCAATCGATAGTTCCTGAAGAAACTACACCACCCGAGACAAATACAAAAAAAAAAAAAAAAAACCAATTTTTGTTGCAAAACCAAAAATAGCCTCAACTAAAATAATTTTACCAAAAATTAATATCGCAAAATTAATTCCAGTTTCAATACCACCGAATCGTTCAACTAACGAAAATAATCCTGGCCAACGACCCAAGGTACGGGAAATACTAAAGTCAACAAGCTCCTTTTAAGTAGCCATTAATCTTCCAAACATAACAAGCATGAAAATCTCGGAGAAAGAACTTAACTTTTTAAATGAACAAGAAACATTAGATTGGTTATACTCAATTCCCGCCGTGAGAGTACCCGGCAGAAATTACGAATTTTATAAAAGTATTGTTAAAGCCCGATGTGTAAAAGTAATCTCAGAACGACCACCATGGTATCTAGATAATTATACGAGACATTTTTGTGAAGATTGCTATCTCGAAATTTCCACCGAAGAACAGGATAACAAAGGTACTCAAATGTTAGATAAACACAAATTAATACCAGGCCCTTATCACACAGCTCATTGCAGTATTTGCGGACTAGAATTACTAAGAACACAAACACCATATAAATGCGATGATTGCATTTTAGCTTGGATTTTTAACAGAGTAGATTGTCACGACCGGAGGGGCGTGAAGGAAAGGTTTGGGTATTTGAGCGTCGAGCGGCAAACGCTATGTCCCATAGACTTTTCCATGCAGTATTATACGCAGAGCGTTTATATAGATATACTCCTAGGAGTATGGTGGGCGCACGCTGATAGACCTCGAGAAGTCTTGCTTTTATCTGGTTGCGACTGAGGAAAGGATGTTAAAGGTTGTGAATAAAGAGATCTAGGATTCTTTATACACTCTTTAATGAAAATAAAATGTTAGTAAAAATACAATAAGAATAGATAGAGGGATCTAGGATTCTCTATATATTCGTAGTACCAAATATAATGTTAGTAGAATACAATTGGTGAATACAAACTTGGTATAATAAAATATTAAGTACTTTACCGGAGAGGTGTCTTTGGAAATCTTTGATTGGTCGTAGCTTACTTATTCTTTGTTGAGTTACGCGAAATGTTTGAAAATATTCTAAGTCCAAATCTGAATTAAATGAAATAAATCGGAAAATATTCTAAGTCCGAATCTTGAATTCTATACTTTAAAACTTTGACTTCTGGACACGACTCGCTCTCTTCTACAGAAGACCCGGAGTTCGATCAGAGATTAAATATATAAGACGGCTAACCGAATGACAACCGAACTACTGCTAACAGTATAAACGCGACCTAGGTACGGAACGGAATGCACCGCGCGATGGAAAATCGCGCCTTTTATAGGGCCAGATTCGGCAAAGAATGTAGGAAACTTCCTTATTTGGAGTTGTTTATAAGCCTTTGCTTCTTAGAAGCTAGAGCAGGGGGAATAGATGCGGCGTCTTCTGTGCGTAGGCAGGAGGGCTGTTGCTAGGGCCTTAGATTTATGACCGATGCGCTTCGGCCGAGGGGAGCACTCGCCGGTTTGTTGGTGTTTACAGGAAGTCGAGTAAGTGATACATCTGTGTGTGTGGCGTGTGTCAGAATGACCTAAATACTAAGAGCTACTACAAGACGTTGAGTTGAGGGTTTTATGAATGAAAACGCGCAAAGGCTCGAGTTTTCATGGTTAGTTCGTATTACTAAAAGGAAAGAAAACAAAATTTTACGTCGGTTGTGACACCTCCCCACTTAGATTAGACACCGTCCTCGGTGGCTACCAATTTATGCATATTGAATATTTTTAAATAGAAGATATGCTTAAATGGTAAATATTAAAATAGTTAAATTTTGTTTTTCGTTGTCTGAAATGGATTTCGTATCTTAGGTAGGAATATGGGATAGGCATGAAATATTTAGGGGTAGTTCAGGTGTATAAGAAAGAAAAGGAAAAGAAAAAAAAAATTGTGACCGTATAATAAAATTTGTATACCTCTTTTACTGGCTTTAGACGGCAAAAATAGCGATGGTATTGGTCTTTTCCTGGCATAATGAAATGTAGGAGACCATACAGATCTAACAATAAACTTGTTGATTGATCTTTTGTTTTGACGACGCTGATTGATTTTGATAGGCGTCTTGATTTCTCGTAGATGCAATTTTAATTTGCATTTGAGATGCCTGTGCCATTATTAAATTTGAGGTGTGTTCACGAAGTGTAATACGGTGAAGGTGTTTGATAGCAGGTGTAACAGGTAAGTATAGATACTTTATCCTTTCATTCATGAGTAAAAAAAAAGGGTAATCGAGTAATTCGATATGCATAAATTTTTCTTATGTCTAGTGTTAATATATGATAAAATTATGCATGATAATAGTAATAATAATAAAAACTGTACGGTAGTGATAATTAATTAAAGAGTGTATGTAATAATAATTGATTAAAATAATAAGTAGTAGTCTGGAGTGTGTAGCAGTAATTGATTAATTCAGTGTGTATAAAATGAACAATGTTCAGACAGCAGTTTGTGTGGAGATTTCGTGAACGAAAACAGGGTTGGGCTGACGAGGGGGTCTATCGTAGGTGGTTTCTGCTTTTTTATTAGCAGGTTCCTTTTCTTCTTCCTCAGGCGAGTTGTCGTCATCGTCTTCAAGTGGTGGTGCGGGTCCTTGGCATATGGCGCAAAGCTTGTAGGCACAGAGAAGGAAGGATCCCCGTAAAATGTAGGTCAGTAAACCCATGGCCAGAAGAATCTCTCCGTATATAGTCATCGTTGTGTATAAGGCTTGTCCTTGTTGTTCTCGTTTATGGGCGGCAATTTCTAAGAGTTCTTGTTCTATCTCTCTTAGACTAGCGTCGAAGATCGGGATTCCAGCCGAATTTCGAGATATGACCGAGGGTATATATTTTGAAGTTTCGGTGTCCTGCAGCGGCTTGTAGTGTGATACATTGGGGATGAGCTGGTTTATGTTAAGATTCGATGTAGGTATATATGTTTCTTGAATGGTCCCTTCGAGTGTTTGACTTCCCGAGATTGTTACGTAGTGTGTTTTAGCGATGCATCCTGGTTTCAATTTCAGGATCCCGGTGTCTTTTATTTCGATAACAATAGCTGCTTCGTGGTCGCATAGGATTTGTATTCTTTCAGGTTCAGGTAACGAAAATAGCCAACCAGACATGGTGTCCAATTGTTTCCAGTATGGTGTTTGTTTCTTTACAACCCTGATTTCACAGTCTTCGTATGATTGATGTCCTCCGTCCGTTAATAGTAATAATTCACAGTTTAGATGGGCTGATACTTCGTAAATAGGATAGCTAGGTGTGCAGATCTGATAGCTGCGGAGGTGTTGGCATCTAGGAGGATCGTTTTCCGGGATAAGTGTGTACTTATCCATTTCTCTTGAGATAATTATATGCGATGCTCTGGGCTGAACATATGCTGCTCCTTGGCTATTGTTTCCAAATTGTTGTGGTATAGGACAGGGGTGAAGTTTGTAGAGAAGGTATTTGGTTGGTTCCAGTAAAGGGATGTGCATCACGATGATTATTTTTTTATCATGATAGGAGGCTGATAGACGGGAAATTTTTGACAAGGTTCCGGAATGGATTTCGTCGAGAGGAATCGGGAATAAGTATCTGTGGTGTGTTTCTGTGAAGCTCTTGACGATGAGATCCAGTGTGACGGGGTTTATAAGTTCTGGGTGTAGAAGTCCCAATTTGATGAAGTGGATTGCGTCCACGATAGCGCGAAGGCTCTCAAGATATGTTTCGGCGATGTTTCCTATGCTATTTCGCCATTCCATCAGGTTTTGCGTATACATTATGGCGTCTGTTGCATTGTGAAACATGTCTGCTAGATTATTCCATTTTGCTTTATGTTCCTGTTCCAGTTCGCTTAATCTTTCAGCGATATCGTGTAATTCTGATCTTATAATGTGGGTTTGGTTTCTTGCAAGGACAGACATCTTCTTCTGATCTCGATATAGTTTATCGATCTCGGTGTTGAAATACTCGGCGTCGTCGGTGGTCAAAGTCCCAAAAAGGCTTTTGCTAACTGTTCCAATGAATCCAAAAGGAACACTTCGTCTGCTCATTATTGGTTCGATGCCTTTTTGTTTCCGTAGGTAGAGAAAGTATTTATTGATCAGGGCGCTTTTTAACGCAAGGTCCTCTTTGTTGATATATGATCCACAACGATCTCCCAAGTATGGTCGGCATGCATGTTCCATCACTGGTACCTCAGAAAATGTTGGTTGGTGGTCTTCGAATGGCTCTAGGTCTATGAATGTCGTGAGCCGCCATTCGGTTCGAGTGAAATGGACCTCGTGCATAGGTTCATAGTAGATGCCGGCTTGGTTGGTGATCTGTTGAATGTCATGTGTTTGGAAAGTCCAGACCTTTCTTAGCTCAAGTGCAAGTAATAATATGATGGTCTTAAAGGTGCTCATTATTGTCTAGAAAAAGAGTATGTATGTAAGTGCAATTGAAATATGAAATTTGAGTTTGAGTTAGGTAAAGTTGTTAAAAGGGTTAGTAGTATATTACTTATTCTCGATGCATCTTTCTCGTATATATATATATATATGTATATGTGTATATACGACACCACTCTCTTCTTTTTCTTTCCGATTTTCTTTTCCTTGACATTTTTCTTTTATCTTTTTATGTTTTGCAGATGTGAGGGGTAGTAAGTTCTTTAGCCAAGGGTGGGAGTGTAAAAGAGTCTATTTTCTTTTGAGTGGGGCTATAAGGAAGAAAATTTGTTGGCGAGTTTTAGGAGAGTTTGACATAACGCTCCCGTTCGTCATTGAGCTCACATCGTTATTACGACGTATTTCCATTCTTTTTTCCTTTATCAGAAAAAGGGAAGAAAAGAGAGAAAAAAAAATTTCGATGGTTAAAAGGAATTTTAATGAAGCATTTGCGGTAACTATATATATATTTATCTTGTATTTTATTATTGATGTTATATAAGAGAAAAAAAAATTATATAAAGAAAATTTTATATTTTTACAGGCGATTTGGGATGTGATTTACATCTCGTTTATGAAGCGACGGAGGGAGGAGAGATTTGATTTGCGTCGGAACAACCACTGGCTGGAAAGGCAGAGTGGGTTCGACGTGTTTGGAATCCGCTGGATGTTCGAGGGTCGTTGGGGGCAGGACCACCCGGATGAAGACTGGGACCATCCTGCTTGGCTGTCTCCCTTGGGCGTTATGGCGGCCTACGATTTGGATTAATGGGATCAAAAAAAAAAAAAAAAATGTTGTGTAAAAGAGTTTTGGGTGGCCCTTTTTCCTTTTCAGGGAAAGGGGCGAATAAAAAAAAATAATTTTTCCTAAATATCTGTGTTTGTGTTATTTATTTATTTGTTTGATTTTGTATTTGCATGCGTCTCCACTTTTTATCTCCGTTGTTTTGTTTTTCTTTGTCGTTATTCGTCGTTGGTTTGTTTAATTTTATTTTATCATCGTTGGTTTTCGTTAAAATCTTTTATTTATTTTTTTTTTTTTTTTTTAGTTTTGTTTTATTTTAATTTTCTTTTATATATATAAAAAAAAATTTCGTAAATAAAAAAAAAATTTAATGCTGTAGTTTTGTGATCGTGGAATTTGAACCCACGACCTTCGACATGTCAGGCCAGTACCCATCCATTATGCTATGGGTACTCTGCTGAAAGATGTCGTTGGAAAATAGTATAGGGCCTTGTGACTCAAGGCACAGGGTTTCAATTTTTCTATATAATTATATCCTCTTTTTTTTTCATATATATATATATATATATATATATTTTTTCTTTTTATTATTATTATTATTTTATTTATTTATTTATTTATTTATTTATTTATTTTTTGTTATTCGTAAAGAAAAAGATTAATTAAATTTATTTAATTGAACTAAAGATGGTTAAAATAAACGATAATTTGTAATGGAAAATTTTAAGTTTATTTATTACGAAGGTGTCATATATTCACCTCTTATATATAATTATATATTTGTTATTCATTGTAGATTTATATTTTAGCATGCATGTATATAGGTGTGTAAGGTTTCATACAAGTCTCTGTATACTTATTCTAGAGTAATAAAAAAAAATTGTAAACATATATTTTTTTTGTAAGTATTGGCACTCTCTTTCGGTGTCATGCTGTTTTATGGCAACCAGGCTTAAAGTTAGACTGTCTGTGTCGCTTCACCAGTATCTTCTCTTTTTTTTTTTTTTCTTTGCCTGGTGAAGTATGGTCACGGGCTAATACTATATAAAGATGTCTTTCGGGGCCACATAGTAATGTTGTGATTTTAATTCGAGTTGTTTTCATTGGATTGATTTTGATTGCTGTTATTTTGTTCGATGAGTATGTCGACACGTTGGGAGGGTATGTCTGTTAATAGGGCTTCGGCTATGAATCCGTCTGTCGCTAGGCCACGGTTCAATAATATTCGCCGTATATCGAGGCCTGTGGGTCTGTCGTGTAATTCTACTCCTAGGGTTAGGGAACTACATCCTTCTCGACAATTTATGCCTTTCATCTTTAAAGGGCGTCTGGCTAGGAGATCCTCGAGAAATCTCGTTTCGCTGTCCGGCCAGGCTCCTTCAAACTTTGGCTCTAAATTGTTTAGGTGGACACGAATAGCTTTACCCGTGGATAATGTGAGCGCGGGTGGTAAGGGTCTCAGATCGTGTATGTTGAATCGGAGCACACCCCCAATGTCCACTATGTCCAGGGCGACGAATCCATTGTTAATTGCTAAAATATTACCTCTTACCCAGCTATCGGCTATTTTCACCGCGCAACTACCTGTTTGAAGAGGGCCTATCATACCCATATTGAAGATTGGATAGTCCCGCAGGTACTTGTCGATCGCCTTGCTGTATTTTTCCACCTTTGGTATATTCTTTGCCTTTATGACGTAGAAGTGCGATGGAGAATATATTGTTCCCGTGTATACCACGTATTTATTTCCGATCCTCATTAAAGGCGATTTCATTGGTATCGGAGGGTTCATTGTATAGCTATGGAGTATATGTGTTATTAAGAATGTGTGTATGTATAAAAAGTGAGCTTGTGTTTTCTCATGCAATGATGAAGATAAAGAATATTGTTAGACGGAAAGAAGCAAAAGGTATATATAATATATACTATTTTATTCTCATGCTTATTCTTCCCCAAATTGTTCCTTTACTAGTTGGTCCCAGTAGGGGTCTGATTTTCTTTTAGGCACGGGTGAGAGGCCGAACAGGGATCTTAGGTTAAAAATGTCTCCCGGGTTAGCTTCTGGGTCCCATTCCACTAAGCATTTGCTGCGCGGGTCCTCTTTCCAAAGTTCAAGTACTCTTTCTCGGCGTTGACGTCTTGATTGACGTACTTCGATGGCATGGGCGACAAAAATGACTAAATATCGTTTATGATGTTTTGGTATATTCTCCAGTGTTGTTTGGTGGGTAGTAATTTTACTATGGTCGGAATTATTACTTGTAGGGGTAGGCATTCTGGAACAAACCCCAGATGATCGTAAGCAAGAAATGAATGAAATGAATTTTGTTAATTTTTACTTCCCCAATTTATTACGACTGCGCGCCCGTTTTCTATATCTACTCTGTTAAAAATCCAAGCTAAAATGCAATCATCGCATTTATATGGTGTTTGTGTTCTTAGTAATTCTAGTCCGCAAATACTGCAATGAGCTGTGTGATAAGGGCCTGGTATTAATTTGTGTTTATCTAACATTTGAGTACCTTTGTTATCCTGTTCTTCGGTGGAAATTTCGAGATAGCAATCTTCACAAAAATGTCTCGTATAATTATCTAGATACCATGGTGGTCGTTCTGAGATTACTTTTACACATCGGGCTTTAACAATACTTTTATAAAATTCGTAATTTCTGCCGGGTACTCTCACGGCGGGAATTGAGTATAACCAATCTAATGTTTCTTGTTCATTTAAAAAGTTAAGTTCTTTCTCCGAGATTTTCATGCTTGTTATGTTTGGAAGATTAATGGCTACTTAAAAGGAGCTTGTTGACTTTAGTATTTCCCGTACCTTGGGTCGTTGGCCAGGATTATTTTCGTTAGTTGAACGATTCGGTGGTATTGGAACTGGAATTAATTTTGCGATATTAATTTTTGGTAAAATTATTTTAGTTGAGGCTATTTTTGGTTTTGCAACAAAAATTGGTTTTTTTTTTTTTTTTTTTTTTTCGTATTTGTCTCGGGTGGTGTAGTTTCTTCAGGAACTATCGATTGAAATTGATTGAGATTTCCCAATATTATTATTTTTATTTAATTATTTATTTATTTTATTTATTTATTTATTTATTGTTGTTGATTCATTTTATACGTTCGTCCGTCATATCGTTCACTAATTCGTTTCATTCACTCATTTTGTCGTTCATCCATTTGTTTATTAAAAAAAAATTTTTTTTTTTTGTTTATTTCTTTTTTTTTTATTTGGGAAAATTGCTTTTGGTAGAACATTATTTTATTTTAACTATTTTCTCTAGATTCTATTTCATAAGTACCGAGTTCAATATGTTTGAGACAGTATGTCTCGAATCGTGGGTCATTCATGTTGATACCGGCAAGAGGAGGAGGTGATCTATTGTATTCTATTGGTTGCAATTGGTATTGGGGTTGAACGATTGCAATTTTAGTTGAGAGAGGCTTTTCTTCAATTATGCGTGGTAGGTGGTCTTCTGTATCCTGCGATACCCATTGATGATATTGGAAACTTGAAGGATTTGAATATTCCTTTATTAATTTTTTTAATTGATACTTTCTACCAGCTCGGCGAGTTCTAGGCATTGTGGACAGTTATTGCGCAGGTAGGTAAGGGTCAAGTAAAGGAACGAGCGAGCAACGACAAATTGCTCCGTCTCGCTTTTAGGGAAGGAACGAGCGAGCAACGACAAATTGCTCCGTCTCGCTTTTAGGGAAGGAACGAGCGAGCAACGACAAATTGCTCCGTCTCGCTTTTAGGGAAGGAACGAGCGAGCAACGACAAATTGCTCCGTCTCGCTTTTAGGGAAGGAACGAGATATGTAGGTTTGCTACACTATTCACAAGTACCTTGGTTTTCAGTTAGTCAAAATCTAAATTTCGCAATTGACTCGGTTTCGACAGGATACTGAATTCCAGACGACGTATAATGATTTGGTTATATAAAAACAAAAAAAAAATTTCTTATTTGTTCTCTTTTGTTTTATTTTGTTTATCTATTATTATTATTATTATAATTATGTATGTATTTTATTTTTATCTACTCAATAAAAAAAAAATTTTTTTTTTTTTTTTTGAATTTCTATCGAATAATTTTTATTTATTTTTATTTTATTTTATTTTATTATATATATATATATATATTTTTTTTTTTATTTTTATGGATTTCTCAAGTTTCAGCTCAAATTTTCGGTTTAATTTCCTAACCCGTTAAATTTAGTTTAGAAAAATTATAAAGAATTGAATTAATTAATAAATGTTCGAACCTCAGTCAAAAATCGATGTATTTCCTTTTAAATGAATTATCATATGAATGAAATTTAATGTGATTTCAGGAAGCGTGCTATTATTAATGATGTTAATAATTTCATTAAATACCTTGAATGTGAATTTTGCGTTGAATGGTATCTACTGTTGTGTATCCCAGTCTGTTAGGTGGATAAAAAAAAATTCTTGTTTCGGCTATGACTCGAACGTTGCACTTGCACAGGGTTAATCTCACTTTCGAAGACTTGATGTAACACCATGAAAAATTTTGTTAGACTAAATACTGATCGGATTTTTCTTCTCTTTTATACTCTAGCCTCATCCCTTCCTCGCGGGTTTTAGATAAGACAAAAGGGGAAAACATTTTTTTTTTTTTTTTTTTTTTTTTCATGATTTCATATTTTCATATTATTAAACGGCATATAGGAGAAGATCAAAAATTGTCTCTGTTTGTGTGTGGGTGTTTTGGTGTAAATGCTCTAGTTGATCTGTTAAAAGTCGGGGTATCTGAGTTATATGGCCCTTGGGTGCATCAGCAAGTCCTGCTAGCTAAAGACCTATACATTAGTCTTCAGGGTAGTTCCTTCTTTCTCTAATTTATTAGGCCCGGCCTGTCCTTTCGGCGCAGCGAGTGACGTCTCCTTCAACGAAGGGCCGTATCGCTGGTTCCTTTTCTAGCCTTATGCATTTTTAGTTTATCTAAATGTTTCAAAATTCTTTTCCCACTGGGTGTCTCCAGTACGGCGTTATGTCGGTCGAGCAATTCTGTAATATGATATGGCCCGACATAGCAATTGTCGAATTTACCCTTTTTCGGTTCTTTTACTGCATATACCATGTCTCCTGGTTTAAAATCTTTGATATGTATTTTTCTATCGTAATAGTGTTTCGAGCGATGTTTAGACTTAATTAAAGATTTGAAAGCGAGTTGTCTCATTTCCTCGAGTCGGGAAGTGAGATCGCATAAATAATCACCATAGGTTTCGATTTTTCCTGAAGAAGGGAAAGAACTCGGGGTTCGAGCAGCTCTGCCATATACTAGCTCAAAAGGCGTAAATTTTGTAGACTCGTGAACCGACGTGTTGTAAGAAAACATGGCAAAGGGGACTAGTTTATCCCAATCCTCGTATTTATTTATGTAGTGTTTAATAAACTCTGCCAAAACTATGTGGCTTCGTTCTAAGGAACCGTTAGTTTGAGGGTGATAACCAGAGGTGGTTAGGTGTTTTATTTTAAATATTTTAGCAAGATTGTTGAATACCTGTCCAACAAATGATCTACCTTGATCACTCAAGATAATTCTTGGGGTACCGAATTGGATGATCAGGTTTCGGGCTAAAGCATCAGCTATTGTTTCAGCTTTTATATTGGGTATTGGAACCGCAATACAATATTTTGTCAAGTTATCTTGAATAGTTAAAATGTGTTTATTTCCGTTCGGAGTTTCTGGTAACGGTCCTACCGTGTCGATAGAGACTTTATCAAAAGGTTCTGATGGAGTGTCTGTAATTATCATTGGCTAGCGAGTTTTTATCCGAGTTAATTTTTGTTGTTGACAATCGGGACAAGTTCTTACGTATTCCGTAACTTCGTCTTTAAGGTTAGGCCAATAAAATCTTTCGCGAATGCGTTTATAAGTTTTAGTAATTCCTTTATGTCCACCGATTAGACTTTCATGGTATTCCGATATTATTTCTTGTCGTATTGCTTCGTCAGGAATTGTTACATTTCCGCGGCAAATTGTAATTACACATTCGCAATCGTTTAAGCATTCTTCCAATAAATCTGCAATAAAAGAATGACTGAAATTTTCCAACATGTCTCCGGGCTTGGATATCCGGAGCGTTTTAATTTGATATTTATTTATTGTGTCTTTAACTGTGTTAAGTACTTCTTTGAGCTCTTGAACAGAAAATGTTTCAAAATGTTTGTCGGTCAATACCGCACTTAATATTTTGTAATTTCCTTTATTTGTTACTAAAACTTGTTTGCGTTTCGGTTTCTTAAATTTTAAATCTTGTGGGAAAATTTTGTTAGTCTCGATTAATAATCGTGATATGACTGTGGTAAACTCACAGTCGGCGGAGATAAAATGTAAGTAATTGCCTTTATGATAAGTTAGATTTTCGTTCGTGGTGTTTATTTGTAAAGGGTTATCATCTGTTTTCATATGTGGGTAATAAATTCCAGGGGGTATGGTTTGTGAAATGGTTTTCTCAGGGTTTCTGGCTGGTAATTCTTCGTCAATCTCGGGGTTGCTTTCTTCGGACTCACTCTCCGAGTTGTCAAAATCTAATCGTAAATTGCTTTGGACTTGTTGACGGGGTTCTTCGTCGCTAGTTATCTCTTCCTCATTATGGGTAACGGCGGGCGTCGATCTACATACAGGGTGTCGGAAAGTTATCATTGACTCCCGTGTTTTCCCTATTTCATTGTCGGCGTCTTCTGATTCTGTATAATCGTCTGTCTGTGTCCCGCAACTTTTATTTGCATTATCATTACCTTGAGCACCGTCCCACCAATAGTGATCTACCTTTGGACTTTCATTTATCTCGATTATATTTCTATTATTTACTGGTGCGGGTAAATTTTCAGTATCTGTTGATTGACCACTATTGTCCAATGATTCGTTTATGTCAAATGCAAATTTTAATGCGTCAGTAAATCGTTTCAAGGGTGGAGGATCTGGAGATTTCTTGGCCTTTGTAGAGATAGTCCTCTTTTCAGCTAAGCTGGGAAAAGCGCTGTTTCGTGCGCGTGCGGCCGGAGGTCGTTGCTCTGTATCGGATGAGTCAGAGGCGACCCTTGCTGGTGGGGCCTTGGTATGAGTTCGTGGTACCTTTACTGGTACTATAGGAGGAGGTTTACTAATTATTTTACGATTTCTTACTCTTTCAGCGATTGTGCTACCGGGTAAGTTTGATTCTTCTAACACTGTGGGTAAGGGTTTGTTTTTACTGCCCGGTGGTCGACCTCGTTTTATTATAGGGTTCAGACCGGTAGCCTTGCGAGGGACTACGGTTGTTGTTGTTTTCCTCGCGGCGGATGATATAGGTAATAATGTGACGTTTGGAATGACAGGGTTTCGTGATAGCGCGTCCGCGTTTGAGTTGAGTCGTCCTGGTTTATAAATGAAAGTATACTCGTATTCGCGTAATCGTATTCTCCAACGAATTAATCTTTGAACAGGTAATTTTACTGAATCGATCCATTTTAAAGGTTCATGATCACTGACGAGGGTAAAGTGTCGGCCGTATAAGTATGGTCTAAAATGTAATATCGCGTAAACAACTGCGAGACATTCTTTCTCGGTTATACTATAATTTTTCTCGGCTGAATTTAATATTCTAGACATGTAAGCTATTGGTTTGCCCTCTCCAACCTTTCCTTGACTCAAAACTGCACCGATCGCATAATTTGAAGCATCGGTAGTTAAGATAAAGGGTTCTTCAAAATTTGGATATTGCAATATGGGAGAAGAACACAAGGCCCTTTTTAAATAATCAAATCCCTTTTGTTGTTCGGGACCCCATTTAAATTCAACATTTTTCTTTAATAGATCACTCAAAGGTTTGGCTTGTTCAGAAAAATTTTCTATGAATCTTCTATAGTAACCGGCTAGGCCGAGGAACTGTCGAACGTTCGTGACTGTTTTGGGTATAGGAAATTTTTCGACCGCTTCTGTCTTTTTAGGGTCGGGGCGTACGCCTTCATCACTGATTATATGACCGAGATAAATCACTTCGGTATTAAGGAATTCACATTTGTCTGGTTGAAGTGACAATTTAGCATTACTAAGTTTATCGAAAAGTCTTCGAACTTTTATTCCGTGTTCTTCCAAGGAAGTGGCAAAAAGCACGATATCGTCGAGATATACAAATAATTCACTGTCTTGCAACCCGAGAAGAACTTTGTCCATTAAGCGTTGAAAGGTAGCGTGTGCATTTTTGAGACCGAATGGCATTCTAGCATATTCGTAATGTCCGTTAGGGGTACTAAAAGCAGTCTTTTGTCTGTCCTTGGGATCCATTTCGATTTGATGGAATCCACTCGCTAAATCAAAGGTCGAAAAATATTTTGCTCCACCGAGTCTATCAAGAATTTCGGTGATGTTTGGCAAAGGATAAGCATCGCTTATTGTCTTTGAATTTAATTCACGAAAATCAATTACCATTCTCCATCGTTTATTTCCTTTCGAATCAGGTTTCTTAGGTACAATCCATAAGGGTGAGTTATATGGAGAGGCTGAATTTACAATAACTTTATTTTCCAATAATTTATTGATTTGTTTATTAATTTCTTCTTTATGAGCAGGCGGAAATCGGTATTGTCGTATAGTCACAGGTAATTCGTCCGTAGTAGGTATCGTGTGTTTCATTTCTGTCGTGGCAGGTAGTTTGTCGCCAGGTAGATGAAATAGGTGAGGGTATTCTTTTATTAAATCAAGAACGTGTTGTTTCTCTTCCGAATTTAAATGATCTAAACGGAGTTTTTCGCGAATTCTTTGATCTCTATCAATGGAATTTTCACATGCACTTTCATCACTATCGGGGTCGAAGAAATCTTCTGAATCATAATATTCAAATGGAATTAATTCTTGAGGAGGTACATCTATTTGAGCGTCGTCCTCATATGAATTAACAGCATAAATGTAACATGTACCATTATCGTTTGTAACGATTGCATTTCCCATAAAAATATTTTCTGGGGTTTGGATGCGAGGGAGAAATCCCGTCTTTAAGTCTGTATTAGATATTTTAATTGGGACTTTCATGCGAGTGCGAGCTTTGAGAACGAAAGTTGTTCCCTCGTCTTCTAGTATTACGTTACATGCATTATCTGAGCTCTGAGCTGTGTCTTCAGGAATATTCTCGAATGGAATCGGAGTTATTGGTTTTGAAGTAGTAACTAACGTGTTGTGGTGAAAAGACAGTTCTGCCCTTTCGTTTTGAAGAAATTCAATGCCTATTATGCCGTCTGCGGGGATAGCAGAATTTTCGTTAAGTACTTGAAACTTTGCTGGTTTATCAAATAATGTTAGCTCGGTTGAACCTAATGTTTGAATTTTGTCGGGTGTTATACCTGATAATGTTAAGAAATCATGACCGGCAATTATACATCTGCGTTTTAATGCCTGTAATTTAATTATGTTTATATCGGCTCCTGTGTCTATCAGGAAACGTCCAAAACCGTTTTCGAGTTCCGGAGCTCGTAAAATAATTATTGGGGAACGCCCTTGTCCGCAGGTCCATCTAACAAATCTCCTGCTGTGAGGAATTTCACGGCTGTAGGACGCTGGGTCTGAGGGTCGCTCGTCGATGCGTCCACTCGACGGGCGTCTTGAGAGTTTAAATTATCTGAAGTGTTATTAGGTCGGGGAGATACTGGTCTCATGTTTTGGAACGAATTTTCACGTTTGTAAAAAGGGTTTTGATACATTGGTTGAGAGAATTGATAATTTGATTGATATTCGTTGTACTGAGGGTACATTGGAGGTCCGTAGGGGACTGGAGGATAATACGGTGGTCCGTAAAAACCGTTTGGTGGATAACCATAAAAATTTCTTGGTTGTTGATTTCTATTTGGAAATCTTCGTGTAGGAAAATTTTCACGTATTGGTCTCTGTTCACGAGGTGGGGTGGTATCGCGACGGAATATTCTGCTAAAATTTAAATTTTTATTATCAAAATTATTTTCTCGATCTTGAAAAGATACTCGACGGTATCCGTTATTATTATTTTGAGGTGAGCGATTTTGTTCGATTTGAGTGTACCTCAATGAGTTTGAATTTCGAACATTAGCTCCTTGCATATCTCGTTCTATGCGTTGAACGACTTTAAATGCGTCTTCAAGGGTCTGAGGATCTTGAACGCTGATGGCGTATAATAAATCGTCAGATAAGCCTCTTTTAAATGACTCTAGTGCTACTCCATCGAGCATAGGCAACATTTGGGTTGCTTCTGCCTCGGTAAATTTATCTTTTAATGCGGCGATTGCACTTGAGCGTAATCGCTTAATTCGCGTGTAATAGTCAAGTACGGTTTCGTCACGTCTTAATCTGACAGCTTGAATTTCGGCACAATAATAAGGATACGATTTCTTAGGTGAAAAATATTCTTTCAAAGCTTTTGACAAGTCTTCTACTGATTCTATTGTTTTATCAGCTACCGCGTCGCGAGCTGTTTCTTTGAGTTTCGAACAAACTCCTTTGAAAAATGACGTTTTAAGGCCTTCGGGCACGAACGTATAACAATTTTCTACGTCTTCTATAAATGATTTAAGGGGCATATTTTTGCCGTTAAAATTTGGCACGTGAATTAGTGCTTGTTGTAAGGCCATACACTCGCCCATACTTGTGAGCATAGCATCGGTAATGGCTTGATGATGTGTGAGATTTGCAATTTCTGCCATTTTTATTTAATTCGTTAAACACCTTTTATTTATTTAATTTGTTAAACACTTTGTTTTCAACTTTGTTTCGATTTTAATTTGTTAATCTTGATTTAATTTGTTAATCTTTTGTTATTTGGAAAGTTAATAATTGTTAATTTTACTTTCACCAGTAGCAACAAGAATTAAGCGCTCAGCGTACTGGTATCCCACCGCTGCCACCAAATTTTTATCTGTCACGACCGGAGGGGCGTGAAGGAAAGGTTTGGGTATTTGAGCGTCGAGCGGCAAACGCTATGTCCCATAGACTTTTCCATGCAGTATTATACGCAGAGCGTTTATATAGATATACTCCTAGGAGTATGGTGGGCGCACGCTGATAGACCTCGAGAAGTCTTGCTTTTATCTGGTTGCGACTGAGGAAAGGATGTTAAAGGTTGTGAATAAAGAGATCTAGGATTCTTTATACACTCTTTAATGAAAATAAAATGTTAGTAAAAATACAATAAGAATAGATAGAGGGATCTAGGATTCTCTATATATTCGTAGTACCAAATATAATGTTAGTAGAATACAATTGGTGAATACAAACTTGGTATAATAAAATATTAAGTACTTTACCGGAGAGGTGTCTTTGGAAATCTTTGATTGGTCGTAGCTTACTTATTCTTTGTTGAGTTACGCGAAATGTTTGAAAATATTCTAAGTCCAAATCTGAATTAAATGAAATAAATCGGAAAATATTCTAAGTCCGAATCTTGAATTCTATACTTTAAAACTTTGACTTCTGGACACGACTCGCTCTCTTCTACAGAAGACCCGGAGTTCGATCAGAGATTAAATATATAAGACGGCTAACCGAATGACAACCGAACTACTGCTAACAGTATAAACGCGACCTAGGTACGGAACGGAATGCACCGCGCGATGGAAAATCGCGCCTTTTATAGGGCCAGATTCGGCAAAGAATGTAGGAAACTTCCTTATTTGGAGTTGTTTATAAGCCTTTGCTTCTTAGAAGCTAGAGCAGGGGGAATAGATGCGGCGTCTTCTGTGCGTAGGCAGGAGGGCTGTTGCTAGGGCCTTAGATTTATGACCGATGCGCTTCGGCCGAGGGGAGCACTCGCCGGTTTGTTGGTGTTTACAGGAAGTCGAGTAAGTGATACATCTGTGTGTGTGGCGTGTGTCAGAATGACCTAAATACTAAGAGCTACTACAAGACGTTGAGTTGAGGGTTTTATGAATGAAAACGCGCAAAGGCTCGAGTTTTCATGGTTAGTTCGTATTACTAAAAGGAAAGAAAACAAAATTTTACGTCGGTTGTGACAAGATATAGAAAACGGGCGCGCAGTCGTAATAAATTGGGAAAGTAAAAATTAACAAAATTCATTTCATTCATTTCTTGCTTACGATCATCTGGGGTTTGTTCCAGAATGCCTACCCCTACAAGTAATAATTTCGACCATAGTAAAATTACTACCCACCAAACAACACTGGAGAATATACCAAAACATCATAAACGATATTTAGTCATTTTTGTCGCCCATGCCATCGAAGTACGTCAATCAAGACGTCAACGCCGAGAAAGAGTACTTGAACTTTGGAAAGAGGACCCGCGCAGCAAATGCTTAGTGGAATGGGACCCAGAAGCTAACCCGGGAGACATTTTTAACCTAAGATCCCTGTTCGGCCTCTCACCCGTGCCTAAAAGAAAATCAGACCCCTACTGGGACCAACTAGTAAAGGAACAATTTGGGGAAGAATAAGCATGAGAATAAAATAGTATATATATATATATATATACCTTTTGCTTCTTT
The DNA here is from genome assembly GCA_963989365.1 of Rhimphoctona megacephalus. Lineage (NCBI taxonomy): Eukaryota > Metazoa > Arthropoda > Insecta > Hymenoptera > Ichneumonidae > Rhimphoctona > Rhimphoctona megacephalus. The sequence goes on from OZ022420.1 coordinate 18,700,115, forward strand.
CCGTCTAACAATATTCTTTATCTTCATCATTGCATGAGAAAACACAAGCTCACTTTTTATACATACACACATTCTTAATAACACATATACTCCATAGCTATACAATGAACCCTCCGATACCAATGAAATCGCCTTTAATGAGGATCGGAAATAAATACGTGGTATACACGGGAACAATATATTCTCCATCGCACTTCTACGTCATAAAGGCAAAGAATATACCAAAGGTGGAAAAATACAGCAAGGCGATCGACAAGTACCTGCGGGACTATCCAATCTTCAATATGGGTATGATGGGCCCTCTTCAAACAGGTAGTTGCGCGGTGAAAATAGCCGATAGCTGGGTAAGAGGTAATATTTTAGCAATTAACAATGGATTCGTCGCCCTGGACATAGTGGACATTGGGGGTGTGCTCCGATTCAACATACACGATCTGAGACCCTTACCACCCGCGCTCACATTATCCACGGGTAAAGCTATTCGTGTCCACCTAAACAATTTAGAGCCAAAGTTTGAAGGAGCCTGGCCGGACAGCGAAACGAGATTTCTCGAGGATCTCCTAGCCAGACGCCCTTTAAAGATGAAAGGCATAAATTGTCGAGGAGGATGTAGTTCCCTAACCCTAGGAGTAGAATTACACGACAGACCCACAGGCCTCGATATACGGCGAATATTATTGAACCGTGGCCTAGCGACAGAAGGATTCATAGCCGAAGCCCTATTAACAGACATACCCTCCCAACGTGTCGACATACTCATCGAACAAAATAACAGCAATCAAAATCAATCCAATGAAAACAACTCGAATTAAAATCACAACATTACTATGTGGCCCCGAAAGACATCTTTATATAGTATTAGCCCGTGACCATACTTCACCAGGCAAAGAAAAAAAAAAGAGAAGATACTGGTGAAGCGACACAGACAGTCTAACTTTAAGCCTGGTTGCCATAAAACAGCATGACACCGAAAGAGAGTGCCAATACTTACAAAAAAAATATATGTTTACAATTTTTTTTTATTACTCTACAATAAGTATACAGAGACTTGTATGAAACCTTACACACCTATATACATGCATGCTAAAATATAAATCTACAATGAATAACAAATATATAATTATATATAAGAGGTGAATATATGACACCTTCGTAATAAATAAACTTAAAATTTTCCATTACAAATTATCGTTTATTTTAACCATCTTTAGTTCAATTAAATAAATTTAATTAATCTTTTTTTTTAATAAATAAATAAATAAATAAATAAAATAATAATAATAATAAAAAGAAAAATAAAAAAAATATATATGAAAAAAAAAAAAAAGAGGATATAATTATATAGAAAAATTGAAACCCTGTGCCTTGAGTCACAAGGCCCTATACTATTTTCCAACGACATCTTTCAGCGGAGTACCCATAGCATAGTTGATGGGTATTGGCCTGACAAGTCGAAGGTCGTGGGTTCAAATCCCACGATCACAAAACTATGGCATTAAAAAAAAAAAAAAAAAAAAAAAAAAAAAAAAATTAATTTTTATTATGAAATTTTTTTTTTAAGGAAAATTAAAATAAACAAAAATGTATTAATTAAAAATTAAAATAAAACAAAACAAATAAAAAGACAAAATGAAAAAAAAAATAAAATAAAAAAAGAAATAAAAAAAAAAAATATTGACAAATATAGCAAAATTTTTCCCTCAAATAAATAAATAGAAAAAAAAAATGAAAATAAAGCAAAAATACATATATAACAATGAAATTAACAAAAATATATACAGTTATAATAAAAAAAAAAAAAAAAAAAAAGAGAGAACGAAAACCAATATCCGACGATGAAACAAAACCAGGAATAAACGACAATAACAAAGACCAAACGATTAAACAATCCAACGATGACGAAACGAGACAAACAACGACAGTGTATAAAAGGAGGTGGACGCACGTAAATACAAAATTAAACAAATAAATAAATAACACAAACACAAATAATTAAAAAGAAATTTTTTTTTTTATTCGCCCCTTTCCCTGAAAAGGAAAAAGGGCCACCCAAAACTCTTTTACACAAAATTTTTTTTTTTCTTTTTTTTTTGACCTCATTAATCGCGGTCGTACGCTGCCATCACTTGGAGCGGATGGGACCAGGCAGGATGGTCCCAATCATCCTCGGGATGATCCTGCCCCCAACGACCCTCGATCATCCAACGAATGCCGAAAACATCGAAGAATTCGGAAGTCCGCTCCTTCCATTCGTCATTCTGCCGGCGCAATTGGGCTCTCTCGCCCCTCCTCCGCTTCATAAAAGAGATGTAAACCACATCCCATACCGCCTGTAAAACATATAATTCTTTTTATTAAACAAGAATATATATATATATATATATATATATATATATATATATATATATATAATAAATAAAAATATACTTACGGCAAACACCTGATTGAACTTCCTTCTAGCCATTGAAATTTTTTTTTCTCTCTGATGAAGAAAAAAAAAGGGGGAATTGAAATATTAAAATTCAAAAACTTTTAAACAAACGAGGTGAACTCGATGATAGACGGAAGCGTTATGTTGAACTCTCCGAAAACTCGCTAACAAATTTTCTTCCTTACAACCCCACTCCCAAGAAAACAGACTCTTTTACACTCCCACCCTTGGCTAAGGAACTTACTACCATACATCTGCAAAACATAAAAAGATAAAAGAAAAATGTCAAGGAAAAGAAAATCGGAAAGAAAAAGAAGAGAGTGGTGTCGTATATACACATATACATATATATATATATATACGAGAAAGATGCATCGAGAATAAGTAATATACTACTAACCCTTTTAACAACTGTACCTAACTCAAACTCAAATTTTATATTTCAATTGCACTTACATACATACTCTTTTTCTAGACAATAATGAGCACCTTTAAGACCATCATATTATTACTTGCACTTGAGCTAAGAAAGGTCTGGACTTTCCAAACACATGACATTCAACAGATCACCAACCAAGCCGGCATCTACTATGAACCTATGCACGAGGTCCATTTCACTCGAACCGAATGGCGGCTCACGACATTCATAGACCTAGAGCCATTCGAAGACCACCAACCAACATTTTCTGAGGTACCAGTGATGGAACATGCATGCCGACCATACTTGGGAGATCGTTGTGGATCATATATCAACAAAGAGGACCTTGCGTTAAAAAGCGCCCTGATCAATAAATACTTTCTCTACCTACGGAAACAAAAAGGCATCGAACCAATAATGAGCAGACGAAGTGTTCCTTTTGGATTCATTGGAACAGTTAGCAAAAGCCTTTTTGGGACTTTGACCACCGACGACGCCGAGTATTTCAACACCGAGATCGATAAACTATATCGAGATCAGAAGAAGATGTCTGTCCTTGCAAGAAACCAAACCCACATTATAAGATCAGAATTACACGATATCGCTGAAAGATTAAGCGAACTGGAACAGGAACATAAAGCAAAATGGAATAATCTAGCAGACATGTTTCACAATGCAACAGACGCCATAATGTATACGCAAAACCTGATGGAATGGCGAAATAGCATAGGAAACATCGCCGAAACATATCTTGAGAGCCTTCGCGCTATCGTGGACGCAATCCACTTCATCAAATTGGGACTTCTACACCCAGAACTTATAAACCCCGTCACACTGGATCTCATCGTCAAGAGCTTCACAGAAACACACCACAGATACTTATTCCCGATTCCTCTCGACGAAATCCATTCCGGAACCTTGTCAAAAATTTCCCGTCTATCAGCCTCCTATCATGATAAAAAAATAATCATCGTGATGCACATCCCTTTACTGGAACCAACCAAATACCTTCTCTACAAACTTCACCCCTGTCCTATACCACAACAATTTGGAAACAATAGCCAAGGAGCAGCATATGTTCAGCCCAGAGCATCGCATATAATTATCTCAAGAGAAATGGATAAGTACACACTTATCCCGGAAAACGATCCTCCTAGATGCCAACACCTCCGCAGCTATCAGATCTGCACACCTAGCTATCCTATTTACGAAGTATCAGCCCATCTAAACTGTGAATTATTACTATTAACGGACGGAGGACATCAATCATACGAAGACTGTGAAATCAGGGTTGTAAAGAAACAAACACCATACTGGAAACAATTGGACACCATGTCTGGTTGGCTATTTTCGTTACCTGAACCTGAAAGAATACAAATCCTATGCGACCACGAAGCAGCTATTGTTATCGAAATAAAAGACACCGGGATCCTGAAATTGAAACCAGGATGCATCGCTAAAACACACTACGTAACAATCTCGGGAAGTCAAACACTCGAAGGGACCATTCAAGAAACATATATACCTACATCGAATCTTAACATAAACCAGCTCATCCCCAATGTATCACACTACAAGCCGCTGCAGGACACCGAAACTTCAAAATATATACCCTCGGTCATATCTCGAAATTCGGCTGGAATCCCGATCTTCGACGCTAGTCTAAGAGAGATAGAACAAGAACTCTTAGAAATTGCCGCCCATAAACGAGAACAACAAGGACAAGCCTTATACACAACGATGACTATATACGGAGAGATTCTTCTGGCCATGGGTTTACTGACCTACATTTTACGGGGATCCTTCCTTCTCTGTGCCTACAAGCTTTGCGCCATATGCCAAGGACCCGCACCACCACTTGAAGACGATGACGACAACTCGCCTGAGGAAGAAGAAAAGGAACCTGCTAATAAAAAAGCAGAAACCACCTACGATAGACCCCCTCGTCAGCCCAACCCTGTTTTCGTTCACGAAATCTCCACACAAACTGCTGTCTGAACATTGTTCATTTTATACACACTGAATTAATCAATTACTGCTACACACTCCAGACTACTACTTATTATTTTAATCAATTATTATTACATACACTCTTTAATTAATTATCACTACCGTACAGTTTTTATTATTATTACTATTATCATGCATAATTTTATCATATATTAACACTAGACATAAGAAAAATTTATGCATATCGAATTACTCGATTACCCTTTTTTTTTACTCATGAATGAAAGGATAAAGTATCTATACTTACCTGTTACACCTGCTATCAAACACCTTCACCGTATTACACTTCGTGAACACACCTCAAATTTAATAATGGCACAGGCATCTCAAATGCAAATTAAAATTGCATCTACGAGAAATCAAGACGCCTATCAAAATCAATCAGCGTCGTCAAAACAAAAGATCAATCAACAAGTTTATTGTTAGATCTGTATGGTCTCCTACATTTCATTATGCCAGGAAAAGACCAATACCATCGCTATTTTTGCCGTCTAAAGCCAGTAAAAGAGGTATACAAATTTTATTATACGGTCACAATTTTTTTTTTCTTTTCCTTTTCTTTCTTATACACCTGAACTACCCCTAAATATTTCATGCCTATCCCATATTCCTACCTAAGATACGAAATCCATTTCAGACAACGAAAAACAAAATTTAACTATTTTAATATTTACCATTTAAGCATATCTTCTATTTAAAAATATTCAATATGCATAAATTGGTAGCCACCGAGGACGGTGTCTAATCTAAGTGGGGAGGTGTCACAACCGACGTAAAATTTTGTTTTCTTTCCTTTTAGTAATACGAACTAACCATGAAAACTCGAGCCTTTGCGCGTTTTCATTCATAAAACCCTCAACTCAACGTCTTGTAGTAGCTCTTAGTATTTAGGTCATTCTGACACACGCCACACACACAGATGTATCACTTACTCGACTTCCTGTAAACACCAACAAACCGGCGAGTGCTCCCCTCGGCCGAAGCGCATCGGTCATAAATCTAAGGCCCTAGCAACAGCCCTCCTGCCTACGCACAGAAGACGCCGCATCTATTCCCCCTGCTCTAGCTTCTAAGAAGCAAAGGCTTATAAACAACTCCAAATAAGGAAGTTTCCTACATTCTTTGCCGAATCTGGCCCTATAAAAGGCGCGATTTTCCATCGCGCGGTGCATTCCGTTCCGTACCTAGGTCGCGTTTATACTGTTAGCAGTAGTTCGGTTGTCATTCGGTTAGCCGTCTTATATATTTAATCTCTGATCGAACTCCGGGTCTTCTGTAGAAGAGAGCGAGTCGTGTCCAGAAGTCAAAGTCATAAAGAATTAAATTCAAGATTCGGACTTAGAATATATTCCGATTTATTTCATTTAATTCAGATTTGGACTTAAAATATTTTCCGATTTATTTCATTTAATTCAGATTTGGACTTAAAATATTTTCAATCATTTCGCGTAACTCAACAAAGGACAAGTAAGCTACGACCAATCAAAGATTTCCAAAGACACCTCTCCGGTAAAGTACTTAATATTTTATTATACCAAGTTTGTATTCACCAATTGTATTTTACTAACATTATATTTGGTACTACGAATATACAGAGAATCCTAGATCCCTCTATCTATTCTTATTGTATTTTTACTAACATTTTATTTTCATTAAAGAGTGTATAAAGAATCCTAGATCTCTTTATTCACAACCTTTAACACCCTTTCCTCAGTCGCAACCAGCTAAAAGCAAGACTTCTCGAGGTCTATCAGTGTGCGCCCACCATACTCCTAGGAGTATATCTATATAAACGCTCTGCGTATAATACTGCATGGAAAAGTCTATGGGACATAGCGTTTGCCGCTCGACGCTCAAATACCCAAACCTTTCCTTCACGCCCCTCCGGTCGTGACAACTACAAAAATTTCATGTTTGATTGTCAAAAAATATCTTTTTTTCTCACTTATAAATTCTTGAATATAAATTTCAACAGAATCTTATCGTCAATTTTGGAAAAAGATTTATTCATTACTGCGAATGAAGCATGATCACGAACAGCAGTAAATAATAAAAAGGACAATGATTATTCGTAATTGCATTGTCTTTACAATGGAGTTCAATTAGTGTTTTTTAGGGTCTGTTTGTTGCAATTGGGATATTTTCGACGATGACGGTGTACTTTGTCTAGGAGGTATTGCAATTACTCTTTGTTTTTTTTTTTCAATGAGCCGTTGTATGCCTCTATTGATGCCACACCACGTTCGACTACGTCATTAACAATTTATAGTTGCTGGAAAAAATTCAACAAGTTAAAAACCTTGTATTTTCTGGCCACGACGGAATATTTACCTCAAGAAATTCATAAGGCAAACCGATTGGTTGGAAAAGAAAAGTAGGCTGTAAAAAAAGTTGAGACAAGTGCATTTACTCGTCCCAAACAGTAGTTTTGGGTGATCAAAAATTAAATCTAGACTTCACAAAAAGTCGTGGAATGAATAAATTTTTCAAAAGCATTAATATTCAGATACATTAGAACCCATTATCGAAAAATCTTTCAATTAATTCTCAGTACAATTGTTTCGCACAACAAGAATCAGAATTAAAAAAAAATCCCGATACAGAAAAAAATTTCGAACGGAAACAATTTGGTTGAAAAAAAAATTCGGACGGAGTTTTACAAATGAGAAAAATAGATATTTTTTTGAGAATTAAGCAATTTTCCTAGTGGTGAGACGATTACTTTCTAAATGATCTTATTGATTTATTTTGCCAAAGTAGACAATTCTATACAAAAAAAAACCTTATGAATTTTTTTCCATTAAGCAAAAATTCAAGTGTTGTAGCCTGTTGAATAATTTTGTTTCATCGATCCAACTTTGAACAGCTATAACAGTTGAACGGTTATTTTGAGCGTATCGCTCGTAAGGACTTTTTTGTAGGGAATTCGATTCTCTATAAAAATATGTTAGTGACATTTCTGTGCGATTTTTTCCTCAAGAGTTGCAGCACAATGTTCACAGACACTATTATTTTCCTATGTTATTCTTATGGAAAATCTTCAAATGCAATGCGCTTCGCGAAATAATTTAATTCTAAGCTCTCCTTATAGGATGCTTCTTTTTTTACAATAACTCAACTTTTTTCGGTGGATGCAAGCGAAAAAAAAATATCGCTTTTTTTGTGCACACCCTAATATATATGTGCGAGAACATATATGTTTATTCCGCAAACTCTGTATTCTTTATATTTCTTTTTTTGTTCTTAAAATAAACCCAATATTGTAGACTCCCAACTTCGTGTTCGAATAATTTATACCTGCCAATCTATTCGCCAATTTTCAGAGAATACCGGGGCCCGTACGGGACCGCACGGACACCCTCGTCTAAAGCCTAGCCTTTTCACGTTACCTATTTCTTTTCCTCTTAAATTCTTTCACAAGTTATTATTCCTCATTTTCATTATCTGAATTATTTCTTTGTATTTGGTTGTACCCTCCGTACAGCCTGGTGGCAGCAACTACTATTTAATTATAATAATAATATTATTATAATAACAATATATATATAATAGTAAAACAAAAGAAAACAAAAGAGAACAAATAAGAATTTTTTTTTTTATAAAAATAATATAACAATCAAAATGTACATCAAGAAACAAATCATTACACGTCGTCTGGAATTCAGTGTCCTGCCGAAACCGAATCAATTGCAAGATTTAAATTTTGACTAACTGAAACTAAGAAAACCAAGGTATTTGTGAATAGTGTAGCAAACCTACATATTCCCATCCTTCCCTTAAAGCGAGACGGAGCAATAGCACGTTGCTCGCTCGTTCCTTCCCTTAAAGCGAGACGGAGCAATAGCACGTTGCTCGCTCGTTCCTTCCCTTAAAGCGAGACGGAGCAATAGCACGTTGCTCGCTCGTTCCTTCCCTTAAAGCGAGACGGAGCAATAGCACGTTGCTCGCTCGTTCCTTTACTCGACCCTTACTTACCTACGCAATAACAGTTCACAATGCCTAGGTCTTGCCGAGCTGGCAAAAATTATCAATTAAAAAAATTAATCAGAGAATATTCGAATCCTTCAAAACTCCAATATCACCAATGGGTATCGCAGGATACAGAAAACCACCTACCACGCATAATTAAAGAAAAGCCTCTCTCAACTAAAATTGTAATCGTTCAACCCCAATACAAATTGCAACCAATAGAATACATTAGATCACCCCCTCCTCTTGCCGGTATCGACATGAAGGACCCACGATGCGAGACATACAGTCTCAAACATATTGAACTCGGTACTTATGAAATAGAATCTAGGGAAAGTATTTAAATGAAATAACGTTCAACCGAAACAATTTTCCTGAACAAAAATAAATAAATAAATAAATAAAAATAATAATATTGGAAAATCTCAGTCAATCTTAATCGATAGTTCCTGAAGAAACTACACCACCCGAGACAAATACAAAAAAAAACTAATTTTTGTTGCAAAACCAAAATAGTCCGACCGAAACAATTTTACCAAAAATTAATATCGCAAAATTAATTCTAGTTTCAATACCGCTGAATCATTCAACTTACAAAAATAATCCCGGCCAACGATCCAAGGTACGGAAATATTAAAGTCAACAAGCTCCTTTTGAGTAGCCACTAACCTTCCGAACATAACAAGCATGAAAATCTCTGAGGAAGAACTTAACTTTTTGAATGAACAAGAAACATTAGATTGGTTATACTCAATTCCCGCCGTGAGAGTACCCGGCAGAAATTACGAATTTTATAAAAGTATTGTTAAAGCCCGATGTGTAAAAGTAATCTCAGAACGACCACCATGGTATCTAGATAATTATACAAGACACTTTTGTGAAGATTGCTATCTCAAAATTTCCGCCTAAGAAGAGGATAATATAGGTACTCAAATTTTAGATAAACACAAATTAATACCAGGCTCTTATGACATAGCTCATTGCAGTATTTGCGGACTAGAAATACTGAGAACACAAACACCATATAAATGCGATGATTGCATTTTAGCTTAGATTTTTAACAGAGTTAATATAGAAAATGGGCGCGCAGCCGTAGTAAATTGGGAAAGTAAACATTAACAAATTTCATTTCATCTTGCTCACGATCATCTGGGTTTTGTTCCAGAATGCCTACCCCTACAAGTAATAATTTTGAACACAGTAAAATTACCACCCACCAAACAACACTGGAGAATACACCAAAACATCATAAACGGTATATAGTCATTTTTGTCGCTCATGCCATCAAAGTACGTCAATCAAGACGTCAACACCGGGAAAGAGTACTTGAACTTTGGAAAGAGGATCCGCGCAACAAATGCTTAGTGGAATGGGACCCCGAAACTAACCCGGGAGACATTTTTAACCTAAGATCCCTGTTCGGCCTCTCACCCTTGCCTAAAAGAAAAACAGACCCTTACTGGGACCAACAAGTAAAGGAACAATTTGGGGAAGAATAAGCACGAGAATAAAACAATACACACACACACACACACACACACACACACACACACACACACACACACACACACACACGCGCGCGCACGCACGCACGCACGCACGCACGCACGCACGCACGCACACGCACACACACACACACACACACCCACACACACACACACACACACACACACACACCCACACACACACACATATTTTGCTTCTTTCCATCTAACCATCGTCTTTATCTTCATCGTTGCATGAGAAACACAAACTCACTCTTTATACATACACACATACTTATTAAAACGTATACTCCATAGCAATACAATGAACCCTCCGATACCGCTAAAATCACCGTTGAAGAGAATCGGGAACAAATACGTAGTATACACGGCATCGGTATACTCTCCGTCTCACTTCTACGTAATAAAGGCCAAAAATTTATCCAAGGTAGAAAAGTACAGCAAGGCGATCGACAAATATCTTCAAGACTTCCCGATCTTCGACATGGGTTTAGTAGGACCCCTTCAATCAGGTAGCTGTGCCGTGAAAATAGCTGATAGCTAGTAATAGAGCTAGGCGGGTTCTGGACCAAGTCAAGGTGAAGGTCGTTGCGGGGGCGGAGCCCCCGCTACCGCATACTCCTCGCCACGACTTGATCCAGAACGCCGCCTAGCTCTATTACAACAATCCCCTCTCCGCAAACCCCTCGCCACGATCTGGCCCAGAGGTCCAGAGGGGATGAGGTGTGCGGAAGAGAGATGGTTAGATGTGAAGGATAATGAGTGGAAGAGAGATGGTAAGGTTGACATATGAAAATGAATGCTGAAACCCTTCAGTTTGAAAAAAATTATATAATACAAATAAAAGAATAATACAAAATTTATAGACTCAAATATTGCGTGTGTGTGTGTTGTGTGTGTGTGCGTGCGTGCGTGCGTGCGTGCGTGCGTGCATGCGTGCGTGCGTGCGTGCGTGCGTGCGTGCGTGCGTGCGTGCGTGCGTGCGTGTGTGTGTGTGTGTGTGTGTGTGTGTGTATGTGTGTGTGTGTGTGTGACTATATGTTTTTTCCTCCGAAATCGTTGATGGATTTGCTGTTTCTGAAACAGATCAAAGACAGAAAATTTTTAATTATAATGTAAATTTCTCATAAGCTACGAAAATATAGACAAAAATACTTACTCGTGTTTTCATTTTCATGATTATTTGTCCGGACAAATATCCCTCATTAATAGTTGATATAGCCTTTTGCCGCAGTCCTGGCAGTATCCGAGGGAGAGCGCGTTGTAACAATCGCGTTCATGTTTTCGGACGGCGGAGAGAGAGGAAAACATTTCTCCGCTGATTTCCACAATGCAAACTCCGCAAAGTTTATCGCCGCGTTCACTGCGATAGTGCACACTAACTGCACAAATTTTCGCTTTTTCGTTCAGAGCATTTTTACGATCTTCCACGAACACATGACGAAGTTTTCGTGATCGATAATGACTCCTCTTACATTTTCGTGGTTGATAATGACTCGAACTACTGTCACCACACGTGTTCATGTTTTCCCCGATAGGAAGAATTTTTGTTTATTATCCATATTATTAAATTGTTTTGCACTGCTGTCACCACACACGTTTACATTTTCCTCGATGGAAAGAATCTCTTGTTGACTTGTCATTTTTATCGAAGACGGAGAAAAATAAAATGTGACTCGTGGAAAGAGCTTTGTCGGCACGTCACACGACTTGCTCGACAAAAAGTTCACAGAGTTATGAACTATTTTGGAAATTTGCTGGAATGTCTTCACCCTCATCCCTCTCTCAAAGCATTTCCATTTTTATCTTGTGAAAGCGTTTTTCTCATTCAAAGAATCTAAGCAGCGAAAAAAATGTGTCAACCAAGAGTCTAGAAGACTATCATGTTGATCCATGCCAGGACCCAACACGTTTTTTCTTTCTGCAACAAGTTCAAACTTTGTTTTGTCTGCGTCGCCATGTGCACACGCTTGGGCCTTGCAACGGCGACTCGAGAAATGCACTCTTAACAGGAAGCGATAAATTTTCAACTTTATGATGTTTGGGTATCTCAAGAGGTCTAACGTATTTTTTCTATCCGGTCCCACCGGAAAATCCTTGTCGATAATGTCTTTTCTCTAATCTCATAGTCAAAACCCTCGAAGGTCTCGCTTGTCCCTGAGTTTTCATATCTTTCCTCTCTCTCTCTCTCTCTCTCTCTCTCTCTCTCTCTCTCTCCCCCCCCCCCTCTCTCTCTCTCTCTCTCTCTCTCTCACTCACTCTCAGTAACGCCTCAGCGGTGAGTAACGCCTGTCACATTTTCTGCTGCTCTGTCGTTTTTTGAACTTTTCACTGTGCAAAACTGCCTGCGGGCGTCTTGTTTCAGGTCTGAAGCATGCACCATTTTGCTTTGCATCCGTGATTGCATTTTTCTCCCTTTGCACTGGGGCAAAGCTGTAAAATACTGAAAAACGTTTGGAAAAGGTTGGTGAAAATTCTGTCTCAGTGACTCTCGGCGTTATGGTTGGGCCTTGTTTTCTCTTCTACGCATGCGTAGCCCGCGCTCACCGTTGGACGATTTGAGGGTGTTGGACGCACCAACGACTGGCTGATGTTTGTCTGTCATAATCACCTGTTTGACTCTGGATGTGTGGTGGGCTTTTTTCCGGAATTTGCCGATGCTAACGTCGGGCATTCACTCGCCAACACACAACAGCTTCGTCGTGTTGCGGTGACTTACATAACTGCTTGTCGAGGTATACTATAGTGAGAATTCTCACGCTATAGTCTGAGCGGTCCGAGAAGTATCCACCCTGTACTGAGCTATCTGCTATAGTGCTGATCCACGCACTATAGTGTGATTGGACCTCGACGTTGTGTGGACTAATCAGCTCTATCTGTTTCTTTTCGCGGAGACTGTATAGCTCTTGTTGCTGTTGCTCAGCTGTTTACCGTTACTGTTGACATTGCCGGTGTGCGTTACCGCAATCGCTGTCTATGCGCCAATTTGTGCTAGTATATTTTGACTGAAAGGAGTGCGAACTATTGCGAGTTAATTTAATTGTGTGCATAGTTTTGCTGTGTGTGAAAATTTTGGGTATTGGAGTCACTTTGAGGCGCACACGTTTGGCGGTATTATGGCTGTCACGTGCTTTAAATGTACTAGAACTATAGCTATTACTGTGGTAACTTGTCCTGATTGTGAGAGATCGTTCCACCCTGGATGTGTTCCGGGGTATCTTAATTCGAGATCTGCAAATGAGTGCTGTAGCAAGTCTTTCCCCACAGCTTTGCCCGATTCTTCGCGCAATTTGAGTCAACGTGGTACTCTGAATGTTGATAATATGCTTGCTTCCACTGATTTATCGTACTCGGCTGCCGTGAATTCCCAGTCATTATCGGAGACTAATTGTACTCAAATTCCTAGTCCTGATGCTGCACTTGCACAAATTTTGAGTAAATTAGAGAATGTAGAATCAACGCAAGCTAAGATAGTTGCGTTTAGTGAGCGGCAAGATGTAACTAATAAAGAGTTTCGTGATTATCTGGGGAGAATCCCGATCATGGAAGCTTTAGTGAATGAGCATACTGAGCATATTACATATCTTCGTCGTGAGAATGAGTTGCTTAAGAATAAGATAGACAAGCTTGAATCTGTGATAGCGCCTTCGCGTAACACGTCTAACTGCGCTAGTGAACTTAAGATGACGGGTATTCCGTCGGATGTGTCAGTATCACCACATGACATTGTCTGGCGTATTTTTGATGTCCTGGGGATCGCGCATCTCGTTCCTCATATCTTATCAGTTCGGGCTTTACCTCGAAAAGCAAATCGGGAGTCAGGAGCTTCGGGGTCTAATGAAAATTTATCATATGTTATTGCTCTTACTTCTGGGTCTGTCCGAGACATTATTCTTGAGAAGAAGCGAAACAAGAAAACTCTTTTCAGATCGGAGATTCTGAATGATTGCGCGGCTGAGACTGGCAGGCTGCGGATTTATCTGAACGAGATGCTTTCCCCAGAGACGCATAAGCTATTTATTGCGACTCGGCTCAGAGCAGGTGAGCTTGGTATTAAACAAGTGTGGACTCTACATGATACTGTCTTTGCGCGAAAGGCTGATGGGCAGGCACGCCAGGTGATAACGTCTGTTAGTGATCTCGGGAAGTTGCTGTGACGTAATACCATTGAGTCTTTGAACAATGTGCCTTCCCCCGTACAAGTCGCTTCTGTCCATGAAACAGAAGCGTCGGGTGTTATTAATATTGCGCAATTTAATGCTAGCTCACTGCCTGCCCATATCGATCAGATTCGGTTGTACTTTGCTGAAAATTTTTTCCATGTCATCTCGGTTTCTGAAACTTGGCTTCACTCGCACATTCATGATGTACTAGTTAAACTTGATAATTATTACTTGATCAGGAATGATCGGGAGGGCAAGGAGGGTGGAGGTGTGGCTTGTTATGTGCATGTCTCGTTGAATTGCAAAATTCTGGATCGGTCACCTAGTGAATTTTCTAATTCACCAGAATTTCTGCTGCTTGATATTTCGGGGTCTCAGACTAAGTCTCTGCTGTTAGCGTCAGTCTATAGGCGGCCCAAGGGTCTCATGTTTGAATCTTTTGCTCATGCTCTAAATAAGGTCTCCCATTCCTATAAAAATATTGTTATTTTGGGGGATTTGAATTGTAATTTGTTACTCAAAAATTTTGAAGCGAAGTACCTTAAAAACTTAATTTTCTCATTGGGTTTGGCTTTGGTACCTTCAAGAGCTACTTTTCATACTGTGGGTTGTGATTCATGGCTTGATGTAGCGATTGTGGATTGTATGGATAAGGTAGTTGAATTTTCCTCATCTGAAACACCTTTCATAAATGGTCACGACTTGTTAAAACTGTCCCTTCAATTTGATTATCCTGCCCAGTACTTTCGCCCTGTGCGACGGCGTTCTCTGGCTAATTTTAGTGGAGCACTGTACGTCAACGCGGTCAGATCGAGGTTACCTGTAGTTGATGAATTCGCTGCGAGTCTTGTTAGCCCTGAGCAGGGGATTGACGGATGTGTGAACGCGGTTCTACAGGGACTGACTAGTGCCTTGGATTTGCATGCTCCTTTACGCTCATGTACTATCTCAAGGCGACCATCACCATGGTACTCGTATGAGTTGCGTTGTAGAAGTAGAGAGAAAAATCGCTTATATAAGCGTGCAAAACGTGCAAATAGTCTTTTGGGCTTCGCTGAGTACCGGCATTTTCGTGATAAACTGACAGCTGATATAAAAAAAGCTAAGCATGAGTATAATATGTCCAAACTGAGCTCGTTGAGTGATCCTTCTTCGTTGTGGAGAGAGTTGGGACGATTAGGGCTTGTCAAATTGAGCACGGGCTCGCCTTTAAATTTTTTTAGTAGGGACTGTTTGAATTCATTTTATATGTCTATTTCTAGTTCTGAGTTGGTCCTGAGTGAGAGTGAGATTTTTGATGCTTTGGCTTCTTATCCGCGGGGAGAGCACATATTCTCATTTAAGGAAATTCATGATGATGTGATAGTCAAGCAATTCAACTTGTTGCATTCTACATCACTTACGGTAGGACCAGATGGGATCTCAAATTTTGCTGTGATCAACGCTCTTCCTGTCTTACTGAGATATCTAAAACTTATATTTAATTCTGCTATTCGCCAGGGTTGTTTTCCTGCTGTTTGGAAGCGTGCGTTCATAAGACCGCTCCTAAAATGTTCAATACCGTCATCTCCCTCTGACACTCGCCCGATTGCTAACTTGTCGACTCTCTCTAAAGTGTTTGAACGAATCTTAAAGGAACAGATTATGATGTTTTTAGAACGCTGTGATTTGCTAGATCTTAGGCAATCTGCGTATCGTCATGGGTTTAGTGCCCAGACTGCTCTGATTCGTGTTTGTGACGATGTGCGTGCGGCGATTGATGCCGGTTTATTGACAATCTTGGTGCTCTTCGATTTCTCTAAAGCATTTGATACTGTTCCGCATCATAGATTACTTATGAAACTCAAGGCATTAGGATTCGATGATGAATCGTTACATTTTTTGTACTCTTATCTAAGTGGGAGGTCGCAAGCGGTGGTTGATGAATTGGGCAATTCGTCTGAATGGCTAAGGACTTCGATGGGGGTCCCTCAGGGTTCTGTCTTAGGGCCTATCTTGTTCTCGTTATTCATGAATGATATTGGCCGTGTCTTGCGGCATTCTAACCACATGGTGTTTGCGGATGACACACAAATTTATCTCACGTCTGAGCCACGGGGATTGATGGAGGCCTTGACGAAGATTGGCGAGGATGTTAGGGCTATTTATGATTTTTCGGTTGATAATGGGTTGACTTTAAACATTGCAAAGTCCAAGGTGATGGTTATGGGCAGTAATGCTCGTATCCAGGCTATCAATTTTGATAACCTACCTTTGATTAGGGTAAATGATACCCCCCTACCGTATGTGCAGGAGGTACGTAATCTCGGTGTGGCGTTAGCAGCTAATCTTACCTGGAACAGTCATGTTTTGTCTATCTCGAGGCGGGTGCATTTGGCAATTTACAGACTGAAGTTCTTTCGCAACTCGCTATCTACTGAGCTTAGAATAAAGCTAATTTCGGCACTCATCTTTCCGTTTTTTGATTATTGCTGCTTAGTGTATCATAATTTGTCTGACGACCAGAATGTGAAGCTTCAGCGTCTTGTGAATATGTGCATACGCTTTATTTTTTATTTAAAGAGGGATGAGCATATTACCCCTTATCGTCATAGGTTAGGTTGGCTCTCGGTTAAAAACCGGCGCTTGTATTTTCAGGGGATAGTGGTATACAAGGTCATTAATGGGCAGGCTCCGAGCTACATGAGTGCATTATTTTCAAGGACTAGTGAATCAATTGGCAGGGCTCTTAGGCAGCGCTCTGCTACTTTTATAATTCCGCAGCATCGCACGGCAACTTTTCGTGGCCCTTTTAGTATATCATCTTGTTATTTCTGGCACACGTTGCCGGTCGCGGTCACCTCTGCTCTGAGCCTAGATACTTTTAAATTGAAGCTTTATGCATATTTGTTGGAGACTGAGAGAAATGTTGTGGCGTAATTGCGTAGGGTCATGGATCGCGCTTTGTAACATTTCATTTTATTTCTTGATTCGCTCTGCATAATTCTTAATTTTGATTTATGTAGCGTTTCATTTGCATTTATTTTATTTTATTTTTATTATATTTTTATTTTTATTTTTTCTTTTTAGTTATATTTTCTTTTCTTTGCGGATTTTATTGTACGGTATATTTTTACTTTTATCTTTATTGTTATGCTTGGGTATTTATAGGTATTGATATATATATATATATATATATATATATATATATATATATTGTAACGGGGCATACACTCCGGAGCCCCGCTACCTCCAGCAACGCCATCTATCAGGAACATCTGTAACAAAAATATAAATAATAATAACAATTTTCAACAAATTATTCAATAATACAATAAACAAATAATAGAGGGCTTTGTTTCTTATATATGATAACTAGGGTACGGGATGATAAATAAGAGGATAGTAGTAAGGCTGTACCAGTTCTAATCCAGGGATCTCAGGGGGGAGCGGGTAGCGGGGAAGGTTGTGCGGGGGAAAGGTCCTGAGGGACGTGGTCTGCCGGGGCCTGCCGTGACGCATCAGGGGGTCTTCATTGTTATGTTTGGAGGGGGAAGGTGGAGGGGGAAGGCTAGCGGGATGTCAGGGAGGGGGAAGCGGTGACACGGGGATCAAAGCGGACCGGCTATTGTCCCTTTTTCTAAGAAAAAGAATAAAAAAATGTTATTTATTACCTAAGTACAAAAGCCCGCAATGATTTGTGTGTCCGGTTACACATTTTTGTAAGACGCTGATCTATTGTTTGATCTTCGGAAAATGCGGGCGATAAAATTTTCTATTGTGTGGAATGCGCATTGTTCGAAGATGTGGTGGACACGACGTGTTCAAACTTGTGTGAGGATGCAGTCCAAAAGATTTCCCTGTAAATCGTGTGGAAGGGGAGGAGGAACATGTTCAAACCTGTCTCAGATGCAGGAAAACGTATGGGATCTTCTATTGAAATTGAGGAATATGCATTGTTCGATGATGCAGGTGGTAGTCACGACACGTTCAAACCTGTATGAGGCTGCTCCGAATGATTGAACTAATTTTTCCTGGAACGGGCCTGTTTGAACTTTTGGTTAGGAAAATGGCCTCTTTCAAAGAAAAAATATAAAAGAATTATATTTATCATTAGATTTGTAGACGCAAGACTTTAAAGCATCACACCCCTAATGTTCTTTCTATGACAAAATTTAGCATGGGAAGTTGATTGTCGTCTCTTAACAATGGACTGAAGTGAAAAAACGTTTAGAAGGTGTGAGACACATTTTCGGAAAATTATACTTTATGAATGGTCATTCATGAAATCTTGATGCACGAGTTCCTAACGCAGCTTTCTTAGGCAGAATTATTATGTATGAATTGACTCATGGAAATTCCGGGAATAGGCATGAGGAATGTTAAATTAAAAATAACGTTGAATGAAAAACAATGGTTATATATGACAAAATCAATGAAACATTTATTTATTAATATCTAAAAACATATACATTTTTTTTTAAATTTTGAAATTAGTTTTTGTACATACATATCAATTAAAGAATGATTACTATTACTAAACAACTATTATTACAACATACATTTTTTTTTTTTTTTTTTAATTTTTTATAAATATATAATTCAAGATTTTCATATTAGAATGTAGTGTTTTCATATAATCTGAAACAGAAAAAAGCATATAGTTTAATAACATTATTGGAAGATTAAAGAATATAATGTGGAAATGAATACATACATTCTGAGGGTACAGATCCCACAGATCTCTTGCGGTATGCAAGTCGACAGCGGCTGATTGCAATTCCAACACCATCGGTACGAGAGCTCATGATATAGCCCTGTGATGTGTATCCGATGTGGTATGACACCATCATACATTTCAGGACTTCGGACGAGGCAATCGGTGCATACGATGAACCCTTCCAAATCCATATGGTATCCTCCTACAGTGCAGTAGGCGATTCCCTCATCAACCTCAATCGGTTCAGGTGACTCCCGATCAGGAAGCTGCTCCTCTTCCCCATCAGATTCGGAGCTGATGGAGTTATCGTTGTCGTCGTCGCTGAAGATTTCTACATCATCCGATTCCACATCGGAGATGTCAATCAATTCGATGGTTGGAATTACCTCCTCACCATCCGAAATATCAATAATTTCAATTTCTCGATCTTCCTCGCAAATGTCAATCACTTCGTATAGACTGTCGGAATACATTATATACGAATTTGAAAATTCTTGCAACTTTAGCAAACGAGTGTGGAAAGACGAGTGATTTCCAGTTTGAAAACTATTTCCTTTTAAAGGGTTTAAAAATGGAGGGGTGATTCCCCACTTTTCCAAGTTTTCACCCCATTTCGACCATTGACAATCATTTGAAAATCCTTTAACCATTTTTTTTTTTTCACACACATTCTGCAAGTCCACCTTGATTTAGAAATAATAGTTTTGCAAAAGCAGAAATGTGTGTAGCATCCACCTCACGAGGTGGTCTCATGTTCACCTTCAACTGAGTGAAAAAAAAGTGGGTATCAAAGAAATGGTCATCTCTTTTGAAAAATAAATGGTTTACAAAGCTGCAATGACAAACCAGGGGGTCATCTCTTTTTTTTTTTTACATCAATACCGCTCCAGACCTGTATGAACTCGTAGTCAGGTAGGGCCTCATAAAAAAAAAAAAATGTGAATAGGATGGTTGAGTTCCACACCTACTAAGAAAAGGTGGACATCCCATTCAATATAGAACGTCTATAGGAAGTACGTTTAAGCATACTCCCATCGATAGATTTATGTGTCCTATAACTATAAAACATTTTTTTTTCTCCAACCCGGATGTAACCTGTAGAGACATTATAGAAGCATTTTCACTAGATTATATAAGCCAGGTAATTCATGAAATTCCTATTCGGAAAGTCATATACCCCAACCACCCAGCTTTTAGCTCAACTCTTAAGAATTGCATTTCTATTTTGAACAATAGTTACTAGCTACATGAATGGATGATGGACCGCTTCCTGCCCTCATTCAATATAGAACGTCTATAGGAAGTACGTTTAAGCATACTCCCATCGATAGATTTATGTGTCGTATAACTGTAAAACATTTTTTTTTCTCCAACCCGGATGTAACCTGTAGAGACATTATAGAAGCATTTTCACTAGATTATATAAGCCAGGTAATTCATGAAATTCCTATTCGAAAAGTCATATACCCCAACCACCCAGCTTTTAGCTCAACTCTTAAGAATTGCATTTCTATTTTGAACAATAGTTACTAGCTACATGAATGGATGATGGACCGCTTCCTGCCCTCATTCAAATCTCGCACCTGCCTTTTGGAAAAGTTGAACTAAAAATCAATGAATCTATCGAACACCTACTCACACCCCCCCCACCCCTACTCCCATAAAAAGCTATATAAGGCTAGTGCATCGAAGGGATGATCTAGATCTTGTCGAGACGACGTATAAGTTACATTTCAAGTCAAATCGTTCTAAAGTTCATCGCAACATGTCCCTCACCAGTGATATTGCTACTGAGCAATTGCTTCGAGTGCAAGCGACTCTATTACAGACGTTGGAACAATTTTTGGTATGGGAATACCAATGTGACACGCTTATCGAGTCCTTGGAGGAGCAAGTTCGGTTCAAGCGACCGCGATTTACAACAGGATATCACCACTCGGTCAGTTCACAAATCATGCGTCTGGAATGTTTGAAGCAAGCAACACGTCAACGCTTCATACACATTGGCGAAGGGATGACTGACCATGGATTAATATGGCGTGAAATTGATGCAGCCTTTGAAAATCGATTATCAACTGGTGCTGTAATTAATCGCAATCACATCGATCCACGTCGATTCCTACTAGATGCATATGAAATTGTTGAAAAACAAGTGAGTTCTAATATACGCAAATACAATAGCATCAAAGTGAACACAGCGTTCAACGGCGAGTTCACCGTGGGCGATAAGCGTATGAATAAAAGCATCTACACGGGAAATGTCGAACTGTTTGCAACATCTGACCTGAGTGAGTGGTATCAAAAGCGCGTTGTAGAGCCAACATTGAAGTCGCTGGAGGAGTTTGAAGATAGTGATAGTGGCTGGACATTAGCTGCGATATCGAATTTGAGTGTGAATATTAATAAGTATAATCCAATGCGTGCTGGATGCCACATTTCATTAAAGAAATTTATAATAGCGAAAAGAGCGGTCGTAAACGTGCAATCCAATGATAATGCATGTTTCGCATGGGCAGTAGTCGCAGCTCTTCATCCCGCGGAACGACATAGTGAGCGCCCATCATCATATCCAAACTATTCGACAATTCTGAATTTACATGGTATAAACTTCCCCATGACATTTGATCAGATTGATAAATTTCAAAAATTGAACAATCTCTCCATAAATGTATATACTGAGAATGAGGATGAGATTCTACCACTGCGTGTGAGCAAAGAGAAAAAGGAGAGACATGTGAATTTATTGTACATAGAAGATGAGTCGGAAGACAGGATTGGACACTTTGCGTGGATAAAAAATCTATCTCGCCTAGTAAACTCACAGCTCAACACCGATGGACATAAAAAATTCATCTGTGATCGGTATGTAGATTTTTTTTTTCATTACCATTCACAGCCCACAATACATAATAAAAGGTTAAATAATATGAAAATTACATTTTTACAGATGCTTGCATTATTTTCAATCCATTGACAAGCTGAGGTCGCATGAAGTAGATTGCGGTGTGTTGAACGATTGCGCAGTTCGATTGCCAGCCGAAGACGATAAATGGCTTGAATTTTCAAATGTCAACCGGAAAGAGCGTCTCCCATTCGTCGTCTACGCAGATCTTGAATGTATTCTGGAGAAGACCAGCGCTGAAGACAGGGAGAAGAACAAAGAACAGCATCATCGCGTCTTCAGCGTTGGATACTATGTGAAGTGCTCCTACGATGATTCACTATCGGGATACCACGAACACCGAGGTGAAAATTGTGTGGAATGGTTCGTAGGAGAACTTAAACAACTAGCTCTGCGGGTGAACAAAATTTTACTAACTAACGTTCCAATGAACGAAATGACTCCACAAGAGTGGAAGAAATTTCGCGAGGAGCAAAATTGTCATATTTGTGAGAAACCTTTTGTCGGGGGTGATGAGCGAGTTCGCGATCATTGCCACCTGACAGGGCAATTCAGAGGTCCTGCACATTTAAATTGTAATTTAAACTATCAGAACTCCTTTTTCATTCCAATAGTTTTTCATAATTTATCTGGTTATGACGCACATTTCATAATAAAAGAGGTAGCAACTGCGTTCGAGGGGAAAATCGATTTGCTCCCTATCACAAAAGAAAAGTATATCTCCTTTTCGAAAACGGTTCAAACGTCCAAAGATACGCGAAAAAATATAAAATTACGATTCATAGACTCATACCGATTTTTAAACACAAGTCTTGATAAATTAGCATCATTTTTAACTTCAGACAAACTCACAACTTTAAAATCACAGTTTTCTAACGTCGACGATTTCAATTTACTGACAAGAAAAGGTATATTCCCATACGAGTACATTGACAGTTTTGAAAAATTAGACGAAACGGAGCTTCCACCGCGGGAAGCATTTTACAGCTCTTTAACGGCGTCGACAATTTCCGAGACGGAGTATACTCACGCAAAAAATGTGTGGGACCGATTTTCCACTCGAACGCTCGGTGAATACAGCGATTTATACCTGAAAACTGACGTTCTACTGCTAGCTGACATCTTTGAGAACTTTCGCGATACTTGCCTAAAAAGTTATGGTCTTGACCCTGCGTATTACTATACTCTCCCCGGATATACCTGGGATGCCATGATGAAATATACAAAAGTAAAGATTGAATTGCTCACGGACATCGACATGGTATTGTTCGTGGAGAGAGGTATTCGAGGTGGTCTTAGCCAATGCTCCAAAAGGTATGCTCGTGCCAATAATAAGTATATGGACTCATATAATCCATCCATACCATCCTCATATTTAATGTATTTTGACGTTAATAATTTATATGGATGGGCAATGAGTCAATCACTGCCGTACGCAGAATTCGAATGGATTAAAGATATTGAAAACTTCAATGTCGAATCAATTCCTTCGGATTCTGAGAACGGTTATCTGCTTGAGGTTGATTTGGAATATCCAGAACACTTGCACGATGCGCATAGTGACTTACCGTTTTGTCCAACGCATGACAAACCTCCGGGCACGCAGCAAGAAAAGCTGCTTGCAACGGTGAACGGGAAAAAACGGTATGTCATACACTATCGTGCATTGCAGCAGTGTTTGCAACATGGTTTGAAAATCGCCAAAATACATAGAGTTTTGAAATTCAAGCAATCTTCCTGGCTGCAAACATACATTGATTTGAATACTCAGTTTCGTACACGTGCGAAAAATGATTTTGAAAAAAATCTATTCAAATTGATGAATAATGCAGTTTTTGGAAAAACTATGGAAGATGTTCGTAGCCACGTACAAGTCAAATTGTTAACGGAATGGGCAGGCCGATATGGAGCAGAGGCTATGATCGCAAAACCCAACTTTCACAGTCGAAGTATCTTTGCAGAAAATTTAATCGCTGTAGAGTTGCGAAATCTTCAAGTCAAGTTTAATAAACCAATATATGTGGGCATGTCGATTTTAGACATCTCCAAAACTTGTCTATATGCGTTTCACCACGAATTCATGATTCCAACGTATGGAAATAAGAGTAAAGTGATGTATACAGATACTGATAGTTTAATTTACCATATTGAATGTGACGATGTATATAAGGACATGAAATGCAATCTCGACAAATATGACACCAGTGACTATCCCCATGACAATGTATATGGTATACCGCTTGTCAACAAAAAGGTCCCTGGTCTCATGAAGGATGAGAACAACGGGGCCATAATGACCGAATTCGTTGGACTTAGATCGAAAATGTATGCGACGCGAGTTGAGGGGAAGAAAGATGTTAAAAAAGCGAAAGGTGTAAAGAGTAATGTTGTTGCGAGAACCATACAATTTGAAGATTATGTGAAGTGTCTCGATGAGCAGATTGAAATGAAGCGTTGCCAATCATCGATTCGATCGACATTACATAATGTCTATACCATAACAGAGACAAAAATCGCTCTAAGTCCACACGATGACAAGCGGTATATTATACCTGGAACGGTAGACACGTTGCCATGGGGTCATTACAGTATTCCCAAATGTTCGGAAGCAATGGAAACGTAGAGAGTTGTAAACCAAGAGCGCGTACGTATGTGTATGAGAGAGAGAGAGAGAGAGAGAGAGAGAGAGAACATTTTTTCAATATTTGTACATTTGATGTGAAATAAAAAAGAATCTTTTTTTTTGTGAAACTCATTGTGTCCATCCTTTTTTTTTTTCCTTCTACCTGCTTTCCAGAGCTATGCAGAGACCTGCTTGGATATGTCGGGAGGGTCATAAAAATAAACCAGACATTCTTTTCATCTTCTTTATTTGTTCACAAATCATCCTTACTTATCCAACTATTATGTGTATTGTCGAAACCTAGCCATTTCACAAGCAACTGACTACCACGCTTCTTCAAGACTTTTTCAATGAGATATATGTCAGGATATTTAACTCGAAGTAACTCTTGTTCGTAGAAGCTACCTGCAATGGGCTCATCTTGATGATCTTTTATGTTGTATGTAACAGGGGTAGTTTTTCTTACTCGATATATTGTGAAAATTTCCATTGTCCAGTTTGCTGTATAACCTTTCTCAAATACATTCTTAAATTTACTAATGCGTACTTTATCGCCGATTTTAAATTTCGCCAGTTTTCCCACCTCAGTTCTATTGAAAACATCACGTAGTATTTGTTTTTCATTCGTAACATTAACATTTTTCGGCTTCATCTTAATGGTATGATGTATAGTATCATTATATTTAGTAATTAACATATCGAGAATATCGATCCATTTCCAGTTTCCGTGAAAACTGAATTGAATCCACATTTTATTCTTAAGTGTACGATTGAAGCGCTCACAAATTGATGCTTTTAAATTGCTATATGTAGAATACAAGTGTATATTATTCTTTTTCATCAAAGCCTTAAAGTCTGTATTATAAAACTCTTTTCCTCGATCGACGTGAAGGTTTTTCGGTATGCGTCCTTTGCTGAGAATTGACTCCATTGCAGCGGTGACATCTTTCCCACTCTTACTCTTCAATGGTTTGGCCCAGGCGAATTTCGAAAATATATCGATGACGGTGAGGAGAAATTTATGCTTGGAGTTGTGTTGTGCATATGCAGACATATCTACAAGATCAGCTTGCCACGTCTCATCCAGGCCGCGTATATCCACATGTCGACGTGGATAATTTCGCCGAGCTGGCTTATGCAACTCCTCCACCACAGCACGTTTCTTTTCACTCATTATTTCTCCCCCGCAACGCTTTTTATCATAGATTGAAGATAGTTGTTTGAAGGCTTTTTCCGCTTCTCACCGATTTTGACATCTTTTAAAAGTCTGACGTCACCGTTGAGATCCTTGATCGCACTTTTCAAATTGTCTATTTCAGCACGGAGGTTGGTGAGATCAACTTTTACACGCTTTTCAAGAGCCGTTATATTCGATTCAAAAAATTGTTTCGTTGAATCACGTAATAAGACCGTGTTATGATTAGTCCCACCGATAAACGAACGGAGGTTTACAGCATCATCATCTTTTATCGGCGAACCAACATTGACCAGCCGTTTTCCTTCCAAATCATAATCACCGTCTGCTGTAGTCTTAAATCCAGCACCTGGTTTACCGGGAGGACCCGCACCACCTCTATTCAATTGGCGTCCGAACACATCGACGGTCATGTTGTGAATGCGTGAAAAAAAAGAGCTCGCACATGTTAATAAATGATTTTAGCTTCACGTAATTCCTCAATAATTGATATAATCTCGTTGGAATGGGAGGAGTTCCCGGCAGCTTGTGATGCGAGTAGTAGACGAAGACGATCCACTAGTTCATTCGGATCATCCCAATAAACATAGTCGAAAGAGGTATTTTTTCGTGCCACCTTATACGTGGGCACACCACCACCACCACCACCTTTATGCCCGCCATTTTGCTCCAGTATTTTCGATATATAATTTTTAAATTTATAAGATTTATCATGGCGTATTGCACCATTACGTTTATAATATTTTCTATGAACATTCGTAGCAATAACAATTTTCGAGTAATCCTCCAAATCGTTTGGTGTTACATATTTCAACTCAGGATCTTTTTTGAACAACAACTCAACCAAGCCAATACGTTTCGAATACTTTTTGTCTCCAACATGAATATGATCATCGGCGAACTGAATCGGTGAGTTACCGATCATTAATTTATCATTTGCAAGATTTCGTACTCCATACATGACATCCAGTCTTGTTTTTTTATTGCTACGCAGCAGTCCCAGATATTCATGTATTAAAACATTGGCATCTTTAGATGATTCGTCGTCATCGTCGTCGTCGTCAGCTAAGGAGTCTGCATAGTTATCAGCATCAGCTAAGGGTTCTGCATCACCTTCAATTGCTTCACGCCAAATATCATTAGAAGAAATGTCATGGAGCGCACTGTTTTCTTCATCCTTCTCCTCCTCCTCCCTCTTGATATTCACTTTTTCATCCTTAATTTCATGCTTCATATTTTTGTTATATGAAACCAGCTCCTCTAACGGTCCAACGATCGGTTTAAACACATCTTGCATTTTCTGCTGTGCAGTATCGCGACCACTTTTTAACTTTCGATGTTTTCGTCTAATCGCATCACTCGCCTTGGCAAGTTCACACAATACATCCTTTTCTCTCAAAAGTTCTTTGCTCTTCATGTTGACGCAAGCAAGTTAGACTTAAGACTGTCTCTCATACCACAATGAGCAATCATTTATTATCAATAGTTAGGAAAGAATCGAATCCTCTTCTATATCTACCGGCATTCAATTCACTGTCCTTGTCAATCGTAATAAATCCATACTTGTCCAACTTCCAACATTTTACACACATGTTTTTGAAGTATGTATAAGTCATATCCGTATTCACATGGTCATTATACACATGTTTAAGGTTCATATCATCCTGTTTAAATAGCACTACAAAATTTGCATTGTCTCTCACGAGATGTTTCGGAATACGAGTGTATGTTTGACAAAGATAAAAACTGTCTACAATCTCGTGTCGTCCCATGGAAAAAAACGCTCTCACATTATCCTGTTTTTCACATGCTATATCGTCGAAGATGAATATGGAATTTGGACGGGCATCACTTGGTGTGATAACTTGTTCATGCTCATTGAATGGAAAATATTCAACTCCTTCCACCGGTCGAAGTAATTGCTCGAGCAGTCTATATTTTGGCTGCTTCAGCGATTTAGAGTAGAGATATATGTTCTCAAATCTCAAACCATTTGGATGTATTAGCAGCGTGAGTAAAGCATTAGTTTTTCCGCAATTCGATGGACCACAAAACACGGCACGAATACTGTCAGGTAGTATATTCCCATGACGCTTATTTTTCGTTGCACCACGATCACCACCACCATCGACAAATTCATCGAAATTTATTATGGGGAGTTGACCACCTTGTTTCTTCGACACCATCTCTCATACGACTGATCGGAAAAATCGTATAAATGCGACTTTATAATGCGAATAATGCTCAGTCGAGTTGTAGCTGCCGGTGATGATTGTGCACGATAAACCTGGTAAGGGTTTAGTCAACAGTGTACTCAATAATCTCCCCGTGGAATTACATCTACCTGGCTACCAATATTGCGGACCTGGTACAAAATTGGTTAAACGTCTTGCCCGTGGTGATCCTGGCATAAACCCATTGGACGCTGCTTGCAAAGAGCACGATATTGCATATTCGAAAAATCGTGATAATCTAGAAGCGAGACATTTAGCGGATAAAGTGTTGGCTGAACAAGCCTGGCAACGTGTAACCTCAAAAGACGCTAGTCTTGGTGAGAGAGCAAGTGCTTGGGCTGTGACAAACATTATGAAGGCAAAAAGGAAGTTTGGTTTGGGTATGAAGAGAGCAGTGAGAAAGCCGCAGAAGAGTGTTTGCCTGAAAAAGGTCATCAGTGCTGCGAGGAAAGCGATGATTCGTAGTGATGACCCTCGTAAAGTCGTCATGTCAGCATTAAAAGGTGCGCGTGCCAGTGTAAAAGGCGTCAAAGTACGCACACCTCGAATTCTACCTGTCCCCCGAAAAACCGGTGGTTTATTGCCTTTTCTCATACCCCTCTTCGCCGGTCTTAGCGCCGTTGGTGCATTGTCTGGTGGAAGTGCGGCAATAGCCAGCGCTGTAAATGCTGCTCAAGCGGCCAAAAAGGAATTGGATGAAAATAAGCGACATAACCAAACAATTGAGGCCATTGCTTTGGGCAAAGGTTTACACTTGAAACCGTACAAGCAGGGTCTGGGTCTTCACATCGGGCCAAAAAACGTATAATTACGCTACCGCATCAACCTCTCACCGACATCGATCTGCTGAAGTATGCGAAAGCCATGAAAATTCGTCATTTTCGAGGGGTTTTCATGCGTGATACTTTACCTGCAAGCGGACCGCTCAAGCAAGAATCAGCAATTGTGAATTTGGATGAAAATGTGGGCCCTGGAACACACTGGGTTGCATATAAAAAGATTGGCGGAAAAGTTATATACTTTGACAGTTTTGGCAATCTCCCACCTCCACCTGAACTCCTGAATTATCTTAATGTTGGTAGCGTTAAATATAATTATAAAAAGTATCAAGAATATGATACAATAATATGTGGACATTTATGTTTAAAGTTTTTATGCGGTCAGTTGAATCGTCGAGCCAAATATGTGCTATATAAATGAGGACTATAGAGCTATGTGTTTAGTTCTTTGCAAGCATCATGGATGATAGTTTAACGATCACCGTATCTGGATCTTCATCTGTTCTCGAGGCGCAATTCTTCCCCCCCATTGAATTGTCGCCCGATAAAAATTATACTCTCGGACTTGTTGAGCTGCTCACATTTAATTCAATTCCTAATATCGACAATGGCTGTAATGAATTTCATGTTGGAACACAAGTGTTGACCATACCAACGGGGAGTTATGAAATAGAGGATATTGAAAAATATTTGCAAGCTGAATTGACACGTAAAAACATAAAAATTCAGCTCAAACCGAATAATAATACACTGCGTAGTGAAATCGAATGTAATCAGCCTATTCGTTTCACATCGAACAACTCGATTGGACCTCTGCTAGGCTTTGCATCAGGCCTATTGGAAGCTAATAAAAGACATGTGTCTGATCTACCGGTATCCATTCTTAAAGTGAACGCCATACGAGTCGAGTGTAACATAACCACCGGCGCATACATCAACGGGCGAAAAGTACATACAATTCACGAATTTTTCCCATCTGTGCCGGCGGGCTACAAAATCATCGAAGTACCATCGAGCGTCATTTATCTACCAATCACGACTCACCGAATCGACAATATACAACTTCGTATTGTGGATCAAGACGGTGATTTAATAAATTTCCGCGGCGAAGTTATCACCATACGACTTCATATAAAATCTCGATGGGCATAGTCTACAATCGTAATATTAATAAGGCAGCATCATGGGATCGCGAAACCAGTCGTCGATCAACGCTCAAAGCGCTAACACCGCAAAACCTGCTACTATTGAAGAGTTTGGGACTCAAGATTCGTGGAGTTCGCGTGTGAGAAATTATTTACTTTGTACGTTGTGCATCTGTTGCGCGCAATGGAGGAAGAAATCGTAAACATTCAGACACCCATTATCTTCGATGAATCCATCATACATTATGAGGTTCATGCTCATCAACCATACGCATCGTCAACATATAACAACAGTGATGAAATACGTATTTCAATTCAGCATCAAGATTTATCAATCCTACCGAGCAAAAGTTCAATTCACATTTGTGGAAAACTGACAAAGGACGATGGTACAGCGTTAAATGCAACGAGTCTCGTCAACAATGCCATATGTCATTTATTCGAAGAAGTGCGCTATGAACTTAATGCAATAGAAATTGATCGTAATAAGAATCCGGGTGTTACGTCTCTCATTAAGGGATATACATCTCTTACACCTGCCAAGAGCTCGATGCTTGAAAATACTGGTTGGCTCGATGTTGAAGAAACAAAACAAATCGTGGATGCAGCGGGTAACTTTGATGTATGCGTACCGTTGAGTATGCTGCTGGGCTTTGCTGAAGATTACCGAAAAATGATGGTGAATGCGAAGCATGAATTGATTTTGACCAGATCGCGCACTGATGACAATGCGATAATACAAACAGCCGCTGAAAATTATAGGCTCACATTACAGAAAATCGAATGGCTTGTACCATACGTTACCGTGGCGGATCAACGGAAAATTCAACTTTTAAAGTTTATCGCCAAAGACACACCAATTTCCATGAGTTTCCGTACATGGGAATTGTATGAATATCCATTGTTGCCCATCACCTCTAAACATGTGTGGTCCGTCAAAACTTCAACACAGCTGGAAAAACCACGATATGTGATTCTTGCATTTCAAACGGGACGAAAAAATAATAAGACAAAGAATGTGAGTTGTTTCGATCATTGTAATGTGACCGATGTGAAACTGTACTTAAATTCGCAATGTTATCCATATGGCAACATGAATCTGAATATACAGCAAAATCAGTATGCATTACTCTACGACATGTATACAAACTTTCAATCTATGTACTACAATAAGGAGGCTGAACCATGGCTGAACAAAAAGGAATTTTTACAATATGCACCTCTCGTTGTGATTGATTGCTCGAAGCAAAATGATTCTCTCAAGTCTGGACCTGTGGATGTACGTCTCGAATTTGAAATGAAAACGAATGTACCTGCGCAGACATGTGCATACTGCCTCATTCTACATGATCGTATTGTAGAGTATAATCCCCTGAGTGGTGGGGTGAAAAAATTGGTATAAAATGGCTGAAGTGACCACACTGGACATCAGTCGAGATGGAGTTTATCGTTGATCTACAAGGTTTCAAGGGGCCCATCAACGAGTTTATCCTCAAAGAAATTTCAATTATTCGAGCAGATGTGAAAAACGCTGAACCTCTAACGCTGTTCTTCGAACCACCATACGCATGGGACACGCTACCAGCAAAATATCGAACCATGAATAAATGGTTGCAACGTAATTTCCATGGAATATCATGGGACTATGGTCTTATACCATACGACGCAGCGAAACCTATAATTCAAGCAATTTCACAACACGCTCGCACCATATTTGTGAAAGGCTGTGAAAAGTCTTCGTGGTTAGCGAGCTTCTTGGATTTGTCAACGGAGATTGTTGATTTGGAGACTCTGGACTGCCCATCGTTGAAGAAATTATTAAAAACTACATCGAATTGCCCCCACCACCATACCAACGAATTGAAATTCAACTGTGCAACGATGAATGTAAAAGCTTTGAAAAGCTGGTTATATGTATACCATGCCTTATGTAAACGAGGGATCTTTGAATAAAGAAAACATTTTTGAAATGGTTTTTTCTAATTTATTTATACAAAATTTCCTCCTCCTCCTCCTCCTCCTTCTCCTCCTTCACATTACAGAGATTTTTATATATTTTTTATTCACGTTGAAATTTCATGAAACTCGACGCCATTCCAATCTCCGCCGATGTATTTCATAATGAGTTTTTTAGTATGAGCAGCTTCCAATAGTTTTTCATACGCCTCAGAATCTTGATCAAATGCCTTGACGACTCGGGGTGGCAGGAAGACGGTGAATTCACTCTGCACTTCCACGACGTATCTTGGGCCGTACTTAGTCTTTGCCGATCGAATATCAGAGATTCCATAGTCACCGTTCACTTCAAGATCTTTTAGTTTTTTCGTGGGCAGATACTCGGACCGCTTAGTGATGTCGTTGATACCAGAGAACGCCATCGTTGTCGAATGTGGAGGTTTTAAGAGATTTTTTAAAAATCACGACTTGTACGAAGCTTCTAGAGCTGTGAATTGATGCTGATCTCTTCCATGCTCGACTATTTGTACCATCCATCACTTCAATAAGTCCAATCCCCTTCCACTTCCCGGAAAAATTAGTTCAATCATGTATTATGCAGCCTCATACAGGGTTCGAACATGTCGCCACCTGCATCTTTGACAGCTGCTTCTTCGAACAATGCACATTCCGCAATAGCAGATTCTTTCCCACGCATTTTCCGAAGATCTATTCTTGTCGAATAATGGATCCACGTTTCTTTGTTTGCACACCTGCATTCGAGACAGGTTTAAACATGTTCAATGCTCTTGCAACACTCTCTGCAGTTACGACGTTGGGGTACGGGGCCATCGATGTGATCCCCCGTCGATGGTGTGTTCCAATGTTCGTAACATCGTCTATATGATATAATCTCACTATCAGATTGATAATATTCTGGTAAACGATCCCACAAATAATCGGTAAATTCACTGAAGTACTGTTTAAATATTGTTGGCGATATAATTCGTAGCTCCTCCGTCGTCATTTCTCGCGGATTCTTCGTACGTCGAATTGCATATATATTCACCAATTCTTCCATTTCAAAACACTTTTCACAATCTCGACGCATAGGTCCAATAGCATCAACATGAGTCAGTTCCCATGGTGGATTAAAATGATCATCACACTCATGATATGATTGTATCTCACTATCACACTGTAAATGCTCTGGTAAACGATCCCACAATGAAGTTATACAGTAGCTAAAATATTTTAAAAGTAAAGCCTTGGGAATCGATTCGAGTTCATTTTTCGTCAATGTCCAGGGGTCTTTCGACGGGTGGATTGCATACAAGCTAGCACATCTATCCATCTCAACGTCTACTTTGAGAATAAACTCTCAATGTTCATAAATCTGTAATTAGGGGTGTGACGCTTTAACGTCTTGCGTCTACAAATCCAATGATAAATATAATTCTTTTATATTTTTTCTTTGAAAGAGACCATTTTTCTAACCAAAAGTTTAAACAGGCCCGTTCCAGGAAAAAATTAGTTCAATCGGAGCAGCCTCATACAGGTTTGAACGTGTCATGACTGCCACCTGCATCATCGAACAATGCATATTCCTCAATTTCAATAAAAGATTCTTTCCCATACGTTTTTCTGCATCTGAGACAGGTTTGAACACGTTCCTCCTCCCCCCTTCCACGCATTTTCCGAAGATCAAACAATAGATCAGCGTCTTACAAAAATGTGTAACCGGACACACAAATCATTGCGGGCTTTTGTACTTAGGTAATAAATAACATTTTTTTATTCTTTTTCTTAGAAAAAGGGACAATAGCCGGTCCGCTTTGATCCCCGTGTCACCGCTTCCCCCTCCCTGACATCCCGCTAGCCTTCCCCCTCCACCTTCCCCCTCCAAACATAACAATGAAGACCCCCTGATGCGTCACGGCAGGCCCCGGCAGACCACGTCCCTCAGGACCTTTCCCCCGCACAACCTTCCCCGCTACCCGCTCCCCCCTGAGATCCCTGGATTAGAACTGGTACAGCCTTACTACTGAGGATAAATGGAAGGAAAAAAGAATTCTTATTCTGCTTTTCGATACAAGATCCAATACGGATTCCTGACCGAAACGCTAGTGGGCACCTAGACAGATTATCTGCCATAAGGAGTTAACGAAACGTTGAGTAAAGGAATTAATTGAGGAACTTAAGGAAAGGAAAATAGGAATTGTGCGTCTTTTCGATACAAGATCCGATACGGATTCCTGAACGAAACGCTAGTGGGCACCTAGACAGATTTTCTGCCAGAAGGAGTTAACGAAACGTTGAGGAAAGGAATTAATTGAGGAGATTAAGAAAAAGGAGTACAAAAAGTTCCTAATCGAACGACGAAAGCCGGAGAACTGACTCGGCAGGAACACAAAGGCAACTTTGCGTATACCACCAAGACAGTGCTTAGGCTATCGCCTTTGGATTTGGAATTAGGATTAAAGGGATTTATTAATGATGGTGAATTAAAAACTTACCAGAAATAAATCCATTCCTGCCAGAATCCGTTGTTGAGAGCGTAGAAAGTGTAGCAAGCGGGCAGTTAATCGTAGAGTCATTATTCCTTGTAGATTTCCCTTTTACTCTGGAACTCCTTCGGGACGTATCTGCCAGGGGATTTCAAAAAGTATTAATAAAAATAATAGAAATAATAAATTGAGGAACTGGGAAGGGAGTAAGGATCTCAAGGACCGGGAGTAAAGATTTAAAAAATCTCAGAAAGAGGAAATTGAGAGTCGGAAAGATTCTCCAGACTCAACAATTTAGAATTGGGAGGGTAGACGGAATCACTGCAAACTGCGTCAGTTTGAGTAAATTAAGGAAAAGGAATAAAATAATAAGGAATAAGGAACAAAAATCGTGTCACAGCGGTGACGGCTCACACACACAACAACACAACAACAGAAAACGGCGAGAAAAACGAAAATTGTATTCGAAAAACACAGTAACTGCACACTTTTGTCCCGAACAACCACAGAAACAAACGCGAGTCCATGAGAATACTTATAATTGTTGCAATTGTTAATAAATTTAAAAATCAAGTCGAGCGGAAGTCACAACGGTGACTACACGTACACAACAACACTACCGTATCACGAAATAAAACGCGGATAAATAACAAAATTGTACCACCATTAAATTAACACTTCACAAATTTGTTTAATACACATACACGAACAAACGCGAAGCCATTAGAACATTGAAATTGTAATAATTATATAATTATCGCGAAAACAAAATCTGACTCGAACACGAGAGACACACGTACACGGGGGCAGCCATATTGTCAAGCACGTATCGAAAATATCATCGATCGGGCTGTCGATCCGCGGCGCCACAGTATAAGCGGAGAATTATATAAAGTCACCAGCGTAACTAGAAGGCATATGCTCTGAAGTTGCCGCGGTTAGAGAACTAGGAAAAATTACACAGAATATTCTCAAAATCACCGCGCATAAATTATTGTACATTAGAATTTAAGAATATGATTATTGTAAATGGCAAATTGGGGGTTGAATGAATAAACATATATTTGTAAATGATTTATTCCTAACATACGGTTTTAATTAATTTATTCCTTATTCGAGTCCTGAACCTACATAAAAATTACATTGAAAAATTCCACAAACGTTTCAATATATATATATATATATATATATATATATATATATATATTGTTATTTTTTGCTTATTGCATTCATGCTGCGAGCGTTTAGTTCTAGGTTAGTTCTTAAGTTTATTCTGTTAATATTGTAGCAATGATTGTAATTATGAAATGATTATGTTGTGATTCATTGCCTTATAGTTGTTACTAAGGTAAATAAAAAATCAATCAATCAATCAATCAATCTCTCTCTCTCTCTCTCTCTCTCTCTCTCTCTCTTTCTCTCTCACACACACACACACACACACACACACACAGGGAAACACATTTTATTTAGGATATAGAGAAAAAAAAGAAGGTTTTATCCGGAGGACCGACCAAATTATCTCATTTTCAGTCGAGTTGTCTTGTGGCCCACATCTCTATGCTCTTTTTTCTTCATGGCTTTTACGGGTGCAGAAAAATATTTGCGTGAGCAAGTTGTGTTGATTAATTCGACAAAAGAATATACAGTGTGGGAAAAGAAGTGTGATGAGTTAATTGATGAGATAAAAGCGGAATCTCAAGTTAAACGTATACGATTAAGACTCGGATTTCACCAATACGTGGCGGCTCAAATCTTGCGATTGGAAGGATTAAAACACACGAAGAGTCAACGTTTCATACATGTCGGTGCGGGCAGTGATAATGGATTGATCTGGCGAGAAACGGAGAGTGCATTTAAGAATCGTGTGTCAACTGGTGCAGTTATCAATCGATCTCACATTAATCCACGGCTGTTCCTCATGGATGCGCATGAATTAGTGATTCGAAAAGTGTAGGACTCTATTGAGCAGTATGATTGTATTAAAGTGAATACGGTATTCAATGGTGAATTCACTGCAGGAGAAAAACACGCGTATAAAAGTATTAACGCGCGAAATGTTGAACTTTTTAGAACATCGGACCTGAGTGCGTGGTATGTGCAGCGAATTGTGGAGCCTACACTGGCACTGCTTGAGGAATTTCAAGAACGCGACAGTGGGTGGTCATTAATGCGGATATTAAATTTAACAGTGAATATTAACAAATACAAACCCTTAAGTGCAGGGTGTTATATTAAACTGTCAAGAGATATACAAATGAAGAAGGCCGTGGTTAACGTGAAATCGCGAGACAGCGCTTGTTTTGCATGGGCGGTAATGGCTGCTCGCTATCCAGCAAAGGCGCATAGTGATCGCGTTTCTTCATATTCACACTATTCCAACGTACTCAACTTCACGGACATTAGCTTCCCCGTCGCACTTAACAAAGTGAAAAAATTTGAAGTATTGAACAATCTGTCCATAAATGTGTATGGAATGAAGAAGGATACTGTGGTACCGATTGATGTCACTGAAAAGAAGAGGGACAAGCACGTTAACTTGCTATACTTGGAAAATGCTCGAGGAGATAGGATTGGACACTATGTTTGGATTAAAAATCTTTCACGTCTGGTGGGCTCAAATTTGAGTAAAAAAAAATTGGAAAAATACATCTGCGATCGGTAAGTATGAAAAAGATGAAACTTTCAACATGTATCTTGAACATATATAAATACTATTTTTTCAATTTACAGCTGCTTGCACTATTTCTCAACAAAAGAAAAATTGCAATCCCATGAGATAGATTGCGGTGAGCTGAATGACTGCGCCGTGAGGTTACCCAACAACACGAACAAGTGGTTGAGCTTCATCAACTCACAGCGGAAAGAGCGTTACCCTTTCATCGTTTATGTCGATCTGGAGTGTGCCTTGGAAAAGACGAGCGATGAAGAAAAGCAAAAGAACAAACATCAGCATCATCGAGCGTTCAGCGCGGGTTATTATGTAAGTTGTTCGTATGATGAATCGTTGTCCGGCTATTATTCACACCAAGGCAGCGATTGTATAGAATGGTTCGTGAGGCAGTTAAGGGATTTAGCTTTAAAAGTTGAGAAAATTTTATTGCACACGGTCCCCATGAATGCATTAACACCGGCTGAATGGAAAAAAATCCGTGAAGATAAGATTTGTCATATTTGTGAGAAGGCGTTTGAAATAAATGAGCAGCGGGTGCGTGATCATTGCCATCTGACGGGACAATTCCGAGGGCCGGCCCATTCGAACTGCAACTTAAATTACCAAAATCCTTTTTTTATTCCAATCGTTTTTCACAATTTGTCGAGTTATGATGCACATTTTATTATCAAGGAAGTAGCCACTGCGTACGAGGAGAAAACTGAAGTTCTCCCATTAACCAAAGAAAAATACATTTCATTCACCAAGACGGTTCAAACTTCCAAGGACACGCGAAAAAATATTAAACTACGCTTTATTGATTCCTTCAAATTTCTCGCGTCAAGCCTAGATAAACTCGCATCATTTCTAACGACTGATAAACTTAGAATTTTGAAGTCACAATTTATCAATTTGTCGACGGACGATTTTATGCTGCTAACTCGGAAAGGAGTATTCCCATATGAATACATTGACAGTAAACAACGACTGGACGAGACATGTCTACCCCCGCGAGATTCATTTTATAGTTCTTTAACGGGCGAGACAATTAGCGAGACAGAGTACGCTCATGTGAAAAATGTGTGGAAACGGTTTTCCCTCCGAACGCTCGGTGAATACAGCGATTTGTACTTGAAGACGGATGTCTTGTTATTGGCAGATATATTTGAAAACTTTCGCGACACTTCTTTGCAAAGTTATACACTTGACCCAGCACACTATTATACCCTTCCTGGCTATACCTGGGATGCAATGTTAAAAAAAACGGGCATTAAATTTGAATTGCTCACAGACATTGACATGGTGCTATTCGTGGAAAGAGGTATACGTGGTGGTTTGAGTCAGTGTTCTAGCAGATATGCTAAAGCAAATAACAAGTACATGAAAACATACAACCCATCGGAACCATCATCATATCTTATGTACAAACAATGTACAAACAATCGCGCTGGATTCCCCGAATGGTTACATCCTCGAAGTCGATTTAGAATATCCGGAAAATTTGCATGACTCACACAGCGACCTTCCGTTTTGCCCAACACATGATAAACCCCCGGGTAAGAAGCAGGAAAAGTTGCTTGCAACCGTCAATGACAAAAAGCGATATGTGACTCATTACCGCACTTTACAACAATGCCTACACCATGGCCTGAAAATTTCAAAAATACATAGAATATTGAAATTTAAACAATCGTCATGGCTTCGGACATACATCGAGTTAAACACGTATTTTCGAACTCATGCTAAAAATGAATTTGAAAAAACGTTGTTCAAATTGATGAATAATGCGGTGTTTGGCAAAACGATGGAAGATGTACGTGGCCATGTGCAAGTGAAAATTTTAACCGAATGGGAAGGCAGGTATGGTGCAGAGGCAATGATCGCGAAGCCTAACTTTCATAGCCGTAGTATATTCGCGGAAAATTTAATTGCTGTAGAGTTGCGTAATCTCGAGGTGAAGTTCAATAAGCCGATATATGTGGGTATGGTCATTCTTAACCCTTTGAGGGGCACATTTATCTATTGAACAAATTTCCAAAATCATAGGGGTTCTTGAGGTTTTTGGGGTCGCTGATTACAATTCTGGCGTCAAAATTAAAAAATTCAAGATGGCGGATCTAAAATGGCGACTATTTTAGATTAAGTTCGCGGTTTATCGTTCAATCGGCACAAAATTTGGTATAGAGAGGTTTTTGGGGTCGCTGATTACGATTTTGGTCTCAAAATTGAAAAATTCAAGATGGCGGATCCAAAATGGCGACTATTTTAGGTTAAGTTCGCGGTTTATCGTTCAATCGGCACAAAATTTGGTATAGAGAGGTTTTTGGGGTCGCTGATTACGATTTTGGTCTCAAAATTAAAAAATTCAAGATGGCGGATCCAAAATGGCGACTATTTTAGGTTAACCCTTTGAGGGGCACATTTTTCTATTGAACAAATTTCCAAAATCATAGGGGTTCTTGAGGTTTTTGGGGTCGCTGATTACAATTCTGGCGTCAAAATTAAAAAATTCAAGATAGCGGATCTAAAATGGCGACTATTTTAGGTTAAGTTCGCGGTTTATCGTTCAATCGGCACAAAATTTGGTATAGAGAGGTTTTTGGGGTCGCTGATTACGATTTTGGTCTCAAAATTAAAAAATTCAAGATGGCGGATCCAAAATGGCGACTATTTTAGGTTAAGTTCGCGGTTTATCGTTCAATCGGCACAAAATTTGGTATAGAGAGGTTTTTGGGGTCGCTGATTACGATTTTGGTCTCAAAATTAAAAAATTCAAGATGGCGGATCCAAAATGGCGACTATTTTAGGTTAAGTTCGCGGTAAAATATTTCATAACAACAAAAAAGAAAACAATAACAAGATAACAAAAAAAATAACAAAATAAATAATACAAATTTTTTTTTCATAATTCAATTTTTTGAAAATTGGAACATTTTTTTTGAAAATTCTAGCGTGTCGAAAAATCTGAAAAAAATATATGTTATAGTACTAGTCATGAAGTATATGTGAAAAAATTTTCAAAGCAATCCAACGCTCCGTTCAAGAACAGCTGATTTTATTCGAAAAAAACCAGTTTTTTCGGTTTCAATTATGTAGAACTAATAATAAATAAACAAATATACACTTTTTTTCATGAGTAACTTGTAGCTTGAACCTTCAAGTTACTAGAAACAACTTAGAAGTATTAAAGTATTGCAAAATACAACGGCAATAAGAAAAAAACTGCAGGAAAAAAGGTGGTACACATATGTACCACTGCCCCTCAAAGGGTTAACATATCAAAAACATGCTTATATGAATTTCATCACGATTTTATGCTTCCGCTGTATCGAGACAAGTGTAGAGTTATGTATACTGACACGGATAGTCTTATATATAACATTCACTGTGAAGATGTATATGAGGATATGAAGCGCAATATGGAGAAATTTGACTCAAGTGACTATCCGACCGATAATGTGTATAATATGCCACGTGTCAATAAAAAGATCCCAGGTCTCATGAAGGATGAGAACAATGGAGCCATCATGACCGAATTTGTTGGACTTAGGTCAAAAATGTATGCGACCCGTGTGGAAGGAAAACAGGAAACGAAAAAAGTAAAGGGTATCAAAAGTAATGTCGTTGCAAGGACCATAACCTTCGACGACTATACAAAATATTTGAGAGATGAAATTGAAATGACTCGCAGTCAATTATGCATTTGATCGACATTGCATAATGTATATACAATTTCCGAAACAAAAATTGCTCTAAGCCCCCACGACGACAAGCGGTATACCATCCCCGAAACCGTCCAAACTTTACCATGGGGCCATTACAAAGTGCCCTTGTAGTGCGAGTGAGAGAGCAAGAGAATTCAACCATATGTCTGAAGAGAGCGTAAAACCGATTGTAAATATGAGTGAGTGAGAGAGCAAGAGAATTCGACCATATGTCTGAAGAGAGCGTAAAACCGATTGTAAAATATGAGTGAGAGAGAGAATACTTTTTTTGT
Organism: Rhimphoctona megacephalus; assembly: GCA_963989365.1. Classification (NCBI taxonomy): domain Eukaryota; kingdom Metazoa; phylum Arthropoda; class Insecta; order Hymenoptera; family Ichneumonidae; genus Rhimphoctona; species Rhimphoctona megacephalus. The sequence goes on from OZ022420.1 coordinate 18,741,280, forward strand.
ACATTTGTGTGAAAATAAAAATAAAACAGATTATTTCTCAAGCGTTGAGATCCTTTTTCTTCCTACCCCACATGTTTTTTCAGGCAGAGAGACCGAGTTGACCTGCTCGACTGGGATAGCCAACGTAAGGGCATGAGGATTAAGGTCATAAAAGTATTAACAAGTCGTTTTTCTTTCTTTTTTCCTTTTTTGTTTACAAATCATCTTTGCTTATCCAACTATTGTCTGTATTGTCGAAACCGAGCCATTTCACAAGTAGCTGACTGCCACGCTTCTTCACAACTTTTTCAATAAGGTAAATATCGGGGTATTTAACACGGAATAGCTCATGCTCGTAGAAACCACCGGCAATGAGCTCATCTTGATAATCTTTTAAATTATACGTCACAGGGCTGGTTCTTCTCACGCGATCGATCGTAAATATTTCAGTTGTCCAGTTCAGTGTATAACCTTTCTCAAATACATTCTTGAATTTACTGATTCGCACTTTATCTCCAGTTTTGAGTTTTGATGGTTTTCCCACCGCAGTTTTGTTGAAAACCTCGTGTAGTATTTGTTTTTCATTCGCAGCATTGACATTTTTCGGATTCATTTTAATGGTATGATGCACGGTGTCATTATACTCGGTAATTAACTTATCAAGAATATCAATCCATTTCCAGCTTCCGCGGAAACTGAATTGTATCCACATTTTGTTCTTAAGTGTACGGTTGAAGCGCTCACAAATTGATGCTTTCAAATTGCTATACGTTGAATACATGTGAATGTTACATTTTCGCATTAGCGCCTTAAAGTCGGAATTATAAAATTCTTTTCCGCGATCGACGTGCAGGTTTTTCGATATGCGTCCTTTGTTGAGTATCGACTCCATTGCTGCGGTGACATCTTTTCCATTCTTCATCTTCAATGGTTTGGCCCACGCGAATTTGGAGAATACATCGATGACCGTGAGGAGAAATTTATGCTTGGAGTTGTGTTGTGCATACGATGACATATCTACGAGATCAGCTTGCCACGTCTCATCCAGGCCGCGTATATCCACATGTCGACGTGGATAGTTTCGCCGCGCTGACTTATGCAACTAATCCACCACAGCACGCTTTTTTCCACTCATTCTTTCTCCCCCACAACGGCTTTCATCATAGATAGAAGATGGGAGTCTCAAGGTTTTTTCCGCTTCACATCAATTTTGACATCTTGTAAAAGTCTGATGTCACCACTAAGTCCCATGAACGCACTTTTCAAATCGTCTATTTCTCTACGAATATTGTCGAGATCAGCTTTAACACGCTTTTCAACAGCAGTCACATTCGAATAGCACGTTTCATTCGTTGAATGGGTTATACCACGAGTGATAGCATTAATGCGACTGGTGAACACACCGAGTGTTACAACATCCCCCGCATTTATTGCCTCACCAGCGTTGCCCAGACGTTTTCGTTCCAAATTATAATGACCGTCTGCTGTAGTCTTAAATCCAATACCTGATTTACCCGGGGGACCCACAACACCACCACCACCATTTCTATTCAACTGTCGTCCAAACACATTGATAGTCATGTATAGAATGCATGAAAATCCTGACTCGCATGTGTTAATAAATGATTTTAGCTTCACGCAGTTCCTCAATAATTGATATAATCTTGTTGGAATGGGAGGAGTTCCCGGCAGCTTGCGATGCGAGTAGTAGACGAAGACGGTCCACTAGCTTATTTGGATCATCCCAGTAAACATAGTCAAATGTTGTGTTTTTTCGGGCCACCTTATACTCGAGCATACCCTCACCTTCATGCCCGCCATTTCGCCTCAGTATTTTCGATATATAATTTTTAAATTTATAGCTAGTATCTCGTCGTATTACACCATCACGTCGATAATATTTTTTATGAGCATTCGTAGCACTGACAATTTTTCGATAAGTCTCCAAATCGTTTGGTGTAAAATATTCATACTTGGGCACTTTTTTAAACAACAACTCGACCAAGCCAACAGTTTTTGGATACTTTTAATCCCCCACATTAATGTGATCAGCTTTGAATTCTATGAGTGAATCGCCGATCATTAATTTATTGCCGGCCAGGTTTCGCACTCCGAATGAGACATCAATGGTGGTTTTTTTATCACTACGCAGCAGTCCCAGATATTCATGTATTAATTCATCAACATCTTTAATTAATTTTTCATCCTCATCAGACGACATCCAATCATCCTCAACATCGCTCTCATGTTGAATTGTTTTATCCAAAGAAACGTTCTGAAGCGCGTCCCATTCTTCACTATTTCGATGCTCCTCTTGCTCCTCCTCCTCCTTCTTCTCCTCCTCCTTCTTGATATTCACCTTTTCATCCTTAATTTCATGCTTCACATTTTTATTATATAAAACTAGCTCCTCTAACGGTCCAACGATCGGTTTAAACATATCTTGCATTTTCTGCTGTGCAGTAACACGACCACTTTTTTACATTCAATGTTTTCGTCTAATCGCATCACTTGCCTTGGCAAGTTGACACAATACGTCCTTTTCCCTTAAAAGATCTTTGCTTTTCATGTTGACACCGGCAAGTCAAACCTAAGACTGTCTCTTTTCCAACGATGTGTAATCATTTATCGTCGATGGTTAGAAAAGAATCAAATCCTCTCCTATATCTACCCTCATTAATTTCACTATCCTCGTCAATAGTAATAAATCCATACTTGTCGGACTTCCAACACTTTACACACATATTTTTGAAGCATATATAAGACATGTCAGTATTCACGTGGTCGTTGTATACGTGTTTAAGATTCGTATCGTCCTGTTTAAATAGCACCACGAAATTTGCGTTATCTCTTACAAGATGTTTCGGGATGCGGGTATATGTTTGACAAAGATAAAAACTGTCGACGATCTCGTATCTTCCCATGGAAAAAAATGCTCTCACATTATCCTGTTTTTCACAAGCTATATCGTCAAAGATAAATATCGAGTTTGGACGGGCGTCACTCGGTGATACAACTTGTTCATGCTCGTTGAATGGATAATATTCGACGCCATGGATAGGTTGAAGCAACTGTTCCAATAATCGATATTTTGGCTGATTCAACGATTTGGAATATAGATAAATGTTCTCAAATCTCAAGCAATTTGGATGTATGAGGAGTGTGAGTAATGCATTAGTTTTCCCACAATTTGACGATCCACAAAACACAGCACGAATGCTATCAGGTAGTATATTACCATGACGCTTTTGCTTCCTTGCCCCACCGCCATCTTCTACAAATTTATCGAAATTTATTACGGGGAGTTGACCGCCCGAAACTTGTTTCTTGGACACCATCTCGCAACGACTAATCGAAAAACCCTATAAAAACATTATTATAATGTGCGGAATGATCAGTCGAGAATTAGCTGGCTCACGGTGATGATCATGCATGATAAACCGAGTAAAGGTTTAATCAACAGTCTAATCAACAATCTTCCCGTCGAACTACATCTGCCGGGCTATCGGTATTGTGGACCTGGCACAAAGTTGGCTAAGCGTATTGCTCGTGGTGATTCTGGTATGAATCCATTGGACGCTGCGTGCAAAGTGCATGATTTTGCTTAGTCGAAAAATCGTGATAATCTAGAAGCGAGACATTTGGCGGATAAAGTGTTGGCTGAGCAAGCCTGGCAACGTGTAACCTCAAAATACGCTAGTCTTGGTGAGAGAGCAAGTGCTTGGGCCGTGACGAACATTATGAAGGCGAAAACAAAATTTGGTATTCGCATGAAGCCGCTGAAGAGGAAACCGCAAAAAAGCGTTTGCTTGAAAAAATTCATTAGCGCTGTACGGAAAGCGATGATTCGTAGTGATGACCCTCGTAAAGTCGTCATGTCAGCAAGGATTAACCCTAGAACGACAAGCCTATTTTTTCTACCTTCAAACTACAAACCGGGGTAGATATATACCCCACGCGTTTCTTGTTCGTAAAATCGTTCTGAAAGCGGTAATGAGACTTATAAGTACATGAATCTCTTCATTTTTTCATGCAGAAGAGAATGGTGAAGAGTTTGAATTGAAAAAAAAAATTCAGTGGGTGAGAAGTCGATTTATACTAGAAAGTGCTAAAAAACGGCCAAAACGTCATTTTTTAAACAAAAATTTATATCTTTTGTTCTAATTAACCGATTTTCAAATTTCAAACGTGGTTGTAAAGAGGATACATCAGACGTCTAGAAAAAAAATATTATCACGATCGTTTGCCAAAAAAGTATATTTATTTGGGACTCTGAAAATGCAAAAAATTGCGGATCTGAGATATGGAAAAAGTCAATAAAAAAGCCATGAAATATTGGTTTTCAAGTATATTTTTTTAGTTTGTGTGATGCAAAATACGCCGAAAAGAGACCATTAATACTTGCAAATATTATTATAATTATTATTATTATTATTGGACTTATTCGTAGGCGCCACAATCGGTGCAGTAGAGTATTCTATGGTCCTCGCAGGTCGGTCGACGGCACCTTTTGCAAAATATTCGTGTTTTGCGATCCTCCGATCTGGGACACAAGCCGCATCGGCTCGGCTTTTTTGGAGGCTGATTAACAGGCGTCACTTTTTCATCGAGAAGAGTTAAAATATAGCTTCTCAATTCCCAGTGAAGAAAAGGTATTTGCAGTCTTGCCCGCAGGTGTGACTCCAACAGTGAACTGACCAAGCTTTTGATGAATTGTCGTCGGTCCATACCGACAAGATCGGCGTTAAAGTTATGAAGGATCATGGCGTTGATTCCTCCTTGGTCAAGCATAGCCATTCACATCCTCATAGGTCATCGGAGAGTTTTTCGGTGCGTGGAGTACTCGTGACACATTTGGTCGAAGGTGTCTGTACCTCCTTTTGTTGAGTTATAAAAATGTATAATCTCCGGTTTTTGGGTCTCCTGGTTGATCGTGGCAGTATGATGCAATATCGACAACAGAATGACTATTTTATTTTTTTTTGGGGTATGGGATACTAAAGTCATATTCCCATCAAACGCAAACTTGGACGATGACACAGGTCCTGCGCATTTGAAATTGACAGGGATTTCGCGTTTATTTTAGCGTAGTGTCCCGACCATGGTAATGGAATGCTCTGTAAGCATTTTTTCAAAAATTGGGATTGACGAGAACCAATTGTCGCATGTAATATTTCGGATGGTTCCATGCAGTGGCTCCGATAATTTTCGAATATAATATGATGGGACACTCTCGCCATTCTCTGTCTGTACTTTTCCTGTGTATGGCACTGCCGAGAACATATAGAAGGTTCATGCGTCATTGAGCATGACGATCTTCATTCCGTATTTATCTGGTTTAGAGCCATTATATACCTTAAACGGACACCGTCCTCGGAAGGAAACTAGTTGTTCATCTATTGTGCAGTGTGAAGCTGGAGAGTAATATTTTGTACAATTCGATATGAATAGTTCCCAAAGCTCACGGATTGGAGCGAATTTATCAATTTCCCTTCGCTTAATCCGTGTACTTTTATCATCGAAACATATGCACTTCGATATGAACAAAAATCTGAGTCGAGATATTGTTCCACGATATCTTATGGAGCCGTACTCAGCACTCCATAAATCTTCAAGATTCGTGTGATTCGTCTTTTGCAGGCCCGAAAAGTATAATAGTCCTATGTAAGCCTTCCATTCTATCAAACTAATTTTGGAGTGTGTACGACTTGCTGTGTCATCAATTTCGAGCGACTATAAATATCGTTGAATTTCTTCGTTCGTATGGCGAACTATCTTCTCCAACAAGAAATCAGGAAACAGCAAATTCCATGCTTCAAAAGGCGTATTGACTTGTTTGGCCGCTCCAACTGGGTTTAGCAAGTACGATGACGGAGGATTTCGCCGTTGCTAGGATCGTTCCCGTGGTGTCGTATACCATCTGTGACCATCTGTACCGCGGACGATACTTTGCCTTCGACCGCGATTTGAACGGCCAACACCACGAGTAATAGACCTTCCACGTTTTTGTCTTTTTTCGGGAACTGGTTCCTCTGTATCTGAATGTTCAGATTCTATTTGTTCCAGTGGTCTCAATTCTTCATTGTCGGCATCTTCCTCCGACTCCGATCCGCTCATTGGCTGTACATTATCTTCCTCATCTGAAATAATATCAATTGCCGATATCCTGGCAGTCTCAGATTGCATGAAAGTTCTTGTGAGTGCATCGACGCTCCTCAAGTTATATTTTTTCGCCATTATCAGCCAAACAATGAAATACGTATCATTTTTTTAGCTGCTTTCATTATATAAGTACGTTAAATATGAAAATCATTGCCGAAAATGTCATATCCAATGCTTTACCCTCAAATAACGTTAAAATACGTGAAATAAATTTATATCAGTAAGAAACAGAAAAAACTTACCTCCACAAGCACACTAGCGTTTCACTAAAGGGAACTACAAACCGGAGTTGATATCTACCCCACACACGCTTCACGTCTTTACTTCGTCGCAGTAAACACAGAATTGAGTGTTCTAACGACCTGACTCTACTGTCAGAACCTTGAACAGAATTATGGTTCAGGTCTTCAGTCGATAACGTCACTGACTAACTTAGCAGCGCAGTTCAAAGTTCGCCTGGGGTAGATATCTACCCCAGTAAGGTGCCCGTGCGAGTGTAAAGGGTGTTAAAGTACGTACGCCCCGGGTTTTACCGGTTCCCCGGAAAATTGGTGGTTTATTGCCCTTTCTCATACCCATCTTTGCCGGCCTCAGCGCTGCTGGTGCATTGTCTGGTGGGGCTGCTGCACTAGCCAATGCTGTAAATGCGGCTCAAGCGGCCAAAAAGGAATTGGATGAAAATAAGCGACATAACCAAACAATTGAGGCCATTGCTTTGGGTAAAGATTTACACTTGAAACCGTACAAGCAGGGTCTGGGCCTTCATATCAGGCCAAAAAACGTATAATCATGCTACCACATCGACCTCTCACCGACCGCGATCTGCTGAAATATGCGAAAATCATGAAAATTCCACATTTTCGAGGGGTTTATATGCGTGATACATTACCCGCGAATGGACCGCTCAAACGTGAATCAGCAATTGTGAATTTGGATGAAAATGTGAGTCCTGGCACACACTAGGTTGCATACAAAAAGACTGGAGGGAAAATCTTCTACTTTGACAGTTTTGGCAATCTTTTACACCCATCCGAACTCACAAATTATTTTGGTGTTGGCAGCGTGAATTATAATTATAAAAGATATCAGGAATATGATACAATTGAATGTGGACACTTGTGTCTCAAGTTTCTCTCCGGACAGTTAAATCGAAGAGACAAATACACGCCATATAAACGTGTATTATAGAGCTCGAGAGTTTAGTTGATAATTTGACAGCATCAAGGATGATAGCTTCACATTGACCATCTCCGGATCATCCTCCGTTCTCGAGACACAATACTTTCCGCCCATTGAGCTATCTCCACATAAGAATTATGGTCTCGGACTCGTTGAGCTGCTGACATTCAATTCCATTCCCAATATCGACATTGGATACAATAAATGTTACGCTGGAACACATGTGGTGACTATACCGACGGGGAGTTATGAAATAAAGGATAGTAGTAAGGCTATGCCAGTTCTGGACCAGGGATCTCAGGGGGGTGCGGGGAGCGGGGAAGGGTCTGTTGCGGGGAAAGGGTCTGTGGCGGTAAGTCAGAATGACTAGACGTTACGTCCTATTGTGTAATGGGATCGAGGGAGGTCGCATAGATCGAGAAGGATGGATCTATGGGAAAGAATCTAGTACGGAAATTGTGGAATGTGTATTATTTGAGGATGCAGGTGCGAGGGTGGTACATGTTTAAACCTGAGGTTGCATTGAATGATGCAACGCTCTACAAGGGGGAGCGGGGAAGAGTCTGCTGCGGGGGAAGAGTCTGCAGTGAAGGGTCTGCTGCGGGGGTCTGGAGGGGAAAGTTGGTGTGGTGGAACGGGGGGTTGCTAGGATAATGCAAGGTTGAATAAAAATAACACGAATTTTATTTTTAAAATTAAAAAAACAATTATTTATTTTATTTAAATATATATAGGTTTTATATACATATGCACTTATTTGAATCAGTTCCGAGACAAGTGGTAAAATGTTACTTCAAATTTACATAGTATAATCTTAGACATATATTGGATGTGCCATCCAAATTTTAAATCGATCGTTGACGCCGTTTTCGTATAATTAAATAAAAAAACACTTTTAACATGGTGAGCAACGAAAACGGTGAGTTTTTCCCACATAGACCGAGCGTACAGGCTTTTCTTTTTGTTTCCCATCTGAAACATAAGAATGAGAAATTTGTCTTTTAATAATTTAATTATAAGATTAAACACATCAAGGAGGAGGTGGAAAAAAATAAATTATTACTTACGATTATGAAATGCATACTCCGCATATGTTGGGTGGTATGAATGCTGACAGCGATTGAGCACAATTCCCGCACCATCGGTCACGCAGATCTTCATATGGCCCGGTGTCATGGGTGAAACAGGTTTTCACCTCGCCATATGAATCTGGACTTCTGATGAAACACCCGAAGCAGACTACGTATCCCATCTGATCCGAGAAATATCCCTGAATTACGCAGACGCGGGTTTCAGGCGTCATGGTTGCAGCCAGGCAGGGTGGAAGTTCCTGGCTAATTCCTTTTTGCTCGGGTGCATAATCAGAAGAACACCCTTCATCCTCAGACAGTGGTTGAATGCCGTCGTCTTCGTCGTGGTCGTCGCGGTCGTCGTCGTCGTCACGGTCGTCGTCATCGTCGTCGTCAGAGTTTGAGAACTCGTTCTCCACTTCCATAATATCTGATTCATCATCAGATATATCAATAATTTCAATGATGGGAATCACTTCCTCATCATCGGAAATGTCAATTACTTCGATGACTTTGTTGAAAGACATTTTTTTTTTTAGTAAATGCGGACCAACAAACTTGAATCGGCGAGTGTACGAAGACGAGTGATTTTTCGTTTGGAAATGATTCCCTTTTTAAAGGGCTTAGGGGTGAAGGGGCAACAGTCACATTTTTCCCACTTTTCCCAGTTTTTCTTTGCGTTCTCCTATTTACACTCATTGCAATCATTTAACCATTTTTTTCTGGAAAAAATTTGGAAAGTCCACCGGATGTGGAAATAGTTTACAAAGTAGAAATGAAGTAACCGCTCTTTACAAAGTAGAAATGAAGTAACCGCCTCGCGAGGGAGTCGTATCCACCTTTTACCAAATACGTCAATATTGAAAATAGCTAAAAAAATTTGAAATCCATGAAATGACTATCTCACGATGAGGGTTTACCATTTTTACTGAATGAGAAAATAAATGGCTTTAAAAATGTATGGAGTGACCGCTGCACCAGGGACTCGTCCTTTTATTCAATGTCACGGACCTGTATGAACTTGTGTGACAATGCAGAAGCTGGTAAAAAAATGCTGATGTCAGACTTTTTTACTCCTTCCAAGAAAAAAGTAACAAACATAATAGTTTAGAAAGTGGAAATGAGATAACCGCCTCGCGCGGGGTCGTATCCACCTTTTACCCAATACGTCAATACTGAAAATAGCTAAAAAAAAAAAAATTTGAAATTCATGAAATGACTATCTCACGATGAGGGTTTACCATTTTCACTGAATGAGAAAATAAATGGCTTTAAAAATGTATGGAGTGACCGCTGCACCAGGGCTCGTCCTTTTCTTCAATGCCACGGACCTGTATGAACTTGCGCGGTAATGCAGAAGCTTGTAAAAAATGCTAATGTCAGACTTTCGCTCCTTCCAAGAAAAACTAACAAAACATGTTATTTAATACAGGAAGTTTTTTACAGTCATTGTAAGATGTTTGAACGTCAATGATACATTTATATGTCCTAGAGAAGTAAAACATTTTTCAATGAGGATGTAACCTGCAGAGACATTGTGAAGCATTTTTTGGTAGATTGCGTTTGTTTTTTTTTTCCACGAGAATGGTCATTCCTGAAATTTTCGAAGAGTCACCTCCCCTCCGTCTACTTCCTTTCATGAGTTATTTTCTTGCGTGGGAATTGCATAAGTTTTCTATTTTCTACAATAGTTACTAATTATATGAATGGGTGATGAACCACTTCCTGTATCCATTCATCTCGCACACCTGTCCTCAAAAAATCGAACTGAAAATCTATGAATTTTCATCCCTCATACACCCACCCCCACCACCACTGGAAAAAAGTGTGTATATAAGAGCGAACCATTTTAGATTTTATTGAGACCACGCATAAGATTATTACATTTCGAGTCAGATCGTCTTGAAGTTCACATCAACGTTAGTTTTCCACGCATCATGTCCCATACTGCCGATATTGCTGCAGAGCAATTGCTACGTGAGCAAGCGACTCTACTACGGACGTTGGAGCAATTTTTGGTGTGGGAATACCAATGTGACACGCTCATCGAATCATTAGAGGAACAAATTCGATCTAAGCGGTCACGACTTGCCACCGGATATCATCACTCAGTCAGTTCGCAAATCTTACGTCTCGAATATTTGAAGCAGACAATACGTCAACGCTTCATACATACAGGTGAAGGATTAAATGATCATGGATTGATATGGCGAGAAATTGACACGGCCTTTGAAAATCGCTTGTCAACCGGTGCCGTAATCAATCGTGATTACATCGATCCACGGAGGTTCCTGCTAGATTCGTATGAACTAGTCGCGAAACAAGTGGCTGAATATATCGAAAAATTTAACAGCATCAAAGTGAACACCGCGTTCAATGGAGAGTTCACCGTGGGCGATAAGCGTGCGAATAAAAGTATCAACACGGGAAATGTTGAACTTTTCACAACATCGGACCTGAGTGAGTGGTATCGAAAGCGCGTCGTGGAGCCAACACTAAAATCGCTTGACGAGTTCCAAGACAGTGATAGTGGCTGGACATTATCTTCAATAACGAATTTAACTGTAAATATTAACAAATATAACGCAATGCGTGCGGGATGTTACATTTCATTGGCGAAACGTATACGGTTGAAGAAAGCAGTTGTAAATATAAAATCTAACGATAATGAGTGTTTCGGATGGGCAATGGTTGCTGCTCTCCATCCAGCAACACAGCACAGCGATCGCACATCTTCATATCCACATTACTCTACAATATTCGATTTTCGAGGTATCAACTTCCCCATGACGTTGAACCAAATCGGGAAATTTGAAAAGTTGAACAATCTTTCAATCAACGTATACACTGAGAAGGAGGACACTATTCTACCGGTTCGCGTTAGCAAGGAGAAAAAAGAGACACACGTGAACTTGCTTTACATTGAAAATTCGGCAGGATGTGGAATTGGACACTTTGCGTGGATTAAAAATCTATCCCGCTTAGTGAACTCACAACTTAACATCAATGGACACAAAAAATTCATCTGTGATCGGTAAGTATATTTATATTCATGCGCTGTAATTTTATACTTTACAATGTATAATAAATTTTTAAGTAATGTTGAAAAATGATTATTTTTACAGATGCCTGCACTACTTTCAATCCGTCGACAAACTGCGGTTGCATGAGATGGATTGCGGTGTGCTTAATGATTGTGCAGTTCAATTACCAGCCGAGAACGACAAATGGTTGGAATTCATAAATACCAATCGGAAGGAGCGTCTCCCATTCGTGGTCTACGCAGATCTTGAATGCATCCTGGAGAAAACCAGCGCTGAAGAGAGAGAGAAGAACAAGAGCCAACATCATCATGTCTTCAGTGTTGGATATTACGTCAAGTGCTCATACGATGATTCGCTATCGGGATATCACGAATGCCGAGGCGAAAACTGTGTGGAATGGTTCGTAGAAGAACTTAAAAAACTGGCATTGCGAGTGGAAAAAATTTTATTAACAAATGTTCCGATGAAAGATTTGACTCCACAAGAGTGGAAAAAATTTCGGGAGGAAAAAGATTGTCATATATGTGAGAAACCTTTTGTCGGGGGTGATGAGCGTGTTCGCGATCATTGCCACCTGACAGGGCAATTCAGAGGTTCGGCACATTCAAATTGCAATTTAAACTATCAGAACTCATTTTTTATTCCAATAGTTTTTCATAATTTATCCGGTTATGTCTCACATTTTATAATAAAAGAAGTAGCAACTGCATTCGAGGGGAAAATCGATTTGCTCCCTATAACAAAAGAAAAGTACATCTCCTTCTCGAAAACTGTTCAAACGTCCAAAGACACGCGGAAAAATATAAAATTACGTTTCATAGACTCATTTAGATTTCTAAACACAAGTCTCGATAAATTAGCATCATTTTTGACTTCAGACAAACTCACAACTTTGAAATCACAGTTTCCCGACGTCGACGATTTTCATCTATTGACACGAAAAGGTGTCTTCCCCTACGAATACATTGACAGTTTTGAAAAGTTAGATGAAACGGGGCTTCCACCGCGGGAAGCATTTTACAGCTCTTTAACGGAGTCAACCATTTCCGAGAAGGAATATACTCATGCTAAAAATGTGTGGGAACGATTTTCAACTCGAACGCTCGGTGAATACAGCGATTTATATTTAAAGACCGACGTACTACTATTAGCCGACATCTTTGAGAATTTCCGCGATACTTGTCTGAAAAGTTATGGTCTTGACCCTGCGTTTTACTATACTCTCCCCGCATATATCATGGCATCCCAGGTATATACCTGGGATGCCATGATGAAATATACAAAGGTATATGGTATATCATGGCATCCCAGGATATACCTGGGATGCCATGATGAAATATACAAAGGTAAAGTTTGAATTGCTCACGGACATCGATATGGTATTATTCGTGGAGAGAGGTATTCGAGGTGGTCTCAGTCAATGCTCCAAAAGGCATGCCCGTGCCAATAATAAGTATATGGACTCATATAATTCATCTATACCATCCTCATACTTGATGTATTACGACGTTAATAATTTGTATGGATGGGCAATGAGTCAACCGCTGCCGTACGCAGATTTTGAATGGATTGACGATATTGCAAGCATCAATGTCGAATCAGTTCCATTAGATTCTGAAAACGGTTATATACTTGAGGTTGATTTAGAATATCCAGAACACTTGCACGATGCACATAGTGACTTACCGTTTTGTCCAACGCATGACAAACCTCCGGGCACGCAGCAAGAAAAGCTGCTTGCAACGGTGAACCGGAAAAAACGGTATGTCATACACTATCGTGCATTGCAGCAGTGTTTGCAACATGGTTTGAAAATCGCCAAAATACATAGAGTTTTGAAATTCAAGCAATCTTCCTGGCTGCAAACATACATTGATTTGAATACTCAGTTTCGTACACGTGCGAAAAATGATTTTGAAAAAAATCTATTCAAATTGATGAATAATGCAGTTTTTGGAAAAACTATGGAAGATGTTCGTAGCCACGTACAAGTCAAATTGTTAACGGAATGGGCAGGCCGATATGGAGCAGAGGCTATGATCGCAAAACCCAACTTTCACAGTCGAAGTATCTTTGCAGAAAATTTAATCGCTGTAGAGTTGCTAAATCTTCAAGTCAAGTTTAATAAACCAATATATGTGGGCATGTCGATTTTAGACATCTCCAAAACTTGTCTATATGCGTTTCACCACGAATTCATGACTCCAACGTATGGAAATAAGAGTAAAGTGATGTATACAGATACTGATAGTTTAATTTACCATATTGAATGTGACGATGTATATAAGGACATGAAATGCAATCTCGACAAATATGACACCAGTGACTACCCCCATGACAATGTATATGGTATACCGCTTGTCAACAAAAAGGTCCCTGGTCTCATGAAGGATGAGAACAACGGGGCCATAATGACCGAATTCGTTGGACTTAGATCGAAAATGTATGCGACGCGAGTTGAGGGGAAGAAAGATGTTAAAAAAGCGAAAGGTGTAAAGAGTAATGTTGTTGCGAGAACCATACAATTTGAAGATTATGTGAAGTGTCTCGATGAACAGATTGAAATGAAGCGTTGCCAATCATCGATTCGATCGACATTACATAATGTATATACCATAACAGAGACAAAAATCGCTCTAAGTCCACACGATGACAAGCGGTATATTATACCTGGAACGGTAGACACGTTGCCATGGGGTCATTACAGTATTCCCAAATGTTCGGAAGCAATGGAAACGTAGAGAATTGTAAACCAAGAGCGCGTACGTATGTGTATGAGAGAGAGAGAACATTTTTTTCAATATTTGTTCATTTGATGTCGAATAAAAAGAATCTTTTTTTGTGAAACTCATCGATGACAAGCGGTATATTATACCTAGAATGGTAGACACATTACCATGGGGTCATTACAGTATTCCCAAATGTTCGGAAGCAATGGAAACGTGGAGAATTGTAAACCAAGAGCGCGTAAGTATATGTATGAGAGAGAGAGAGAGAACATTTCTCTTCAATATTTGTACATTTGATGTGAAATAAAAAGAATCTTTTTTGTGAAACTCATTGTGTCCATCCTTTTTTTCCTTCTACCTGCTTTCCAGGGCTATGCAGAGACCTGCTTGGATATGTCGGGAGGGTTATAAAAATAAACCAGACTTTTTTTTTCGTCTTCTTTATTGTTCACAAATCATCCTTACTTATCCAACTATTATGTGTATTGTCGAAACCTAGCCATTTCACAAGCAACTGACTACCACGCTTCTTCAAGACTTTTTCAATGAGATATATGTCGGGATATTTAACTCGAAGTAACTCTTGTTCGTAGAAGCCACCTGCAATGGGCTCATCTTGATGATCTTTTATGTTATATGTAACAGGGCTAGTTTTTCTTACTCGATATATTGTGAAAATTTCCGTTGTCCAGTTTGGTGTATAACCTTTCTCAAATACATTCTTAAATTTACTAATGCGTACTTTATCGCCGATTTTAAATTTCGCCAGTTTTCTCACCTCAGTTCTATTGAAAACATCACGTAGTATTTGTTTTTCATTCGTAACATTAACATTTTTCGGCTTCATCTTAATGGTATGATGTATAGTGTCATTATATTTAGTAATTAACATATCGAGAATATCAATCCATTTGCAGTTTCCGCGAAAACTGAATTGAATCCACATTTTATTCTTAAGTGTACGATTGAAGCGCTCACAAATTGATGCTTTTAAAATGCTATATGTAGAATACAAGTGTATATTATTCTTTTTCATCAAAGCCTTAAAGTCTGTATTATAAAACTCTTTTCCTCGATCGACGTGAAGGTTTTTCGGTATGCGTCCTTTACTGAGAATTGACTCCATTGCAGCGGTGACATCTTTCCCACTCTTACTCTTCAATGGTTTGGCCCAGGCGAATTTCGAAAATATATCGATGACGGTGAGGAGAAATTTATGCTTGGAGTTGTGTTGTGCATATGCAGACATATCTACAAGATCAGCTTGCCACGTCTCATCCAGGCCACGTATATCCACATGTCGACGTGGATAGTTTCGCCGAGCTGGCTTATGCAACTCCTCCACCACAGCACGTTTCTTTTCACTCATTATTTCTCCCCCGCAACGCTTTTCATCATAGATTGAAGATAGTTGTTTGAAGGCTTTTTCCGCTTCTCACCGATGTTGACATCTTTTAAAAGTCTGACGTCACCGTTGAGATCCTTGATCGCACTTTTCAAATTGTCTATTTCAGCACGGAGGTTGGTGAGATCAACTTTTACACGCTTTTCAAGAGCCGTTATATTCGATTCAAAAAATTGTTTCGTTGAATCACGTAGTAAGACCGTGTTATGATTAGTCCCATCGATAAACAAACGGAGGTTTACAGCATCATCATCTTTTATCGGCGAACCAGCATTGACCAGCCATTTTCCTTCCAAATCATAATCACCGTCTGCTGTAGTCTTAAATCCAGCACCTGGTTTATCGGGAGGACCCGCACCACCTCTATTCAATTGGCGTCCGAACACATCGACGGTCATGTTGTGAATGCGTGAAAAAAAAGAGCTCGCACATGTTAATAAATGATTTTAGCTTCACGTAATTCCTCAATAATTGATATAATCTCGTTGGAATGGGAGGAGTTCCCGGCAGCTTGTGATGCGAGTAGTAGACGAAGACGATCCACTAGTTCATTCGGATCATCCCAATAAACATAGTCGAAAGAGGTATTTTTTCGTGCCACCTTATACGTGGGCACATCACCACCACCGCCACCTTTATGCCCGCCATTTTGCTCCAGTATTTTCGATATATAATTTTTAAATTTATAAGATTTATCATGGCGTATTGCACCATTACGTTTATAATATTTTCTATGAACATTCGTAGCAATAACAATTTTCGAGTAATCCTCCAAATCGTTTGGTGATACATATTTCAACTCAGGCTCTTTTTTGAACAACAACTCAACCAAGCCAATACGTTTCGAATACTTTTTGTCTCCAACATGAATATGATCATCTGCGAACTGAATCGGTGAGTTACCGATCATTAATTTATCATTTGCAAGGTTTCGTACTCCATACATGACATCCAGTCTTGTTTTTTTATTGCTACGCAGCAGTCCCAGATATTCATATATTAAAGCATTGGCATCTTCAGATGATTCGTCGTCATCGTCGTCGTCGTCAGCTAAGGAGTCTGCATAGTTATCAGCATCAGCTAAGGACTCTGCATCACCTTCAATTGCTTCATGCCAAATAGTATTAGAAGAAATGTCATGGAGCGCGCTGTTTTCTTCACCCTTCTCCTCCTCCTCCTTCTTGATATTCACTTTTTCATCCTTAATTTCATGCTTCAGATTTTTTTTATATGAAACCAGCTCCTCTAACGGTCCAACGATCGGTTTAAACACATCTTGCATTTTCTGCTGTGCAGTATCGCGACCACTTTTTAACTTTCTATGTTTTCGTCTAATCGCATCACTCGCCTTGGCAAGTTCACACAATACATCCTTTTCTCTCAAAAGTTCTTTGCTCTTCATGTTCACGCAAGCAAGTTAGACTTAAGACTGTCTCTCATACCACAATGAGCAATCATTTATTATCAATAGTTAGGAAAGAATCGAATCCTCTTCTATATCTACCGGCATTCAATTCACTGTCCTTGTCAATCGTAATAAATCCATACTTGTCCAACTTCCAACATTTTACACACATGTTTTTGAAGCATGTTTAAGTCATATCCGTATTCACATGGTCATTATACACATGTTTAAGGTTCATATCATCCTGTTTAAATAGCACTACAAAATTTGCATTGTCTCTCACGAGATGTTTCGGAATACGAGTGTATGTTTGACAAAGATAAAAACTGTCTACAATCTCGTGTCGTCCCATGGAAAAAAACGCTCTCACATTATCCTGTTTTTCACATGCTATATCGTCGAAGATGAATATGGAATTTGGACGGGCATCACTTGGTGTGATAACTTGTTCATGCTCATTGAATGGAAAATATTCAACTCCTTCCACCGGTCGAAGTAATTGCTCGAACAGTCTATATTTTGGCTGCTTCAGCGATTTAGAGTAGAGATATATATTCTCAAATCTCAAACCATTTGGATGTATTAGCAGCGTGAGTAAAGCATTAGTGTTTCCACAATTCGATGGACCACAAAACACGGCACGAATACTGTCAGGTAGTATATTCCCATGACGCTTATTTTTCGTTGCACCACGACCACCACCACCATCAACAAATTCATCGAAGTTTATTATGGGGAGTTGACCACCTTGTTTCTTCGACACCATCTCTCATATGACTGATCGGAAAAATCGTATAAATGCGACTTTATAATGCGAATAATGCTCAGTCGAGTTGTAGCCGCCGGTGATGATTGTGCACAATAAACCTGGTAAAGGTTTAGTCAACAGTGTACTCAATAATCTCCCCGTGGAATTACATCTACCTGGCTACCAATATTGCGGACCTGGTACAAAATTGGTTAAACGTTTTGCCCGTGGTGATCCTGGCATAAACCCATTGAACGCTGCTTGCAAAGAGCACGATATTGCATATTCGAAAAATCGCGATAATCTAGAAGCGAGACATTTGGCGGATAAAGTGTTGGCTGAACAAGCCTGGCAACGTGTAACCTCAGAAGACGCTAGTCTTGGTGAGAGAGCAAGTGCTTGGGCTGTGACAAACATTATGAAGGCAAAAAGGAAGTTTGGTTTGGGTATGAAGAGAGCAGTGAGAAAGCCGCAGAAGAGTGTTTGCCTGAAAAAGGTCATCAGTGCTGCGAGGAAAGCGATGATTCATAGTGATGACCCTCGTAAAGTTGTCATGTCAGCATTAAAAGGTGCGCGTGCCAGTGTAAAAGGCGTTAAAGTACGCACACCTCGAATTCTACCTGTCCCCCGAAAAACCGGTGGTTTATTGCCTTTTCTCATACCCCTCTTCGCCGGCCTTAGCGCCGTTAGTGCATTGTCTGGTGGAAGTGCGGCAATAGCCAGCGCTGTAAATGCTGCTCAAGCGGCCAAAAGGGAATTGGATGAAAATAAGGGACATAACCAAACAATTGAGGCCATTGCTTTGGGTAAAGGTTTACACTTGAAACCGTACAAGCAGGGTCTGGGTCTTCACATCGGGCCAAAAAACGTATAATTACGCTACCGCATCAACCTCTCACCGACATCGATCTGCTGAAGTATGTGAAAGCCATGAAAATTCGTCATTTTCGAGGGGTTTTCATGTGTGATACTTTACCTGCAAGCGGACCCCTCAAGCAAGAATCAGCAATTGTGAATTTGGATGAAAATGTGGGTCCTGGAACACACTGGGTTGCATATAAAAAGATTGACGAAAAAGTCATATACTTTGACAGTTTTGGCAATCTCCCACCTCCACCGGAACTTCTGAATTATCTCAATGTTGGTAGCGTTAAATATAATTATAAAAAGTATCAAGAATATGATGCAATAATATGTGGACATTTATGTTTAAAGTTTTTATGCGGTCAGTTGAATCGTCGAGCCAAATATGTGCTATATAAATGAGGACTATAGAGCTATGTGTTTAGTTCCTTGCAAGCATCATGGATGATAGTTTAACGATCACCGTATCTGGATCTTCATCTGTTCTCGAGGCACAATTCTTTCCCCCCATCGAATTATCGCCCGATAAAAATTATACTCTCGGACTTGTTGAGCTGCTCACATTTAATTCAATTCCCAATATTGACATTGGCTGCAATGAATTTCATGTTGGAACGCAAGTGTTGGCCATACCAACGGGGAGTTATGAAATAGAGGATATTGAAAAATATTTGCAAGCTGAATTGACACGTAAAAACATAAAAATTCAGCTCAAACCGAATAATAATACACTGCGTAGTGAAATCGAATGTAATCAGCCTATTCGTTTCACATCGAACAACTCGATTGGACCTCTGCTAGGCTTTGCATCAGGCCTATTGGAAGCCAATAAAAGACATGTGTCTGATTTGCCGGTATCCATTCTTAAAGTGAACGCCATAAAATCATCGAAGTACCATCGAGCGTTATTTATCTACCAATCACGACTCACCGAATCGACAATATACAACTTCGTATTGTGGATCAAGACGGTGATTTAATAAATTTCCGCGGCGGAGTTATCACCATACGACTTCATATAAAATCTCGATGGGCATAGTCTACAATCGTAATATTAATAAGGCAGCATCATGGGATCGCGAAACCAGTCGTCGATCAACGCTCAAAGCGCTAACACCGCAAAACCTGCTACTATTGAAGAGTTTGGGACTCAAGATTCGTGGAGTTCGCGTGTGAGAAATTATTTACTTTGTACGTTGTGCATCTGTTGCGCGCAATGGAGGAAGAAATCGTAAACATTCAGACACCCATTATCTTCGATGAATCCATTATACATTATGAGGTTCATGCTCATCAACCATACGCATCGTCAACATATAACAACAGTGATGAAATACGTATTTCAATTCAGCATCAAGATTTATCAATCCTACCGAGCAAAAGCTCTATTCACATTTGTGGAAAACTGACAAAGGACGATGGTACAGCGTTAAATGCAACGAGTCTCGTCAACAATGCCATATGTCATTTATTCGAAGAAGTGCGATATGAACTTAATGCGGTAGAAATTGATCGTAATAAGAATCCGGGTGTTACGTTTCTCATTAAGGGATATACATCTCTTACACCTGCCAAGAGCTCAATGCTTGAAAACACTGGTTGGCTCGATGTTGAAGAAACAAAACAAATCGTGGATGCAGCGGGTAACTTTGATGTATGCGTACCGTTGAGTATGCTGCTGGGCTTTGCTGAAGATTATCGAAAAATGATGGTGAATGCGAAGCATGAATTAATTTTGACCAGATCGCGCACTGATGACAATGCCATAATACAGACAGCCGCTGAAAATTATAGGCTCACATTACAGAAAATCGAATGGCTTGTACCATACGTTACCGTGGCGGATCAACGAAAAATTCAACTTTTAAAGTTTATCGCCAAAGACACACCAATTTCCATGAGTTTTCGTACGTGGGAATTGTATGAATATCCATTATTGCCCATCACCTCTAAACATGTGTGGTCCGTCAAAACTTCAACACAGCTGGAAAAACCACGATATGTAATTCTTGCATTTCAAACGGGACGAAAAAATAATAAGACAAAGAATGTGAGTTGTTTCGATCATTGTGACATGACCGATGTGAAACTATACTTAAATTCACAATGTTATCCATATGGCAACATGAATCTGAATATACAGCAAAATCAGTATGCATTACTCTACGACATGTATACAAACTTTCAATCTATGTACTACAATAAGGAGGCTGAACCATGGCTGAACAAAAAGCAATTTTTACAATATGCACCTCTCGTTGTGATTGATTGCTCAAAACAAAATGATTCTCTCAAGTCTGGACCTGTGGATGTACGTCTCGAATTTGAAATGAAAACGAATGTACCTGCGCAGACATGTGCATACTGCCTCATTCTACATGATCGTATTGTAGAGTATAATCCCTTGAGTGGTGGGGTGAAAAAATTGGTATAAAATGGCTGAAGTGACCACACTGGACATCAGTCGAGATGGAGTTTATCGTTGATCTACAAGGTTTCAAGGGGCCGATTAACGAGTTTATCCTCAAAGAAATTTCAATTATTTGATCAGATGTGAAAAACGCTGAACCTCTAACGCTCTTCTTCGAACCACCATACGCATGGGACACGCTACCGGCAAAATATCGAACCATGAATAAATGGTTGCAACGTAATTTCCATGGAATACCATGGGACTATGGTCTTATACCATACGACGCAGTAAAACCTATAATTCAAGCAATTTTACAACACGCTCGCACCATATTTGTGAAAGGCTGTGAAAAGTCTTCGTGGTTAGCGAGCTTCTTGGATTTGTCAACGGAGATTGTTGATTTAGAGTCTCTGGACTGCCCATCGTTGAAGAAATTATTAAAAACTACATCGAATAGCCCCCACCACCATACCAACGAATTGAAATTCAACTGTGCAACGATGAATGTAAAAGCTTTGAAAAGCTGGTTATATGTATACCATGCCTTATGTAAACGAGGGATCTTTGAATAAAGAAAACATTTTTGAAATGGTTTTTTCTAATTTATTTATACAAAATTTCCTCCTCCTCCTCCTTCTCCTCCTTCACATTACAGAGATTTTTATATATTTTTTATTCACGTTGAAATTTCATGAAATTCGACGCCGTTCCAATCTCCGCCGATGTATTTCATACTGAGTTTTCCAGTATGAGCAGCTTCCAATAGTTTTTCATACGCCTCAGGATCTTGTTCAAGTGCCTTGACGACTCGGGGTGGCAGGAAGACGGTGAATTCACTCTGCACTTCCACGACGTATCTTGGGCCGTACTTAGTCTTTGCCGATCGAATATCAGAGATTCCATAGTCACCGTTCACTTCAAGATCTTTTAGTTTTTTCGTGGGCAGATACTCGGACCGCTTAGTGATGTCGTTGATACCAGAGAACGCCATCGTTGTCGAATGTGGAGGTTTTAAGAGATTTTTCAAAAATCACGACTTGTACGAAGCTTCTGGAGCTGCGAATTGATGCTCGTCTCTCCCATGCTCGGCTATTTGTACCATCTATCCCCACATCGATCCCAATCCCCCTCCCCACACATTTTCCAAGAAAATTAGTTCAATTGTGTTGATCACATTATTCAATGCAGCCTCATACAGGTTTAAACATGTTATGATCACTCACATCCTCACAAAGGCCTTCCATTACTTTCCATAATTTCAATGCTAGATATTTTCTCACGCATTTTCCGAATATCTATTCTTGTCAAACAATGGATCCACGTCTCTTTGTTTACACACCTGCACTCGAGACGGGTTTAAACATGTTCAACGCTCTTGCAACACTCTCTGCAGTTACGACGTTGGGGTACGGGACCATCGATGTGATCTCCCGTCGATGGTGTGTTCCAATGTTCGTAACATCGTCTATATGATATAATCTCACTATCAGATTGATAATATTCTGGTAAACGATCCCACAAATAATCGGTAAATTCACTGAAGTACTGTTTAAATATTGCTGGCGATATAATTCGTAGCTCCTCCGTCGTCATTTCTCGCGGATTCTTCGTACGTTGAATTGCATATATATTCACCAATTCTTCCATTTCAAAACACTTTTCACAATCTCGACGCATGGGTCCAACGGCATCAACATGAGTCAGTTCCCATGGTGGATTAAAATGATCATCACACTCATGATATGATTGTATCTCATTATCACACTGTAAATGCCCTGGTAAACGATCCCACAATGAAGTTATACAGTAGCTAAAATATTTTAAAAGTAAAGCCTTGGGAATCGATTCGAGTTCATTTTTCGTCAATGTCCAGGGGTCTTTCGACGGGTGGATTGCATACAAGCTTGCACATCTATCCATCTCGACGTCTACTTTCAGAATAAACATTTAACTCTCAATCTTATAAGTTTATGCACTTTTTCAAACTAAAATTATTTAAAAATAATCATACATCTCTCAAACTTACCCTCATCTATTCATTTCCCCTACCTTCGCCCCACCCATACAGCATCGACGTAAGACTGTATATAATGCAAAATATGGACTAGCTGGTAGGAGATTTATCTTTTTTTGTTGAAATGCTATCAATGCACCGTTTTAAGCAAACAATGACTCAATGGAGGTCAGGTGTCATCATCACCTGGTAGTCTTTCCATAAAAAGTGTTTGACTTTCTCTCCCCCGCAGCAGACTCTTCCCCGCTCCCCCTTGTAGAGCGTTGCATCATTCAATGCAACCTCAGGTTTAAACATGTACCACCCTCGCACCTGCATCCTCAAACAATACACATTCCACAATTTCCGTATTAGATTCTTTCCCATAGATCCATCCTTCTCGATCTATGCGACCTCCCTCGATCCCATTACACAATAGGACGTAACGTCTAGTCATTCTGACTCACCGCCACAGACCCTTTCCCCGCAACAGACCCTTCCCCGCTCCTCGCACCCCCCTGAGATCCCTGGTCCAGAACTGGCATAGCCTTACTACTAAGGATATTGAAAAGTATTTACAAGCTGAATTATCACCCAAAAATATGAACATTCAGCGTAAACCAAATACTAATACGCTGCGCAGTGAAATCAAGTGCAATGTCCCTCTCTTCTTCACACCTATTAATTCAATCGGACCTCTGTTGGGTTTTGCACCAGTCAGGTTGGAAGCCAATAAAAGACATGCATCTGATCTGCCGGTATCCATTCTTGAAGTGAACGCCTTACGTGTCGAGTGTAACATAACCACTGGTGCATACATTAACGGACAAAAAGCTCACACAATTCACGAATTTTTCCCATCTGTACCGCCTGGCTATAAAATCATTGAAGTACCCTCAAACGTCATTTATCTACCAATCACAAGTCGGATAATCGATAACATACAGCTTCGTATTGTGGATCAGGACGGAGATTTGGTAAATTTTCGCGGTGAAGTAATCACCATACGACTGCATATAAAATCCCAATGGGCATAGTTTACAATAGAGTATCTAATATTAATAAGCCATCATGGGATCGCGAAATCAGTCGCCGATCAATGCTCAAAGCGTTAACACCTCAAAACCTACTACTCTTGAAGAATTTGGGTCTCAGAGTTCGTGGAGTGCATGTGTGAGGAATTATTTATTTTGTGCATTGCGTGAAATGGAGGAGGAAATCGTAAACATTCAGACACCCATTATCTTCGATGAATCCATCATACATTATGAGATCCATGCTCATCAACCATACGCATCGTCAACCTACAACAACAGTGATGAAATACGTATTTCAATCCAGCATCAAGATTTATCAATCCTACCAAGCAAAAGTTCCCTCCACATTTGTGGAAAACTGACGAAGAATGATGATACGCCAACAGGTGCAACAAGTCTCGTTAACAATGCTATATCAAGAGACTCGGTAGAGTCTCGGGACAAGTACATTTGACAGCTCTGTCGTCTGCTGGCTCGAGGCTCGCCAGAGTATATTATCTGTGAATAAAGTAAATTTCGGTGGTGGGGGTAAAAACTGAAAGTCATTTTCTTTAATTACGAAGCTCAGGAGACATATGATGATTTGAAAATTGAACTGGAGATTCATTAAGAAAAAATATTTCGATTGAGCCTTAAATCAGCACGATTGATGCCGTATTTCCTGAGAAAAAACTTTGCACAGGCTCAAGATTATGCCACACATCGAAAGATTGGCGTGTCTGTATACGACACAATGAAAGGCCTTTTTGCTCCTTCCGAGCTTGTGATTGGCCAGTCCGTTTCTTTCCTCTGTTACCGCGAAAGGTCTGATGATGACTGAACGGAGTTTTGAAAGCAAAATAAGTGCTCTACGCGGAACGTGTGGTAGATCGGAGAAAACAATTATTCGGTGAATAAATAAATAGTAGTTCGAAGTTCAACGAAATTTAAAAAATCAACCGCAAAATGAAAAAAATTTAACCTCACTTGCTGCTGATACCATCATCTGTAATATACCAGTGAATTCAGACGTAAGTAAAGCTCGTTGCACACGACGTTATTTTTCGTGGTAGAAATCATGCGTGCGCTTTACGAAAGTACATTACGCGTGCTTTCTACCACAAAAAATAGCATCGTGTGCAGCGGGCTCCAGTTTACAGAGGTATTTTTCAAGCGGTTCTATGTATCGTTAATTTGTTAATTACGATGGTCCTAAAGAATCGAGTTTTGATGTTACGAAGTGCAGGACAAACTCATTTAAAAAAAAAGTTCATCACATAGTTCAGTGTTAAGTGTTATACCTTTAGTTTAGTAAAAGTGGATGTTTTTAAGAGTCGCGGGAACGTGACAAGTATATTTACGAAGCGAGTCACACAAGACACTTTTACCTGAAGAACCGTGATTCTACCTGTATCCGAAAATGATTTCTTTAATATAAATTCAATGACAGCAATAGAGTTTCATTTAAATTCACGTATTTTTTATTTTTTTCCCCTCTTTCGATCGCGACTAATTAGAATCTCGTGGCTTAAACAGTATTGAAAATATTAATGTTTTTTCACGAACAGTTGTGAGGTTATAAATATCGTGGTTAGCTTTGATCGACTCTTGGGCACAGTAATAATAAGAAAGTGATGGTGTGAAAATAGTGAAGTGCTTTTAATCAACTTTCGAATAGTGTTGAAATGAATATGTATTTTTTTATTATTGTTAACCCTGCAGTTTTTATTTTCCACACTTAACTCTACGACGGAAAAGAAAGCGATCTGTTTTCCTTTTCACGATTAAATATTCCTCGTATAAGATTTCTTGAGAAATCATTCTTTTCGTTTCTTTGATAACTATGAAATGGTGTACGTTGAACTGTTAATCATGATTGGTGTGAATCGATGTAAATTTGGAAAAGAAACTCTATAAAACTAATAGTGAGTGTCAAAAAAATGTATATGGCAAAGATTGTTATTATCATGCCGAGTTGAGCAGTGTCTAATAAATATTTTTTTTTAACTTTACACAGTTAACAATTTATTTTATTGGTCCCTTTCCTCTTTATTATAAAATGTTCCTCGCTTGCCATAATAAGATTTGTACATCATAAAGTGTTCCTTGCATGATAATTGTTGGTTCATTTTTTTGCTTAGCTTGGATCACGTAATGTATTTCACGTAATGTTGTATGTGTTATAAACTCGCCAAGTACTTCGGCCGAAATTTTTTTTTCAATCTAATTTTTTTCGTTTGAAATTTTTTTCAAGTTTTTTTCATCCCAATTTTTTTTCTGGACTCTGTTCTTTTGACCGATTTTTATTTTTGTACATTAGTGACTTTTTTCAATAACCAACTAATTTTTGCTTTTTTTTAAATACTCCATCCTCAAGCGACAATAAAATACTTGTCCTATTATTGATATTATAAATTTTAGTGCTGAACGTAAATCACTGGCTTTTCCATTTCTGTTTTTGTAAAGTAATTATTTTTTTTACGCGCAAATTGATCATATACTTGTAGACTCTGTTTTTTCCAGACACTCACGATGGGTATTGTTGCTTTTTTTCTTGGGATCTTGATAAAATATATGAAGTTTTTCATTTCTATTTGTCATTTGGAGTATAGTTATTTTATAGAAACAATCTTCTTTCTCCTATCTCAATCTTGCCAATTTTTTTAAAATTTTGTACTTTTTTGGGTAGTTTTTTTCTGTGAAAACAAATGGAAACAGGGGTCAACAAATGTACTTGTCCAAGGTTTTTTCCCCGGGGAGGGGATTTTTGGCCAGGATATCATTTATTCGAAGAAGTGCGCTATGAACTTAATGCCATAGAAATTGATCGTAGTAAGAATGTTGGTGTTACAAGCCTTATCAAGGGATATACATCTCTCACACCGGCCAAGAGCTCAATGCTCGAAAACATGGGTTGGCTCGAGGTAGAAGAAACAAAACAAATCGTCGATGAAGCGGGTAACTTTGATGTGTGCATACCACTGTGTATGCTATTGGGCTTTGCCGAAGATTATCGAAAAATCGTTGTGAACGCAAAGCATGAATTAATTTTGACCAGATCATGCACAAATGACAATGCAATAATGCAAACAGCTGCTGAAGATTATAAACTCCAATTGCTGAAAATAGAATGGCTTGTACCATATTTGACGGTGGCGGATCAACGAAAAATTCAACTTTTGAAGTTTATCGCCAAAGACGCAGCAATTTCCATGAGTTTTCGTACGTGGGAATTGTATGAATACCCATTGCTACCTGCCACTTCTAAACATGTGTGGTCCGTCAAGACTTCAACACAGTTGGAAAAGCCACGATATGTAATTCTTGCGTTTCAAACGGGACGAAAAAATGATAAGACAAAAAATGCGAGTCGTTTTGATCACTGCAATGTAACTGATGTGTAACTCTACTTAAATTCACAATGTTATCCATACGATAACATGAATTTGAATATACAACAAAATCAGTATGCATTACTCTACGACATGTATACAAATTTCCAATCCATGTATTACAATAAGGAGACTGAGCCATGGTTGAACAAAACGGAATTTTTAAAATATGCACCTCTTGTTGTAATTGATTGCTCAAAACAAAATGATTCCCTCAAGTCTGGCCCCGTGGATGTTCGTCTTGAATTTGAAACAAAAACGAACATTCCTGCACAAACATGCGCATACTGCCTCATTCTACACGATCGTATTGTCGGATGTAATCCCATAAGTGGTGGGGTCAAAAAATTGGTATACAATCGGGGGTGATGATGCTGCTGGACATTAGTCAAGATGGAGTTCATCGTCGATCTACAAGGTTTCAAGGGGCCTCTCAATGAATTCATCCTCAAAGAAATATCAATCGTTCAAGCTTATGACAAAAATGTTGAGCCTCTGACGCTTATCTTCGAATCACCATACGCTTGGGACACTCTACCGGCAAGATACAAAAGGATAAACAAATGGTTGGAACGTAATTTTCACAGACTACCATGGGATTATGGCAGTATACCATACGATGCAGCAAAAGTGATAATTCAAACCATCTTACAACGAGCTCGTGCAATATACGTGAAAGGTTGTGAAAAGTCTTCGTGGCTGATGAGTTTCTTGGATCTATCAACGGAAATTATCGATTTGGAGACTCTGGACTGTCCATCGCTGCAGAAGTTACCGAAAATTCGATTCAATTGCCCCCACCACCACCGCAATTCGAAATATAATTGTGCGAATGAGAATGTGAAATCTCTGAGAAGTTGGTTATATATCATGCATGGTGTGAACGAGGGATTTTTGAATAAACAAAACATTTTTATGATTATATATGGTTTTTTTTCGTTTTTATTATAAACACTCATCTCTTCCTCCTCCTCCTCCACCACTTAGCATACATTATTACAAATGATTTTTGACAATGATGAGAATCATACACATTTTTACATTTTTTTTTCCCACAAACGATGAAATTTTTTCACGACGAAGATTTTTGAATGTGTTTGAACTCGATTTTACTCCACTTGTCGGCAAACGTTTCCATGTAGAGTTCCCTCGAGCGAGCTGCCTTCAACAGCCTTTTGAATTCGTCCTCATCCTGGTCGAAAGCCTCGGCGAGTCTCGCTGGTAGAAAGACCATGTATTGCCCTCCGATGTCAGCGATGTATCGTTTCCTAAATTTGGTTTTCACCGATCGAATATTGTGGATTGGATGATCAGTCTTAACCTCGAGATCAACCAGCTTCTTCGTTGGCAGGTTGTTTTCCAATGTGGCAACTTTGTTCAATGATTTGAACTCCATTTTAGAGAGAATGAGTGATTTTGACAGGGTCTGACTTTAAGCTAGTCTTGTAGCAGAATGATGCTCCCGATTCCTTCTCTATGATTTTAGTTTCCATCCCCACCTCCTTCCCTTCTCCCACGATCGTGTGCAGCTGATACCCTCAAAACTGGTTCAAACACGTCTTCAGCCCATGATGCCCCCAATTCCTTATCCATGATTTCAGTCTCTATGCCCGCCTTGTTTCCTTTCCACACGATCGCCCTATGCAGCTGATATCCTGAACAGGTTCAAACGCGTCGTCAGCCTCCCCCATCTGTGGATACGTGCACCCCGGGACAAGCTCAAACGCGTTCTTCACTCTCTCGACATTTTATACAATTTCGACGTAGAGGTGTGGGACCGTCAATGTGATCTTCCATCGATGGTGTATTCCAATGTTCATTGCATCGACGGAATGATTTAATGTCACTGTCGGATTTGTAATATTTTGGTAAACGCTCCCACAAAATATCTGTGTAGTCACTGAAATATTTTTTAAACGCCGTTGGTTATATAATTTCAAGCTCCTCTCGCGTAATTTTTCGAGGATTCCTAATGCGTTGAATCACATAAATATTCACCAGTTGTTCCATTATAAAACACTTTTCACAATCTCGACGCATGGGTCCAACAGCATCAACATGAGTCAGTTCCCATGGTGGATTAAAATGATCATCACACCATAGATATGACTGTACCTCACTATAAGTACTCTGTCATATACTGTAAATGCTCTGATAAATGATCCCACAGTTTATTCATAAATTTACTATAATATATTATAAGCAAAGCCTTGGGAATTGATTCAAGTTCATTTTTCGTCAACGTCCAGAGTTCTTTCGATGGGTGGATTGCACACATACTCGCACATCTATCCATCTCGAGATCAACATTGGAAATTAAATTTTTTTTAAATGATATTGTTTAAAATGCTCCTCCAAGCATCGATTTATTCATACTTTCTCTCTCACACTCACTTCCCATTTGATTCTCTCTCTCTCTCTCTCTCTCTCTCTCTCTCTCTCTCTCTCTCTCTCTCTCACACACACACACACACACACACACACACACACACGCACACACGCACACGCGCACGCGCGCGCGCGCGCGCACACACACACACACGCACGCACGCACGCACGCGCACACACACACACACACACACACACACACCCGCACGCACACGCACACGCACACGCGCGCGCGCGTGCGCGCACACACACACACACACACACACACACAATCCTTCTAATCATCTCTCTCCCATTCACTATCCTTCCGACCATCTCTCGTCCACACATCTAGTCCCCCTCTGAACCTTTGGGCCAGGTCGGGGCGAGGGGTTTGCGGAGAGGGGAGTGTAGTAATAGAGCTGGTTAAGGGCTAATATCTTAGCAATCAACAATGGATTGGCTCCTTTAGACATAGTTGACATTGGGGGCGTTCTCAGATTCAATACATATGATCTAAGACCTTTGCCCCCCGCGCTCACATTATCTACAGGTAAGGCCATACACGTCCATTTGAACAATCTCGAACCAAGGTTTGAAGGACCCTGGCCAGACCGCGATACACATTTCTTCGAAGATCTATTGGCCAGACGCCCTTTAAAACTGAAGGGTATAAATTGTCGAGGAGCAAGTAGTTCTTTGACCCTAGGAGTAGAATTACAAGACAAAACCACAGGTCTCGATATACGACGCATATTATTAAACCGCAGCTTTGCAGCCGAAGGATTCGTGACCGAACATCTACTAACCGACCTGCCCTCCCAACGCACTGACGTGCTCCACACGCATAACAATGGCAACCGAGATTGAAACGAACAAAGCCGAACTAAACCAATATAAAATAATAAAAATTTTTTTTTCCGACTGACTATTCTTATTTCAAAACACCTTTCATACAGTATCGAACTCGTAAAAATATTCTTCTAGATATAAAAGGAAAATAAGAAAAAAAATGAAAAAAAAGAAAAATTGAGAAATTACAAAGTTCGAGGTACATTTACGCCAAAAACAAAATATAACAGTAACCCAAATGACGAAGGCTGGAATAGCGATTCTACAAAGGTTCGACTATTACACATTCGAGTCATCAAATACTGAAATCGGCAATATTATGAATATTCACAATTTCAAATATATGTTAACGAAAGACTAAATATTAATGTGGTCAAAATAGCGAAACACCAGAAAGTCGAACGGTCGAAATAGCGAGAGCCTCTGGGCTGTAAAGTATTGCTTGCAATTCTTCGTGCTTCACAACGTTCGCTATTCTGACATTTTAATTTTTGGTCATTCGAAAAATTCACTTTCGAATTATTCACACTATATATTTTGGTTTCTCCATTTCGAATTTAGAAAATATAAACCTCAAATTTCTTATTTTCCGTTAATCAAATGTTATGAATACTAAAATTTAGAAATATTGACTGTTCTACAGTTTGTTTATTCTACATATTAACCCCCACCCGACGAGACGAAAACAAAAACCAAGAACCAACGATGAGACGAAAACAAAACCAACGACAGAGTCAACAATGACGAAATGAAACGAGACAAACAACGACGGTGTATAAAAGGGATGGACGCACGCAAAAACAAAATTAAACAAATAAATAAATAACACAAACACAAATAGTTTAGGAAGAATTTTTTTTATTCACCCCTTTCCCTGAAAAGGAAAAGGGGCCACTCAAAACGCCATTATACAAATATATTTTTTTTTTTGGGTATTTATCAAATATTGATCACTCAATCGCGGTTATAAGCCGCCAAGACACCCAAAGGAGATGACCACGCAGGATGATCCCAATCATCGTCGGGGTGCTCTTGCCCCAACGACCCTCCATCATCCAACGGATGCCGAAAACATCAAAAAACTTGGAAGGCCGCTCCTTCCACTCCTCATCCTGCCGGCGCAATTGGGCTCTCTCGCCCCTCCTCCGCTTCATAAAGGAGATATACAGAACATCCCAAACCGCCTGGAAAACAATAAAATACACATAAATAAACAAATAAATAAATAAATAAATAATTAAAAATAAAGAAAAATAAACTCACCGCAAACGCCTCGTTAAACCGTCTTCGGTCCATTTTTTTTATGTATTGTAACGGGGCATACACTCCGGAGCTCCGCTACATACAGCGGCGCCATCTCCCAGGAACATCTGAAACAAAATGACAAATCATAATAATAATTAAGAACAGATTATGAAACAATACAATAAATAAACAATAGAAGGACAGGTTTCTCATATATAATAAATAGGGTACGGGATAATAAATATAAGGACAAAGTAAAGAAAGAGGAGAATTCTTATTCTGCTTTTCGATACAAGATCCGATACGGATTCCTGACCGAAACGCTAGTGGGCACCTGGACAGATTTTCTGCCATAAGGAGTTAACGAAACGTTGAGTGAAGGAATTAATTGAGGAACTTAAAGAAAGGAAAATAGGAATTGTTCTTCTTTTCGATACAAGATCCGATACGGATTCCTGACCGAAATGCTAGTGGGCACCTAGACAGAATTTCTGTCAGAAGGAGTTAACGAAACGTTGAGGAAAGGAATTAATTGAGGAAATTAAGAAAAAGGAGTACAAAAAATTCCAAATCGAACGACGAAAGTCGGAGAACTGACTCGGCAGGCACGCAAAGGCAACTTTGCGTATACCACCAAGACAGCACTTAAGCAATCGCCTTTGAATTTGGAATAGGAATCAGGATAAAAGGGATTTATTAATGATGGTGAATTAAAAACTTACCAGAAATAAATCCGTCCTTGCGTGAATCGGTTGTTGAGAGCGTACAGTTGAGTAAAGCGTTGCTATTCCTTGAAGTTTGTTTCTCCGCAACTCCTTCGGGACTTGGCTGCTAGGGGATTTCAAAGTAGATTAATAAAAAGAAATAATAATAGAAATAATAATTTGGGTAACTGGAAAAGGGAGTAAGGATCTTAAGCACCGGGAGTAAAGATTTAAAAATCTAAGAAAGAGGAAATTGAGAGTCGGAAAGATTTTACCAGACTCAACAATTTATAATTGGGAGGATAGAAGGGATCACCGCAAACTGCGTCAGTCTGAGTGAATTAAGGATAAGGAAAAACGGGAATGAGGAATAAAAATCGTGTCACAGCGGTGACGGCTCACACACATAACAACACGATAACATAAAAAGGCAGGAAAAACCGAAATTGTACTCGGAAAACACTGTAAATTCACACTTTTGTCCAGAATAACCATACAAACAAACGCGATTTCTTAAGAACACCGATAATTATTGAATTTATTGTTAATTTTAAATTAATTTGAGCGGAAGTCACAGCGGTGACAACACACATACACGACAAGATCCCCATACCGCGAAGTAAAACAAAGATAAAACACACAATTGTCACATGATTAATACGACACTTCACATAATTATTCAATAAACATACACCAACAAACGCGAAGTCATAAGAACATTTAAATTGTATTAATTGTATAATTATCACTGAAATAAAAATCGACGCGAACGCAAAAAAACACACGTATACGTGGGCAGCCATCTTGTAAAGCACGTATCGAAAACGTCATCGATTGGGCTATCGATCCGCGGTGCCACCGTATAAGCGGAGAATTGTGTAAAGTCACCAGCGAAACTAGAAGGCATAGTCTCTGAAGTTGCAGCGGTCAGAGAACTAGGGAAAATTACCCAGAATATTCTCAATATTATCGCGCCTAAATTACTGTTAAATCATTAGAATTTAAGAATACAATTATTGTAAATATGTTCCCAATCCCCCTCGACGAAATTCATTCCGGAACCCTGTCAAGAATTTCCCGCCTATCAGCTTCCTATCATGATAAAAAAATAATCATCGTAATAAATATTCCTCTATTAGAACCGACCAAATTCTTCCTTTACAAACTCCACTCCTGCCCAATATCACAACAAATTGGAAATAATAGCCAAGGAGCAGCGTACGTTCAACCTAGAGCATCACGCGTAATTATTTCGCGAGAAGCGGACAAGTATGCTTTCATACCAGAAAACGACCCTCCCAGATGCCAACACTTACACAATTACCAAATCTGCGCCCCTACTTATCCAATATACGAAGTATCGGCCCACCAAAATTGCGAATTACTATTATTAACGGACGGAGGACACCAATCATACGAAGATTTCGAGATAAGGGTCATGAAGAAACAAACACCATACTGGAAACAACTAGACACCATGTCTGGATGGTTATTCTTACTACCTCAACCCGAAAGAATACAAATATTATGCGACCATGAGGTAGCTATTGTTCTCGAGATAAAAGAAACCGGGATCCTGAAACTGATGTCAGGATGCATCGCTAAAACACATTACGTAACGATTTCGAAAAGCCAAATGCTCGAGGGAATCATCCAGGAAACATACATCCCAGCATCAAATCTCAGCATAAACCAGCTTGTTCCCAATGTCTCGGACTACAAGCCGTTGCAGGATATCGACACTTCGAGCTATACACCCGCGGTCATAACTCGAAACTCAGCCGGAGTCCCGATTTTCGACACTACTCTAAGGGAGATAGAACAAGAACTCTTAGAAACCGCTTCCCATAAACGAGAGCGACAAGAACAGACCCAATACACGATGATGGCCATATACGGAGAAATCCTCCTGGCTATGGGTTTTCTGACCTACATTCTACGCGGATCCTTCTTTCTCTGTGTCTACAAGATTTGTACCATGTGCCGAAAACCTGCTCGTCCACTTGAAGACTGCGACGATGACCTGCTAGAATAAGAAGAACCACCACAACCTGCTAAAAGAAGAGCAGAAAGCACCTACGATACCCCCCCCCCCCCCCCCCTCGCCAACCTAACCCTGTTTTTATTCACGAAGCCGCGACGCAAACCACCGTCTGAAACATAACTTCGTATGTACACTCGTAACCAATTACTACTATATACACCCTAATCAATTATTGTCACTACCATATGGTTTTTTTCTCTCTGTTATTATTATGCAAAATTGTTACCAAATACCAACACTAGACGTAAGGGAAAATTTATGCATATCGAATTATTCAATTATCCTTTAACTCGTGAATGGAAGGATAAAGTATCTATACTTACCCGTTATACCTGCTACCAAACACCTTCACCGTATTACACTTCGTGAACACACCTTAAATTTAGTAATGGCACAGGCATCTCAAATGCAAATTAAAATTGCATCTACGAAAAATCAAGACGCCAATTAATACCAATCAGCGTCGTCAAAACAAACGATCAACACGATTATTATTGGATCTGTACAGTCTCCTGCATTTCATTATGCCAGGAGAAGACCATTACCATCGCTATTTTGCCGTCTAAAGCCAGTAAAAGAGGTATACAAATTTTTTTATACGGTCCCCCAAAAAAAAAAATTTTTTTTTTTCCTCCTCTCTTATACGCCTGAACTACCCCTAAAGATTTCATACCTATCCCATATTCCTACCTAAGATACGACATCCGTACCAGGCAACGAGAAACAAAATTTAACTATTTTAATTAACACCATTTAAGCATATCTTCTATTTTTAAAATATTCAATATGCATAAATTGGTAGTCACCGAGGACGGTGCCTAATCTAAGTGGGGAGGTGTCACAACCGACGTAAATTTTTAAATACTCTTTCAACCAGGAAATTCGACCGTTTTAGAATTTTCATAAAACCAAATAACTTCATACATCTAGGTCATTCATCCTGACACGCGCCGTACACACAAATGCCTCGAACATTCGATTGTTCCCTTCGGGCTTAGGCGCATCGATCATAAAATCTAGACCGTAGCAACAGCCCTCACACTAACACATAGAAGTTAACCACATGAACTCCGCCTATGTTAATTCCGAAGATGAAAAAGGCGGAAAAAGACGAAAAGGAAACAAAGGCTCAAAAACACAAATCCCTACCATTTGCCCTAAATCTGGCCCTATAAAAAGGCGAGGTTTTCCACGGGGCATTGCATTCCGTTTCGTACCTAGGTCGCGTTTAGTTAGCAGTAGTTCGGTCTGTCATTCGGTTAGCCGTCTTATATATTTTATCTCTGGTCGAACTCCGGGTCTTCTGTAGAAGAGAGCGAGTCGAGTCCAGAAGTCAAAGTTTCAAAGTATAAAATTCAAGATTCGGACTTAGAATATTTTCCGATTTATTTCATTTAATTCAGATTTGGACTTAGAACTTTTTCAATCATTTGCATAACTCAACAAAGGACAAGTAAGCTACGACCAATCAAAAATTTTCAAAGACACCTCTCCGGTAAAGTACTTAATATTTTATACACCAAGTTTGTATTCATCAATTGTATTTTACTAACATTATATTTTGTACTACGAATATATAGAGAATCCTAGATCTCTCTGCCTATTCATGTTGTATTTTTACTAACATTTTTATTTTCATTAAAGAGTGTATAAAGAATCCTAGATCTATTTATTCACAACCTTTAACACCCTTTCCTCAGTCGCAACCAGATAAAGCAAGACTTCTCGAGGTCTATCAGCGTGCGCCCACCATACTCCTAGGAGTATATCTATATAAACGCTCTGCGTATATTACTGCATGGAAAAGTCTATGGGACATAGCGTTTGCCGCTCGACGCTCAAACACCCAAACCTTTCCTTCACGCCCCTCCGGACGTGACACTTGTTAACGGACAACACCACTGTGACGGCTTCAAAAAATCGATTTTTTGAAAACCATTTTAAAAAATCTAAAATACTTTTAAGATTGCAGTGCCGTTGAACCCAGGTCGAAAAAATAATTATTTTCGTAGGTATTGAATATTTTGTAGAGCGGTGCAGCGGTCCGCGACGCTCGGGGTCCCAACTTTGAACGCGTTTTTCTCAAAACCACTTTTTTGAGTGCGGCACGCAGCAGAACTCGAGCAATTTTTATCCGATCGACTTCAAATTTTTACTGTATTAATAAAAGTAGATTATCTAGAGAAGTACATAGGATTTTTTCGATATCTCAATAATTATAAAAGTTATAGCCTATTTTCGACGAGAAATTTTGCTCAAAAATCATTCTTGAATTTCAAAGGCGTGCCTATTTTTTAAAAATCAATATTTTTCCAAATCCCTATGTACTTCTCTTCAAAATATCATATTATTAACGAAAACACTCGGTATTTTTTTTCAGATCGACGTTGAAGAGAGTTCTGCTGCGTGCCGCGAACCACTGCGAAGATGACGCGAGAGCTTCCCCAGCGCCACCATGCGGCGTGAAAAATGTGAAAAAAATGTTTTTTGATACATTAATAAACAAGGAACAGAACCCAAAAAATTTTTTTCGAATATCTCTTTTTTTCCCACAAAAAAAAATTCTTGAAAAATGTGAAAAAAATAGGGGGTCACAGTGGCGTTGTCCGTTAATTAAATATTTCAATATTGTGTACGTACTCGGGTATGAAAATCATAGCTTGCCAATTAAACATGTCTATATTATGTATGTATCTGGGTGATGCAAAAGAATTGACATTTTTTTCGGCATTGCAGCAAAATATGGTAACATTTTATCAAAAAGTGATTCTCTCAAGAATTGAATCCTGAATAAAAATTTTGGAGGTCGCTCAAGCGATTTTTTAATGATTTCGGCTAAAAATGGATACATGATCGAATTTCGAGCTGGTGTATCGCGACTGTATTCAGACTAAAAATGCAATGTGAAATATTGATCTAAGAAGTGTTCAAATGAATTCAATCTTCGTAATTAACCGTCAATACTTATAAAATTATTAGATTACTTAAAACGTTCAGTAGTTCTGAGAAGATACGACGCATAAAAGAACAACGAAAGTAGTAAAGCTATGCCAGTTCTAACTCAGGTCCTCTCAGGGGGGTGCGGGGAGCGGGGAAGGGTCTGTTGCGGAGAAACGGTCTGCGGTGGTAAGTCAAAAGGACTAGACGTTACGTCCTATTATGTAACATACAATGGGATCGAGGGAGGTCGCATAGATCGAGAAGGATGGATCTATGGGAAAGAATCTAGTATAGAAATTGTGGAATGTGATGGGATGTGTATTGTTTGAGGATGCTGGTGCGGGGGTGGTACATTTTTAAACCTGAGGTTGAATTGAATAATGCAACGCTCTACAAGGGGGGGCGGGGAATAGTCTGCTGCGGGGAAGGGTCTGCAGTGAAGGGTCTGCTGCGTGGGTCTGGAGGGGAAAGTCGGAGTGGCGGAACAGGGGGGGGGGGGTTGCTAGGATAATGCAAGGTTGAAATAAAAATGACACGAATTTTATTTTTAAATAAAAAAAAACAATTATTTTATTTATTAATTTTAAATATATAGGTATTATATCATTATTATTCTGCTATTTTTAAATCATGGACTCAATGCATCTGAAACATACAAAATGAAAATTTGACTTTAATAATTTAATTATAAGATCGAAGAAATCAAGGAGGAGGGGGAAAAAATAAATTATAATATAAGATTGTGGAATACATAACTCACCAATATTGATTACATACTTCACATATTTGTGGGTATGTCATGTGGATGGTCAATGACTGGCCACACATCCAGCATCCAATGTCCGGGAGATGATGTACCGGGGCCATCCGAAGTTCAAAAATATATGTAAACCACCGATATGCGGGTGAATAATGCGTGTGACAGCTCGCACATATGTTGTACCCCTGTCCATCGGAGTAATATTTTCGAACTACACATATACAGTTCGATAGTTGATACGATGATGTTGATGAGCTTTCACCATCCTCCGAAGAACTTGTGTCGGTCTCCTCGGAATCCATTTGGAGATCCACATTTTGCTCACTCACATTAAAATCATTCATTGGCACATTTTCGAGGAGTGCCATAAAATCACGATCACTTGCGAGGTCCATAATGGCACGATCATCCATAGAAACTATGGTGCTAATTGCATTAGATCGTCTTTCAATTTCACTATAATCCACTTCAACATTATCCTCCACGCTTACGATTTCTAACACTGAACGCGTTCTAGCCATTTTTCAGAGAACTACACCGACAAGTTGCACGATTGAAAATGATTCGACGTTGACGAAAATTTTTCGGAACATTGCTGGAGGGTCAGATTTTCACACTTTACAACTTCTATCCATCGTACTTATTCCGACATGGAAGACTTTTTAAGCAGTGAAAGTTAACCCTCATTTGAAAAAAAATTCTCCAAATATCTGAATCTTAAAAAATGACCATTGAGCATACCATTCCATGAACATAATGTCACGTACCTGTGCAAACTGCTGCGCTAGCATGCAGGTCAAGGGATGCCATTGTCTCGTCCAACTCGTTCAAAAAAATTTATTACTTCAGGCGAAAGTTCCTTTAGTAGTGAGATTTTTTGTAATGGTACAAAAATTATGCCTTAGAGAAAGTCAGACACTTTTTATGGAAAGACAACCAGGAGACACACCTGATCTCCATTGAATCATTGTTTGCTTAAAACGGTGCATTGGTAGAATTTTAACAAAAGACAAATCTCCTACCTGCTAGTCCATATTTTTGCGTTATATACAGTCATACATTAATGCTGTATGGGTGGGGCCAGGGTAGGGGAAATGCGGGGTATAGTGAGTGTGAGAGATGTATGATTATTTTTAAATAATTTTAGTTTGAAAAAGTGGATAAACTTATAAGATTGAGAGTTAAATGTTTATACTGAAAGTAGACGTCGACATGGATAGATGCGCAAGCTTGTATGCAATCCACCCGTCGAAAGACCCCTGGACATTGACAAAAAATGAACTCGAATCGATTCCCAAGGCTTTACTTTTAAAATATTTTAGCTACTGTATAACTTCATTATGGGATCGTTTACCAGAGCATTTACAGTGTGATAGTGAGATACAATCATATCATGAGTGTGATGATCATTTTAATCCACCATGGGAACTGACTCATGTTGATGCTGTTGGACCCTTGCGTCGAGATTGTGAAAAGTGTTTTGAAATGGAAGAATTGGTGAATATATATGCAATTCGACGTATGAAGAATCCGCGAGAAATGACGACGGAGGAGCTACGAATTATATCGCCAACAATATTTAAACAGTACTTCAGTGAATTTACCGATTATTTGTGAGATCGTTTACCAGAATATTATCAATCTGATAGTGAGATTATGTCATATAGACGATGTTACGAACATTGGAACACACCATCGACGGGAGATCACATCGATGGTCCCGTACCCCAACGTCGTAACTGCAGAGAGTGTTGCAAGAGCATTGGACATGTTTAAACCTGTCTCGAATGCAGGTATGCAAACAAAGAAACGTGGATCCATTGTTCGACAAGAATAGATCTTCGGAAAATGCGTGAGAAAGAATCTAGCATTGAAATTATGGAAAGTAACGAAAGGCCTTTATGAGGATGTGGGTGATCATAACATGTTTAAACCTGTATGAAGCTGTATTGAATAATGTGATCAACACAATTGAACTAATTTTCATGGAAAATGTGTGGGGAGGGGGATTGGGATCGATGTGGGGATAGATGGTGTTACGTCCCGAGAGGGAGATCTAATGTGGATCGCGCAGTCTCCGATTTAGAGTGGGACATATCAAGATTATGACAGTCGTCGGTGAATCCTTTTTGGAACTGACGCGATCACCGAACACATATATATTATATTTTGGTATACGTGACCTTTGAATGGATGATTCCTATGTGTTGAGCAGAATCCTCAACCATAAGAGCGATGTAGAAAGGTGTTGAAATTAATATTATCTCGATGATATTTTATTTACTACAAAATATATAATATTTATTTAATATTTATTACACTTTTATCTATTACACATTTTAATTATTACACTTGGATTTTAACGTACAAAATACGATTTATGTTTCAAGTTAAAGATTTTTGAAACCTTGATGAACTGAGTTAGCGATTAGGGTTACAATTTTATTAGAAGGATTCGAGACACGGTTAACACTTGTTTGTTTTTTGACCGCTGGCTTTATATTATTATTAAGGCCGCGACGGTTTGGATTTAGATTATCGAAAGATGTTAACGCGTTCGGATTTCGGTGCTAACTGACTGTTGTTGTTGAATTTCTTACTTGCTGGAGTTGAAGATTTTTGTCGGATTGTACGATTTTTGGGAGTAGAACGTTATGGAGGGGACCTATTTTGTTATGCTTTTTACTGGGATTGGATAGGAGGTCGTTAATTTGGTGTCCTAATTTTCCCATTGGAGTTTGTTATGGGGGAGACTTTTCTGGAAAAGTGATTGGAAGAAAAGTCGTTAATTTTAATCTGAGATTTCCGGAGTTTGGAAAAACGTGTTAAGCAGGGTTGCTCTAGTTTCAAGGGTCTTGGAATTTGAGAATATGCGTTTGGGACTCGTGGGAAATATTTATTTCGCCGAGTACTCTCGATTTTCAAGAGGGTCAAGCGTGAGTCTGGAAAATGTTGCTGGACTAATAAAACTTAGGATATTTTTGAAATTAAGAGTAGTCTATGCGCTTTTACGATTTCCTGTTACAAGGTTTGAGATTTTTTATGGCGACTGAAAGTCGAGGGTTGTCTAGAGCACACATGCAGTTTTACTCTATGTTCGTACTTGAAATAGAAAGCGATGTTGGAAAAAAAATGTATGAGAATATCTGGTGTCTTACCGGATGTATCGTGTTACAATGTGAATTATTATTTAAGGGTATATACCATTATTTGAGAATATATGCTCGATTGTTGAGTTTATTATTAAATATGAATTAGTTATCGACGAATGATGATAAAGATTTAAAGAGTGTACCGTCTGATGATACATAATTAATAAAGTGTGATGAAAAAAATTATGGGGGGGCCTAGCGTAAGGCTAGGACGTAACACCTCCCTCCTTCAGACTGAGCGTCTCGCTCAATTGGACTGATATTGGGTTTAATCGTGGCTTTGGAATAAAGAGTTTGTGTTATCATCGTTTGCCGATTTACAATGAGGTAAGTATTATAATTCTATGTTATTGTAAGAATACTCGATTTATGAATAAAAAAAATTGATAGTGCAGCTTAAAATGTTATATGTGGTATTTAGGATTTTGATTTTTCGCATATAGTTAATTAGTCGCATAGATTGCATTATTTAAAATTTAAGATTTATTTTATTTTATCATAGATTTTATGATGTATAATTGAGTTAGGTATTAGATTTGATAATTTTGTCAATATTGCTTATAAAATTAAGAAAAATATTCTGGTTACAATTGTTTTATATAATTGCTTATAGTATATCTTATAATTATTAGTATATTTATTTCTATTCCAGAGTTCGATGGGACTTACCAGGTAGGTAGAGGGGGTTCCTAGGCCTGGGTTTGACCTCATGTTGAACTTGGGAAGGGGTAGTTTTGCCCAAATTTTGGCGTAG
Source organism: Rhimphoctona megacephalus (assembly GCA_963989365.1). NCBI lineage: Eukaryota > Metazoa > Arthropoda > Insecta > Hymenoptera > Ichneumonidae > Rhimphoctona > Rhimphoctona megacephalus. The sequence continues at coordinate 18,783,497 of OZ022420.1, forward strand.
AAATGGGAAAACGACACCAACGTTTGGCTTGTCTGTTGTTGGTGTAAAGGATAGTTTTTAATGTTTGATTTTTGACCAATGAGCAATGAGGTAGTTGCGTTTTCAGAGTGGGTGTTACCAATGGTACCTTAAAGGGTTGACTCTATTTAAGGCATGGTTTTTCGGGGATCTCCTCACAACTCTTTGAGAATTCACTAACTGCTTTTCCAAGTCCTTGTAAATTCTATTTGAAGCTTTTTCAAAAAAGAAAGATAAAATCGAAATGGAGAAAATGAGCTGTAAAAGAAAATTTTTCCAATTGGTTAAAGTAAGTAATTTTCTAGTTTTTATTTTATGAACTTCAGTTTGGTAATGAGGGAGAAGAAAAAGAGAAATAAAAAAAAGAAAAAAAATGCTTATGTTCGTATCGCTTTTTGTTTACAGGAATCTGGCGTCCTATTCATTGGGGACATGAAGCATCGGCGTTTCGAGAGGCAAAACCACCAATCGTGTAACGAGCGGTTTGTCAACTTAAGCGGCTTCGATGCCTACTGCGTCCGTTGGTTGATGGAGGGCCGCTTGGGTCAAATTCACCCGGAAGATGATTGGGACCACCCCGCCTGGGCATCTCCGCGAGGAATCTTTGCCGCTTACGACGAGGACTAGACATAACACACCAATATACAACACAACGATATACAATACACAACATACATACAATATACAACAATGTATATGTAAATTGTTTTTTCTTTCTTTGAGCCTTTCTTCCTCTAGGGGAAGGGAGGAATAAATGATTTTATTGTGATCTTGTTCTTACAATTATTTCAAAGAGAAAAAAAAGAAAAATTCCTATTCCCATTGATAATATTGCGGTTCTTGGTAATTTCGTTATTTCGTTTTTATCATCGCTTCATCATTGTGGGTTTTCGTCGTCGGTCATCGAAGGTTTTGTTTATTATCTTTCTCATCATGCGTTTGATCGTTGGTTTTCAAATTTTATTTCGTCTCGTCATTATTCGTCGTGGGGTTGTTTTGTCTTTCGATATTCGTCGTGGGGTTGTTTTCTCTTCCGATATTGCGTTGTATGCTCATTGATTGTCGTTTGATACTTGCATTACTTATATATTATTTGATTGTTTTTATTCAATTTTTATTTGCAAATTTATATTCATGTTTGATTTTTTTTTGTTTTGTGAAGAAGATGCAGTATACAGTTAAATTAATTATTATTATAGATTCATAGAGTTTATTGGGGGGGGGGGAAGATCGAAGTAAAATATTTACGTACTCTATAACGATTGAAAGGGTTATTTTTCTTAGGTCGGGACTGCTGCTTTTCCTATTACGGTGGAGAATCATATACGTTTCATGTTTTTCAGGTTTACTTGGATGTTAAACAGTATTGCAATGAGTGTGCTAACTGTATTAATTGATGGATGTCCCTTTTTTCTCTCCTTTGCAGGTCTCCGAGATAGTTTGCATGATAGAAGATTATTATCGTTATAGTATATTTATGAGGAAATATTATCGTTAACTGTTATTAGCTACAGTTATTTTGCTGATTAATTATTTTCGATTTTTTTGATTATTATTATTTTGATTACTGGGGTTTTATTCTTAATCCTTATTTAATATATAATAATAATTATTTGATTTTGTTTTTTTTATACGTGCATGTAAAAGAAACCAAAACGGGGATGGCCAATTTTGCTCATTATTGTAGGCGATGAATGAAACGTTTTCTATTTTTCTCAAACGTTTTCGTTTCCTTGTTTAATGCTGGGGTGGGTACGCGGCTGCCATATCGGAGCTATGGTCCCTTCAGCATGGGGTGGGGGGCATGACGGGTATACCTGCGGTGTATCGGCCCCGACTGTGTTCGTCGTAGTTACCATATTAACGCTTTGCAGAGGTATATTTCCGTCTTCTTCATTTTTATTGTCCTCTTTATTCTGGTTGGTATCTACTTTCCTGGCTAAGTGAAGGAGGAGGTTTGTTACCGAATCCCAAATTGATCCGATAAGCCATAGACTCCAACCGTAAATAGAGTGGAGGGCGTAACCGTGTCTATTACGAATGTGTCGATTACGAATTTGATGATTTTTAGGGTGACCCACATTCCGAGCAGTGTGGCGTTAAATGTGCCCACTGTATTAAAGAATGAGTACACTTTACCCTAAGCCCTTTCTACTGATTCTTGAATGAATTTATCGTTGATCCAGTGAGTAATTGTTATGCCTTGGTCAGCTGCTCTTTGACCTGTTGCTCCACGAGCAATTGTATTTAGCACTGCGTTTCTTTCAACTGGGAACATGATGCTTGCATGTAAATTATCGAGATCACGGGGTGAGTATATTCCGCTTTCTGCGAGATGTGCGGGAGTTATGAAATTCCACGAAGGTTGCGTCATAGCCGTAATTTCTTCTGGTGCCGCGGCTGACGCTAATTGGGGTAGAGATTGGTACCAATTGTTATTGATACGGTACATGGGGGGGGGGGGGAAGAGTTACATTCGATCTGGTGTCCAGTTTTTGTTATGATTCGCGTTCTAGGCATCATGAATAAGGATTCGTTTCCTCTTTTAATCGGAAGTTCTTGATAGCATTCCTCGGTTTTCCTTGTGGCTATATTGACGGGCACGCATTTTGCAAGGCGAATTACTTCGCCTGCAACGTGCGCTATATATCCCGGTTCGTTCATATAGTGATAAGCAAATTCGGCGGGGGCGAGTGATGCAAATCCTAACGTATTACGTAAGACTCGTTTTTCTATTTCGCACTCTTGTTTTATAACGTTGTTGTACAAGCTCGTTATTTGACTACCAAAATGCTTTACGACATATACAAATTTTGAGTTCATATATGCAAATATATCCATGTTCATTACTGATATATGTTTGGCAGTGAAAACGTCGCCATTTACTTGTTCTAGTATGAAAAGTTTTGGGTGTTCTGTTCTAATGAGTTTATAGCCACATACTGAGGTTTGCCCTTTAATTGCTAATGCGAATGTGATATCTGCAGAGGTGATGGAAAATATTTCCTCTCCGCTCGGGGACCTTTTCGTGTCTTTTATTCTCTCTGCTTTACCCTCATATATTATTTCGTAGTTTTTAAATCCGCATTGTTCATTTGGTAATGGGTCCCAGTAGGTATAACCACCTTCCCAGTCAAGACATCTTCCTAGAGTATGTTTGCAGCGATTGCCCGATCGTAAAACGATTTCGTTCAGGTCAAGACTTACTTGTGCTGTATATTCATAAATACCGATATAGATTTGACCCGTAACGACTACGTTTTCCCAGTTACCGTAAGGATCTGAGTATGATGCCCCTTTGCAAGATCCGCGTTCATCGACTGTACCTGCCATTGTGACTGGTCTTGGGTTAGAGGAATTCATTATCAAGTTGTTAAAGAGAATGTTATACGCTTGATATGCTTTAGATGTATGAATTCTAAGGCACTCTTCTGATGAGGTTTCATGTATGAATTCTACTATACCATTTTCTACGTCTGAGTTATGCGAGAATGTGCCGCAATGCCGGATCGTTCTATGTATCTCTATCTTGCATTGCCGTACTTTAATGTGTGAAAATTGCACCCTTTGTAGCAGTTGAATTTTCGATGTTGTGACTATTGGTTTGTGTATCGGAATGTCACATTTTCAGATGTCCAGTAGTGATAAGGTTGTGATGTTCATGGCTGGTGCTCCGTAATCGTATGCGATTAAGGCATGGCCCATTTGCCATGAAACGGTTAGAAGAGCGATGGTCAAAAACATCCTGCGTATGTTGTCCATTTTCCTGAAAAGGTTCCGATTACGTGAGTCCCGAAGGGTTTCTTTTTTATATGGGATGCTTAATGTGCTATTTTGGCTAGTTCGCAATGAATTATTTTTCTTTTCTTGTTCTCGAGCTCAATCTCGATATCGTTTTGATCGAGGAAAGTACGTGTAATTTCGTATGGACCTTTATAATTATCATCGAATTTCCCGGTTTTCGGATTTTTTACTAGATAGATTTTATCACCGACATTGAATTTTACTTGATGATTTTTCTTATCATAATGAGCTTTCGATTTTTGTTTTGCGGTTTCTAAATTATTGCGGGCTAATTTTCGTACTTCCTGTAATTGTACCGCGAGATTTTTTACGTGATCATCATAAGTGATTAATTCGTCCATATATGCGAATTGAGAGGGAAGGCGGGCTTCTCTGCCTAAGACTATTTGGTAAAGCGTGAATTTAGTTCCTTCGTGCATGCTTGTATTGTATGCGAAGGTAGCTAGCTTGAGCCACTTATGCCAATCTTTTTTGTTTGTGTAATGCTTCGGGTAGTCCGTGAGTACCTGATGGCTTCGTTCTAGAGATCCGTTCGATTGCGGGCGAAAGGCTGTCGTTTTAATTTGCTTGATTTTTAAAACTTTCGTTAATTGTTTCATAACACGACCAATAAAGGCTGCTCCTTGGTCGGTTAATATAATTTTTGGACAACCGAATAGGCATATGAAGTCTGTTACTAATGCGTAAGCGATTTCGTTTGCGGTCGCACTTACGAGCGGAATCGCGAAGGAGAATTTTGAAAGGTTATCTTGGATGGTGAGAATGAAACGATTACCTTGGTCCGATTCTGGTGTTATCGGTCCAACTATGTCCATTGCGATCTTGTCGAATACGTTGATCGGGGTGTCGGTAAGGACCATAGGTTGTTTTGTTTTAATACGAACCAATTTTCTCCTTTGGCAACTTTCGCATTGTCGTACATAATCTTCTACTTGTTTTTTAAGGTTGTCCCAAAAATACTTTTGACGGATTCTATTGTATGTTTTAGTAACGCCTTTGTGACCTGCTATCGGAGATTCATGGCATTCTTTTATTATTTCGAGTCTGTCTTCAAATGGTGGCACTACGATTTGGTCTTTGCAAATTTTTATTTGTACGTTTGAATGTGCACAAATTTCGCGAATGATATTTTTAATCTTAATCCATGTGAAGTGATCTAAATTGTTTCTCTTCTCTGAGATTGCTGCTGATTTAATTTTTAATTCTTCCATTTTGATTTTTGAATTCTTGAATGATGTGATGAAATTTTCTAATATTAGAGGCGATGAATCATTTTCTTGAATGACGAAGCCGAATATTTTCTTCTTTTTTGTTCCTGAAACTAGTACTTGACCTAATTGTAATTTTTTCGAGGGAGATAGAGTGAGAAAACCCAGTTCGATTAGCCTTTTGCCTATTTCGTTTGACACTGTTCCATCGGCTGAGATGAAACATATGCAATTATCTCTTACCATTTCCAGATTATCACTCGTTTCGATAATGTTAACGATATCGATATCTGTATTTTCATTTTCGATTGTAATGTTATTCGGTATTTCGCCTGCTACAGGAGAACCTTCGTTTTATGATTGTGTGACAATTTTTGCAATCGGTGTGAATGGAGTGGTATGTGGGCTTAATGACCCTTCGTTTTCGGAAAAGGATTCTACATTGTTTTCTTTGTGAGCGATGATTTCGTTTTCTGAAGGTATGCGATTTTCGTGGTCTGAAATTATGATATCTTCGTTTCCTGAAGGTATAGGATTTTCATTCGCATTTACAGCGGGGCTTTTTGTGTTTACACTTACTGGGATTTGTACCGTTGCTGGTACTACGTTTGGTGTATTTAATTGAGAGGGATTAACTTCGATATCTTTTATGACCTTCTTCTGTCGCGTACGTGTTTTTGTTTCGTAAGTGTGTTGTCTTGTTTCTGTGCAGTATATACACTGTCTCGGTTTTCTCTCTCTTGATGATCTACGAGTGGGGAGTAAAGGTGGTTTTTGCACCCTTTGTTTCCTTGGGGGTTTAGGAATTTTCCATTGGTTATTGTTACTCGCAGCTGGTACTACATCGGGGTCTTTCTTATTTTCTGTAGCCTCGATGCGTATTGTATTGAGACTTTCCTTATTTTTTATAGTGTTTGGTTCTTCGTTTGAGGAAGCTAATTCCATGGGTTGTTCTATGAATGTCGCATGTGTTATATTTGTGTTTCGTACGGTCTCTTGATTTAGTGTAGGGTTTGACGATTTTTCATGCTCGTTTTGGTCAACCGTTAATTTTTTACTTTCTCTCGATTCTTGCATATATGATTGATTCTCAGGAGGTCGTTCTTCTCGGTTTGAGTTTTTTTCTAACGCGAGAGAACTTGTAATGTTCTGAAGTTTTCTTCTCGCACGTCTTGAGGGAGATGGCGTAAATTCTGCCGTTTTTTGCGTGCGTTTTTCTAAAAGTTGATGTGCAAGTTTTCGTTGGAAATTGTTTCCTTTTGACAAAGAGTGGGTCCTAGGGATTGGAGATGCTAGAGGTATGGAGTTAAGAGGACTTTCGTCAGATTTTTTGCTAGGCCCAGGTATAGGAGTACTTGAACAGTGAGTCGGTGTGACTGTCATCTGTTTAAAAAGAGTGAAAGTTTCTGTGACGGCTTCCTTGAGCGTTGAAAAAGATTTGTTTTGTTCTTCCTCCGATTCTTGGTCTGAGGATGAAGGAGTCTTGTGACTTGATTTGCTTAATGGAGCCACGTGGACTGCCACATGGACATCCACGTGTTCGTCTGAAGAAGACGATGATTGATTTTTTGAGATATTTTGAAAAGGTAGATATCGTCTAACGCGATCTCTCCTTTTTATTAGAATTTTGCGTTTGCGTCTCTCGTACGCTGTGTAGAGTCCTTGACTCTCTGAATTGTTGATTTGGAATTCTGGATTTTGTTTTGGATTTGGTGACAAATTCGTGTTATGATTTGGATTATAGGATTGGAACGAATTTGTTTTTTCTTTTTTTTTGCAAATTTGTATTGTTTTCTGAATTTATTGATTTAGACAAATTTGTTTTTGAATGTTCTAGATTTTCTTTTTGAATTTCTTGAGACAAGTCCGTATGATGCGCTTTGTTAATAGATTTAGACGAACTTGTTTTTTCTTGTTTTTGCAAATTTGTATAGTGTTCTCGAGAAGTGGATTTCGACAAATTTGCTTCTTGTTGCTCTCGATAATTCGTGTCAGGTTTTGGATTAATGGGTTTGGACGAATTTATTTCTTCAAGCTCTAAATTTTGTGGGTTCTCGTTCCTGAGATTTTTATCAGACGGTTGATCAGGCCGTTGATTTTGATTTAGAATTTTGTTTGCTCCGTCGACCGCCTGATTATTGTACGTTTCTCTAGGAATTGCCGTATCGATATAATCAGTTGGTTTAGGATCCAGATTTAGGATGGAGGGATCCTGTGGATCACCTTCCGAGGTAGAATGTGAAACTCGTGGTTTCTTTTTATTTTTATTTGAGTTAGAATTTGACGAATATGTTCTGGCGATGCCAGGATTCAGATTTAGTAACTTACTACTCGTAGGAGTTTCGCTGGCCATTTAAATTTGATCGGGAGAGTTATGGGATTACGCGATAATGCGTCAGCGTTGGTGTTTACTCTTCCCGGTTTGTACTGGATTTTGAAGTCGAATTCTTTTAATCGTTCTCTCCATCTCAGTACATGGGATGTCGGGTCATTCATAGAATTGACCCAGACAAGTGGTCGGTGGTCTGTTAGAAGTGTGAATTGTCTACCATAAAGATAGGGCCTAAAAGTTTTTAAAGCGAAGACCACTGCGACCATTTCTTTTTCGGTGGTGGAATAGTTCCTTTCTACTTTATTTAAGACCCGAGAAGCGGCGGCTACCATAGGGTCTTCTCCAATTTTGCCTTGTGAAAGGATTGCACCGACAGCATAATTTGATGCGTCGGTTGTCACGATAAAAGGTTCAGAGAAGTCAGGATATTGAAGGATAGGTGATGAACACAGCCTATCGCGCAACGTTTCGAATGCCAGCTGATGTTCTGAATTCCAATGGAATTTAACATTTTTGCTCGTCAAATTTGATAATGGTTTTGCTATTGCTGCGAAATTTTTTATGAAGCGATGATAATAGCCTGCTAATCCTAAAAATTCTTTAACGTTTTTAGGTGTTTTTGGGACTTTAAATTCTCTTACTGCTTCGATATTTTTGGGATCTGGCTTTAATCCGTCAGCTGATATTGACCTAAATACTGGTGACCTAAATACCGTATTTCAGTTCTTAAAAATTCGCATTTATCAGTTTGGAGTGTGAGATTAGCATTACGTAAACGTTCTGCGAGTTTTCTAAATTTGGCATCGTGTTCGTCCATAGATCGAGCATAGATGACTAAGTCGTCCAGGTATACGAACAGGTCGTTGCCTTGTAGACCTTTAAGAACAAGGTCCATTAAGCGCTAGAAAGTGGCTGGTGCGTTCTTTAACCCGAAGGGCATTCTATTAAATTCGTAATGACCGTGAGGGGTCGTAAAAGCTGTTTTGTGCTTATCCATCGGGTCCATTTCGATTTGATGGAACCCAGATGCTAGGTCGAAAATAGAAAAATATTGTGACCCACCGAGTTGGTCTAATATATCGGTAATTAAGGGCAATGGGTACGCATCTCCTACCGTGACATCATTAAGTTTTCTGAAATCGATAACTAGTCTCCATTTTTTGTTACCTTTGGAGTCTGCTTTTTTCGGGACTATCCACACCGGTGAATTGTATGGTGATTTTGACGACTCAATAATATTTAATTTTAATAGATCGTTTATCTGTTTTTCGATCTCCGGTTTTTGAAAAGGTGGGTGTCTGTACTGTCTCGTGTTAACGGGTTTGTCATCCACTGTTAGAATTCTATGTTTACATTCGCTGGTTGACCTGAGGGGTTCGCCCGGTAGATGGAAGAGGTCCGCATTCTCTGCAACAAGTGCTGCTACTGCGTTACGCTCTTCATCGTTAAGGTGGTCAAGACGCAAGAGGTTTATCACGTTTTCGACACGCTCCTCCCGCGTCCGAGAAGGGGCGTGTTCGATAGTTTTGCCTAGTGCGGAATTTTCATTCGTTTGACCGTTTTCATCCGTACTCATATTAAATGGATAGAGTGAAATGATGGGAACCTCCACCTTAACATCTTCATCCAGGGTATTGATGGCGTAGAGGTAGGTTTTGCCGTTAGTGTTTTTTACTAGTGCTTCGCCTGCGTAAACGCCTTCTGGGAAAGGTATGCGAGGTACGTAGCCTGTTTCCACCGTGTTTCCCACTCGAACAAACATGATCGTCTTCTTTCTGGCCCGCAGAAGAAACGATTCTCTGTTTGTGAATGGTATGTTCACGTCATTGACTCGTACGCACCTCTCCTCCCAGTCAATTTTTCCTCTGTTTTTACCGAGGGTCTCATGGCCAAGTATCGCATCGAATTCTACAGGGAAATCGTCCGTAATAACGTGGAACGTTTCTGACTTCCCACAAATAGCGATCTTAATTTGACCGAGGGTTTTCGGTCTATCGGAGGTTGAAATACCGTATAATTCGTAAATTATTGAATCATTTATAAAATCTTTATTAGCGATGTTTTGGATTTTGATTAGATTTAATTGTGAACTTGAGTCTACGAGAAAAAGGGTTTGTTTGTTTGTTAAGTCTCGAGATTCCATTATTATCTTTGGTGCGTTATAATTGTTTGAAGTAATGCTCAGGTTACAATGAGCCCGAAGGGTTTTCGATTTTATGACTTCGGGTCTTTCAATTTTGGATGCCACTACTGGTTTTGTCCCTTCGAGGCACCTGGCCGAGGGGTCGTTGACTCGTTTCCCGGCTGTTTGTTCGCACTGGCCCCGGCCTTTTTATCCTCATTATAGGCTCTTCTACGGCAATTTTTTATTTCGTGATCCGGTTTTTTGCAATAATTACAGGACAAATTATTGTTACTTTCTGTTTTCTGTTGTTGTTGTTGCTGTTGTTGTTGCTGTGGTTGTCTGTTTTTTTTGCTAGTGCGTAGCAGTCATCTGTAACATGATTAGTCTTTTTGCAATAATTACAGAATTTACCGGAGTTACTGTTTTGCGTCTGTTTCGACTTGTCCTTCGTGTCTTGATTATTTTTTGAAGTAATGGGGAGGCAAGTCGATTGATTTTTTTTTGTTTCTCTCACTAGGTCCAACCATTTTTTCGATTTCGATAGTTTGTTGGTAAATGCTTTCTAGTGTTGGAAAAACCGTAATTGGTATGTGAGCACTATATGCTGGGTTTACGCCCTTGCGAAATTGACCTATCGCCGTATCTTGAGCCCAATCTTTCGCGCCTTGAGGATTCCGCACTTTTGACAAATCAATGACTTGTCGTGTCTGTGTTAAATGCAGATTCAATCTGCTGTAGAAGCCAAGTAACGTTTCTTTATCTTTTTGTTCGAAAGTGTGCAGTTCCTCAAGCCACGCAAATAGTGGTCTCGAAGTGATAAATCTATTCCTTAAAATATTAATTAATTCATCTATAGTCGTTATTGTGAAAATCTCAAGGCTTTCGCATGCGATTCCTTTACATCTGCTTTTTAATAGACTGATTACCGGCCTTTCTCCAATAGTGGGAGCGTATTCCCTAGCGGATTCGCAATAATTGATAAAGGTATTAAGGGAACAAGTTTTAGATGTGCCATCGAACTCTGGTAGATATTTTGTAAAATCTCTATAGTTAGCGTGTACAGGATATTGCGGATTTTCGAGAGTTTGATTAAAATTTAAGTTATTTTGGCGCTGCATGTTACTTGCTATTTGCCTACTAAGAGCATCTATGTCTATCGCGACCTGTTGTGTTCTTGAAGTGTTCACCCATTGGATTTTGAATTTGTTAACCAAATTGGTTTGTTGGATTTTGGGTTGGTTGACCTCCTGCCCCAGAAATGTTCATGGGTTCTTCTTCTCCGTTGGGCATTATGAATTTTTTTACGACTTACTGGTTGAAGATCTTGTAGAGTGTTGTCGCGTGCCGTTGAACCTGCCGTTGAGTTGTCGTGATGATCCCTTGGCGGTTGACCGCTGCTGGTGTTGTGGGCCTACTCTTCGGTACAGCTGATTTATGACCGTGACCTTTCCGTTGACTCGGAGTATGCGTTCGTTTGTAGAATGTCTTAAAGTTTTTCACTGTCACTTGTATTTATTTTGAGATAGTGACGTATTGTCTCCGCGCAATTTTGATAATTTTCACTGTCACCAATTTTAATATAGACTTAAAAATGATGATTTATTGATTTTAGAGTCTTTGTTTTCACTGTCGATGTTCATTGTTTTTCACTGTCTCCAGTTTTTAATATACGATTAAAAATGATGGATTTTTATTTGAAAGTATTTTCGCGTTTTCCGCTGTTTTTCGCTGTTTTCCGCTGTTTTGCGCTGCCACCAGTTTTTAATATACACTTAAAAATGGTGGTTTTTTATTTATATTTTGATTGTCCGTACTTTTTGATATGATATACAGGTTTTTCACTGTCTTCTATTTTTTTTCCGCTGCCACTAGTTTTTAATATAATATTATGTTACGTCCCGGAAAGGGAGATCTAATGTGGATCGCGCAGTCTCCGATTTAGAGTGGGACATATCAAGATTATGACAGTCGTCGGTGAATCCTTTTTGGAACTGACGCGATCACCGAACACATATATATTATATTTTGGTATACGTGACTTTTGAATGGATGATTCCTATGTGTTGAGCAGAATCCTCAACCATAAGAGCGATGTAGAAAGGTGTTGAAATTAATATTATAGTAGGTAAACAGAGCGGATTCTAACGCAGGTCCTCCGAGGGGGGTGCGGGAACGGGGGAACAGCGGGGGTGACGTCACGCGGGGAAGGAACCTAGGTAGCGGGGCCAGTGGGGGGGGGGGGGCAAGTTGGGATGGAGGGGAAGAGGATCTAGGGTGAGGGGTGTGTGGGAAGAATGGGGGAAGGGATTTAGAGACTCATAAGTTGGAGAGAGATGATGAGATGGGAAGGATAGTGAGTGGGAAAGAGATGGTGAGATGGTGAGATGGGAAGGATAGTGAGTGTGAAAGAGATAGTGAGATGTTAAATATAGTGAGTAGAAGAGAGATGGTTCTATGTGAAGGATAGTGAGTGAGAGAGAGACACTTAGATATAAGATGTAGTAAGTAGAAGAGAGATGGTTACATGTAGAAGAACAGTGAGCGGGAAAGAGATGGTGAGATGGGAAGAATAGTGAGTGTGAAAGAGATGGTGAGATGTTAAGCATAGTGAGTGGGAGAGAAAGATACTTAAATGTAAGGTGTAGTAAGTGGAAGAGAGATGGGCACATGTAGAAGATTAGTGAGTGGGAGAGAGATGGTTAGATATAAGGGATTGTAAGTAGGAGAGATGATCCGATGTGAAGGATAATGAGTGAGAGTGGAACGGATAGATGTATGGGATGGTAAGTGGGAGAGAGATAGTTGGATGTAAAAGAACGGTGAGTGGGAAAGATGGTTACGTGAATGGGATAGTAGGTGGGGGAGAGATAGCTAGATGTAAGAAGAACAGTGAGTGCGAGACAGATGGTTAAATATAAAGCAAGGTAAGTGGGAGGGAGATAGGTAGATAGGAAGGATAGCGTATATATGCCTTTATTTAATAATTAGAGGAAGCGTCTAAGCAAGGGCGGTAACACCAATAATTTTTTTTATCATAAGTAAAATGCATGCTGTCAAAGGGAAGAGGTGGATCTTGAAATTTTCATCAGATGAGCAGTTTATAAGTTGACGTCGAGATGGATAGATGTGCCAGCATGTATACAGTCCACCCAATGAAAAATCCATTGGATTTGACTAAAAACGAACGTGCATCAATTCCTAAAGCTTTGCTTATAAAATATTATGGTAAATTTGTTACTATTCTGTGGGATCGTTTACCAGAGTATTTGCAATGTGATAATGAAATACAGTCATATTGTAGATGTTATGATCATTTTAATCCACCATGGGAGGTGGATAACGTTGATACCACTGGACCTATGCGTCGAGATTGTAAAGAATGTCACATGATGGAACAACTAGTGCATATGTATGCGATTCAACGCACCAAGGATCCCCGCGAATTGACGACAAGTGAACTTCAGATTATATCACCAACGGCATTTAAAAAATATTTTAGTGAATTCACAGATATTCTTTGGGATGGTTTACCAAAATATTACCAATGTGACAGTGAAATTATATCATATAGTCGATGTTCAATGAGCGATCACGTCGATGCTCCCATACCCCAACGTCGAAATTGTCGGCAATGTCAGGAAAAGCGTGTTTGAACCTGTTTAGTGTGATCATAGAGTAGGGAGATTGAGTAAGGGGGGGGGGGGGGTAACGTGTTTCAACTTGTTCAGGATGCACGCTGCATTGGATGACGTAACCAAGAAGATCGGCTGCAAGTAACGCGTTGGAACACGTGAGGTTTAGGGTGTCTGGATGGGATGAGGATAAAGAATCGTCGAGAAGGAATCGAGTGCATCATTCGACAACAGTGCGAGCTCCAAGTCATACGCAAACTTCGAAACTTACTCAAAAACCTTCATTACTCTGAAAAAAAATACTGTGAAAAAATGGCTTTCGATATGGTCAACAAAGTCGCCACGTTGGAAGGTTACAACACAAAAAAATTGAACGAACTGGAATTTGAGAAAGATTATCCGATCTACGATATATGAGTTTTGCAAACCAAATTTGGAAAAAGATATCTGGCCGACATCATGGGTGAATTCACAGTTTTTCTACCATCGAGGATTGTGAAACTTTTCGATCAAAACGAGAACGTATTCAAGGAGATGTTGGATGCTGCACATCAAAAACACCTCTACATGGAATATTTTGGTGGAGACTGGAACAAAATCGAGTTCAAGTGCCTTCAAAACTCTTCGTTGTAAAAATGAAAAATATTGTGAAAATAAAAATGTTTCAATAAGTTCATCGTTGTAAGAGAAAAAAATAATTATAAAAATGTAATGTATGATGATCATCGATGTACAAAACTGTAATGTGAGAAGAGAGGAGGATTGGTGTATTCAATAAATAAAAAAAGAAAAACAATGTATACTTTAAAAATGTCGTTTTTATTGAAAAATTCCCCTGTTACATAGTGCATGATAGACAAACAACCAACTTTTTAGAGATTTTACATTGGCCATGGCACAGTTATATTTCCAATCGAGGGGGTGGTGGTGGGGGCAATCAGGACGAATTTTCGGCAACTTCCGCAGCGATGGACAGTCCAGAGTCTCCATGTCGACAATTTCTGTTGCTACATCCAAGAAGCTCGATAACCATAAGGACTTCTCGCATCCTTTCACGTATACGGCATGAGCGTGTTATAAGATGATGTGGATGATCGGTTTCACTGCATCGTATGGTATACTGCCGTAATCCCATGGCAGTCCGTGGAAATTGCGTTGCAACCATTTGTTTGTCGTTTTGTATCTGGCTGGTAGAGTGTTCCATGCGTATGGCGGTTTGAAGAAAAACGTTAGAGGCTCTGCATTTTTTTCGTTGACTCGAACAAACTCGATGCTCAGTGAGATCACTAATAAGATTTTATACCATTTTTCTGACCCCACCACTTATGAGATTGTATTCCACAATACGATCATGTAAAATAAGGCAGTATGCACATGTATGTGCTGGAATATTCGCTTTTATTTCAAATTCGAGACGTATGTACATCCACCGGGCCAGACTTAAGGGAATCATTTTGTTTTGAGCGATCGATTACAACAAGCGGCGCATATTTTAGAAATTCCGTCTTGTTCAACCACAGCTCAGCCTCCTTGTTGTAGTACATGGATTGGACGTTTATGTACATATCATACAGTAGTGCATATTGATTTTGTTGTATATTCAAATTCATGTTGCCATAAGGATAACATTGTGAATTTAAGTACAATTTTACATCGGTTACGTTACAATGATCGAAGCGACTCACATTCTTTTGTTTGTTATTTTTTCGATCTGTTTGAAATGCAAGAATAACATATCGTGGCTTTTCAAGCTGTGTGGAAGTCTTGACAGACCATACATGTTTAGAGGTGGCAGGCAGCATCGGATATTCATACAGTTCCCATGTACGGAAACTTATGGGAATTGGTGTGTCTTTAGCGATAAACTTTAGTAGTTGAATTTTTCGTTGATCCGCCACGGTCACATATCGTACAAGCCATTCTATTTTCAGTAATACAAGCCTGTAATCTTCAGCAGCCGTCTATATAATGGCGTTGTCATCGGTCAGTAGATATACAAGGGGGTTTCTAGATACAGATTCCTGTTACCGACACTTACCGACCCCTCAGCCAAGACACGAACCCCTTCTAGAACCTTCCAGAAACTTCTAGAACTTTCTCGAAGGTTCGATGATGACGTCATGCGTCCCCTCTCGAAACGTCAAGGTCAATGAGAGTCGCAAGATAGAGGTTGTTCCTTCTCGAAGGTTCGATGATAACGTCACGCGTCTCTTCTCGAAGGTTCAACGATGACGCCAAGGTCAATGAGAGTCGCAAGATAGAGGTTGTTCCTTCTCGAAGGTTCGATGATAACGTCACGTGTCTCTTCTCGAAAGTTCGACGCTGACGTCAGGGTCAATGAACGTCAAGGTCAATGAGAGTCGCAAGATAGAGGTCGTTCCTTCTCGAAGGTTCGATAATGACGTCAGTGTCATTGAGGATCAGGGTCAGCGGAGGGTAATGAGGGCGACAAGACGACAGGATGTTTATACTGCACGTGTGAAAGATGTATCGGTATATATAATGAAACGGCACTCCCTTTATTTTGCGTAAAATGTTGCAATTGAACTGCGCGCCAGCACAGTCGAGCCTGCGCTCAGCCGCTCTCAGGCTACACATAAAATCAGTTCTAGTTCGTTCTTTTATTAAAAATCACTTATTTTATGTCCTGAAACATTAGTTAGATTCATTTTTATATGAAAAACAACGAAAAGGGTTAAATTTGAATAATAAAACAAAATTCCCAAGAGTCCAGGTGGTAAAATCATGCAAAGTCCAATTGCACGTTGGTTCCAACGGAAATGGCAAATCACGAAACAGAGTTTGGATCCAAGGGAAATAATGCTCTACATCGCTCACAAATTGTCAATTTATCATGTTTATAAAGAAAATTTGATTCATTTAAGTTAAAAACGGATAAAAACGAACTTTTCACAGCAAAAAACATTTATTTTCTTTAAGAAATCATTATTTTTCACATGAGCGATGAAAATCAGCCTTAAGCTCAACCAATCACGCCGCGGCGACAAGTCGGCTGACCAATCCGTGAATTTAGTAAGAGAGCTCTGGTTCGAGATTATTCCTGGGAGCAAAGTCCAAGTTATTTTTGGATCGTATCATTATCATTATTCTTTTGTCTAAATGCGTATAAAAGGCCGTGCAGATCAGCAACGGCAGCTCATTCTTGAATCAGCTCTCGCTTCAAGTACAGAGGTAGTGACTCTGGAAAACAAGCTCCAACGAACTACCTAACCTATAATATTCCAAATTTCACGCCGAGAGGGAGGGGATTGTGCGATTCCGTGCAATCCAAAGATTCGAGGGTGAAATTCCTTTCCGATCACGCCACGAAGGGAGGGACCTGTGCGATTCCGTGCAGGTCAAAGATTTCTAACGTGATAACCTTTTCATTCATTATTGAGAGGGAGGGGACTCTGCGATTCCGTAGGGTCTGCAGATTCTCAATTTTGATCCTTCCTTTCCTATGCTAAAGAGGGAGGGGACCGTGCGATTCCGTGCAGTCTGAAGATTCTTGGCATAGGACCCTTATCATTAACCCCTTTTTGATTTTTGTTGGAGTAAAAATAACTCATTTCATTTAAACAAATTAAAAAACAATTTATATTTTTATTGAAGCGAGAACTTTTTCAGTCATTTCAATTTCTTTCAATTTTCCGAACAATAAAATTAATAAATCAATCTTAGTTTAATTGTATCGAGCCACAAAAATTAATTTAGAATTATATAGAATCACAAATTGGATCAGATTGATTGAAATTCGGAAAAAAAATCGTAAGCATCAAGAGATTCATAATTAAGACGAATTTATTGAAACAAAAGAAATTATTAAACTAGACAAGTTTCTTTACATAAGAGAGCGAAATTTATAAACTGGACAAGTTTCTTGATATAAGAGAACGAAACCACAAAATTGGACAAATTTATTGAAAATAGGGAGAGAATCTCAAAAACACCAACGATTGACTTCATATTTTTTTTTGTGTACATTGACAATACCCTGAATAAACACAATTATTTATATTATCGACACAAATTCTCATACTCTCGTTTCTTTTCATGCCTGCTCCTAAACTCTTAGTTGCTCGAATTCACGCGTAGCGGGGGACGTAAAAAGCGTACCGTTACAATAACGGTATCAAATTTCAAATACGCAGTGGCAAGATTTATAACATAAACAGAATAAGGTGATATCGGCTGTGTGCGTGATATAGCTTATACGCCCCTCTTACATGCAAAACTTATAATTCCAAAAAATTGGACGCAAATAATTTTGTTTATACTCCACGTGTGAAAGATTAAAGACAATATGCCTAACCTTGGTAGACGCATAGGGGTGGGGGTACACGATGACAGCCCTCTCAAAGTTTCGATGATTTCCTGCCAGAGGTTAACTATAAAGGGCGAGAAGTTCGATTCTTGAAACATTCAACAATTGTTCTTCGAGTGATTCTAAGCGTAAAAAAAAAACGGTGTGAATTAAAAGAAAGATTGGAGCTACTATTGAAAAATATTAAAGAGGTGCAAAATTTGCTTGAAGTGAGATTGCAAGTGAATCTACTTACGAAAGAATTGGAAAATTTGGATTTAATATCAAAGTAACATGGATCTATCGAAAATCAACAAAGTGGGGCGATTGGTCAACTTTCTTCCGACTAAGAAGATGTCTGAACTGAAAGTGGGCAAAAAGTACATAGTCAACGATCTCCGTACCGTGCAGACAAAATATGGAATCAGAATAATAGCTGACCTCAATGGCAAATTCTGTGTGTTCTTACCTGCTAGAATAGCTAAGGTCTTGACCGAAGATGCAACTTACCTGGAGGAATTGACAAATGCAGCTCACCAGGTTCGTTTGCAGATGGAGTATCAGGGTGGAGAATATAACCAAATCGAATTCCAATATTTGGCAGAAAAAAAAAATTGATGATGAATAATTTCTTTCCACCAATGTTAAAAATACTGTAATAAATATTTATAAGTGAAAATATATGATTTCACCTACATCTTCCTGTACTTTTATGTAACACCATTAATTGATTACGCAATCTTGTACTTAATCTTTTATAATGTAAACACTGTATTCAACATATTATTTATCATATGAATTTACATTATATCAATTCAAATAAAATTCAAATAATGAAAGGTAAATAAATACTTGGAGATAAAGTTGTATCAAATGTGTGTGATTATTAAACCCATTGACCAAAAATAAAAAATAAAAATTATCTTGAGTTTTCTTTTGCTATAAGCCCATTTGAAATAAGAATAAAAGGATTACATTTACAAAAACAAATAACTGTATTGAGTATGAAAGATAAAAAAAAAAATTCTCATTTTTTAAAGCCTAACAACTCAGTTATACGTATCTCTGCGTATCGCCATACCTCTCTCACTCATACACACTTAGTTTATATTTTCTTCGAATATCTGCCCTTGCTCTCTCATACGCATGCTTTGTTTATTATTTGCTTCGGGATAAGGACGTGTTATAGTGCGTTATTTCAAACTCTGGCACAGCTCTTGATTTTTACGCCTCTAATATATATATATATATATATATTAAGAGTCATGGCAGCGGATCGACGTCAAGTGTTTATATATGTATATATACACACAGGGTATGATTTACAAAAGATTTAGTTGAAATATAATCGAATGGCGTTATTTTTTATTATCACCATCGTACATATAATATGAATGTATTATCCCCCTGTATTAATTTATGCAAAAAAAAATCGAAAATAGCAAAATACTATAATGAAAATACAATGAAAAATATAAAGCGAAAAAACAAATTATGAGGGGGAGGAGCTGACCGCAGATAGTAATTTAATTAAAAAAAAAAAAATATCCACTGTCGGTTTTTTCGAGGGTAGTGGTCACCCCTTGATACTGCATGACAGCGGCAGTATCTGGAGCCAATCTCATCACTTGAATGAGGCTCATAATGAGATCTGCTAATTCCTCAATTTGGTGTTGATTGATCCCCGCAATCCATTCATTTGGGATCGTAACTGAGAAGTCAGCCGTCTCCATTTTCTATAACAGATTCAAATGGACGACCGATTTTAATTGTTTTTTGCTTTAACTTGTAGGTACCTTTTATCGAAACAGTTTTACTTACTGCCACTTTTTACTAGTTTAATCGCGACTAGCGTTGTTTAATCAGCCACTGGTTTAATCACCGCTGAGTTGGTCCAATATTTTTTTTATTATAAACAATGGATTTTAATCTAGAAAAAGAAATTGTCAGAGACTATTCATTTATTTTCTATAGAAGTTTCTAGTTCTTGATTACAAATCTCGAACACACTCACCACTTTACTTATTTTGCACTGTAGTCAAATTACGACTGATGGAACACACGATCTGATTCTTTTACTGGTCAGTTGTTGACTAAATGAGACTACGATACTCGTACTGGTCAAAGTCGTAAGAATATATAAACAATCACCATGATCGAACACTCTCGAATATTTGTCACCATTAGTATTTATGTTTTAGTCAATGGACCTCTGTACGTTATAGTAGAAACTTCTAGGCAAAGGAATCGAATAATAATATTCACTCCTTGTCCCCTAAGAGTGTTCCGTAAAAAGGTTAACCCCCCCCCCCCCCCTTCACCCTCTTTATCCCCTCCACTACTGAAACCAAACTTAAAGGATTGAAGAAATTACTTATCCGTTCGCGTTCTATAAAAAGGGTCCTCACAAAACTGGAGAACGCAGTCAATTCTTCACCGTGTTATTATTCGTTTAATAGGAAAGATTATAAACAATGGATTCAGAAAGATGTCTCAAGCTTATAGATATTATGGAGAGAACTTATAGGCTTCTTGAAAATAAATCTTCATCAATTGAAATCGAGAAGTGGTTGACATTTGGCACGCGAAATATTAGGCTACTAAACAAAATATTAAGAAGTGCTTCAACAGTTGGAGAAAAAATGAGAATATTATCAACCATCGGAATTCTGAAATCTTTAACAGCTAAATTTAAATTTTCTCATAAAATTGGCGATGGTGTACAACAACGAAGACAAAGAAGAAGCGATCGGGTGCAGTGGGTAGATTTAGAAACGGCATTTCAGGGACGAATTAGAACCGGGGCCGTCATCAATTTACAACACAAAGATTTGCTACATTTTCTGGTAGACTCTAAAAAGCTAATTATCACTAGAGTAAAGAATGCTTTACAGAAAGGAGAAAATTTAAAAGTGAACGTTGTATTATGTTGTAAATTCAACATAGTAAAAAGTGATACAATTATTGAAGAGAAAAAATTTTTTATTACCAAAAATGAAATCATCCTACGAGCAACAGATTTAAATGCGTGGTTCAATGAACATGTAAAAGATAAGTTATTGGTAAAGACTGAAGAGTTCCAGGAAAAAGATTCTGGCTGGTCATTAGTTGAAATCGTAAATCTTTCAGTGAATATAAACAGATATGTACCATTGCGAGGTGGTTCCTCCACTTACACACAGCTACCCAAGTTTATTAGAGACAAAAAGCCTGTTGTAAACATCAAAAGCAATGATCCCTACTGTTTTCTTTGGGCAGTCACAGCAGCTTTATTTCCAACGTATAACAATTCTACTGCAACGAGTTCGTATCCACATTTCAGCTCAGTACTACAATATGATGGTTTGACATTTCCAATATCTCTAGACAGCATTTTCAAATTTGAGAAATTGAATGATCTTTCGATTAACATTTATGGTATAGAGCGCGATGAGAGAAAGAAAAATAAGGTGATAGTACCAATTTATTTGAGCCAACGAAAGTCAAATAAGCCCACCATTCATCTTCTTGTATTAGAAACTGTAATTGATATCGGTGATGCCGATGATGATTATGCTGGTGATATGTTTAATAATAGAGTGTTTCATTTTGCATGGATTCGAAACTTATCACGATTGGTAAAGTCGCAAATTTCCAGACACAAATGTCAAACTTGGTTTTGTGATCGATGTTTGAATCACTTCAATTCTGAAAAATATTTACATCAACATATACTTGATTGTGTTAATTTAAATAAAAGTCGGGTTATTCTTTCTGAATATTGTGATCAGATTGTAGAATTTAAAAACTTCCGACATAAAGGAGATGTACCGTTTTGTATCTACGCTGACCTTGAATGCTTATTACAACCGATCGTTGAAGCAACAAAAAATACAACGGTCTATCAAAAGCATATTCCATACAGTATTGCATATTATTTACATTGTACATTTGATGATTCGATTTCTAAGTTTAAAATTAATCGAGGGGAAAACTGCATTGAATGGTTCATGAACGAGCTGAAAAACTTGGCTGAAACGTTGAACGTTCATTTTCAAATTATAGTACCGATGGAACCCTTGAACCTTGATCAAGTAAATGAATTCAATTCTGCGAAAACTTGTCATATTTGTGAAAAACCATTTACGAGCGAAGATAAAAAGCATCATGACCATTGTCATTTCACAGGAAAGTTTCGCGGTGCTGCGCATCCAGCCTGTAACTGGAATTACAAAAATTCACACGCTATTCCTGTGATTTTTCATAACTTATCTAGATACGATTCTCATTTTTTAATCAAAGCATTAGCTAAATCATTTAAAGGTCAAACTACCCTCTTACCTGTCAACAAGGAAAAGTACATATCTTTCACTAAATATGTAGAAGGAACCATCATAAATTTCCGTTTTATTGATTCATTCCGCTTTATGTCTAGCAGTCTTGAAAAATTGGCGTTATATTTGACAGATGAACAAAAAGTAATTACACGAAAATACTGTAATAATCCAGAAGAATTCCAATTGTTGACAAGAAAAGGAGTATTTCCATATGATTATGTAGATAGTTGGGATAAACTTGAAGAAAAACATCTACCAAGCATTGAAAATTTTTATTCCAGATTAAATGATGAGGATATTTCTCAAAATGATTATTCACACGCGTGTGATGTCTGGCATGCTTTTGATGTTAAAACATTAGGTGAATATTCAGATCTATATTTACAGACTGATGTTCTCCTTTTAGCTGATATTTTTGAAAATTTTCGGTGTAATTGTCGCTCAACTTATAATTTAGATCCTCTGCATTATTACACAGCACCCGGCCTTGCATTTGATGCCATGCTTAAATATACTGGTATCGCAATAGATCTCCTACTTGACATTGGTATGGTGATGTTTGTTGAAAAGGGTATCCGAGGTGGTGTAGCCCAGTGTTCAAATAGATATGCAAGAGCTAACAATAGATATATGGGGCAATCCTTCAATCCACAGGAAGAAGAATCCTACTTAATGTATTTTGATGTTAATAATTTATACGGAGCAGCTATGAGTCTTTATTTACCCTATAGCTCATTTGAGTGGGTATCAAATTTCGAGCAACTGAATGTTTGTAAGGTATCAAACGAATCTTCTGTAGGTTATATACTTGAAGTTGATTTAGAATATCCGTGTGAACTTCATGAATTACACAAAGACCTACCTCTATAACCTGAGCATTACGTACCTCCTAGCCCAGAATCCAAGCAATGTAACTTAACTACTACCTTGTTTTCCAAAGAAAAGTATGTAATTCACTACCAAGTTTTAAAGCAGTGTTTGAGTTTGGGCATGAAATTGACTAAAATTCATAGAGTTCTGAAATTCAAACAAGCACCGTGGCTGAAAAAATATATAGATTTGAATACCGAAATGAGGAAAAAATCCAGGAACGATTTTGATAAAAACTTTTATAAATTGATGAACAATGCAGTTTTTGGAAAAAACATAGAAAACGTTCGAAAGTATAAAAACGTTAAACTAGTTACCAAATGGAATGGGAGGTACGGTGCAAGAGCCCTTATTGCTAAACCCAATTTCCATAGTTGTACTGTTTTTGATGAGGACATGGTCATAATTGAATTGAACAAATCAACGATTACACTGAACAAGCCAATATACGTAGGGTTTTCTATCCTCGATCTGTCCAAGACATACATTTATGACTTTCATTATAATTATGTGAAGAAAAATTTTGGTGACCGGGCAAAATTGATGTACACAGATACGGACAGTCTTCTGTACCATTTTACTGTCCCTGATATATATGAATCCATAAAATGTAATCTTGATAAATTTGATACGTCTGACTATCCTGTAAATAATGTATATAAAATGCCTCAGGTGAATAAAAAAGTTATAGGATTGATGAAGGATGAAAACAATGGAAAAATAATGACTGAATTTATAGGTTTAAGAGCAAAGTTATATTCGTTCAAAGTATTAGGGGAAAGCACAGCAAAAAAAAGTGCCAAGGGCGTCAAAGGATCCACTTTAAAAAAGATTGTATTCAAGGATTACCTTGAGTGTGCTTTCAATCATCAGAATTTGGTGAAGAGTCAAAACCTAATTCAAAGTAAGAAACATGAGGTTTATACGTTTAAGCAGAACAAGATAGCGCTTAGCTGGAATGACAATAGGCGAAATATATTTCCTCATACAACCGACACGCTTCCATGGGGATATCAAACATGTAAATAAACTGTACCAAAACAGATGTATATAAGGCATGAATAAATACAGAATTTTCATACATAATTTTTATTCATTTCGATGGCCTTACAAATCTCTTAAGAGAGATGTAGTATATACGTGTATATATATATCGAGCCGCTACCGCGTCTCTTTATATATATATATATATATATATATATATACAAGAAAGACGCATCGAGGATAAGTAAAAAAAAAAAACTACTAACCTTTTTAACAATTTTACCTAACTCAAACTCAAATTTAATATTTCAATTGCACTTACATACATACTCTTTTTCTAGACAATAATGTGCACCTTTAAGACCATCATATTACTACTTGCACTTGAGCTCAGAAAGGTCTGGACTTTCCAAACACATGACATTCAACAGATCACCAACCAAGCCGGCATCTACTATGAACCCATGCACGAAGTCCATTTCACTCGAACCGAATGGCGGCTCACGACATTCATAGACCTAGAGCCATTCGAAGACCACCAACCAACGTTTTCTGAGCTACCAGTGATGGAACATGCATGCCGACCATACTTGGGAGATCGTTGTGGATCATATATCAACAAAGAGGACCTTGCGTTAAATAGCGCCCTGATCAATAAATACTTTCTCTACCTACAGAAACAAAAGGGCATCGAACCAATAATGAGCAGACGAAGTGTTCCTTTTGGATTCATTGGAACAGTTAGCAAAAGCCTTTTTGGGACTTTGACCACCGACGACGCCGAGTATTTCAACACCGAGATCGATAAACTATATCGAGATCAGAAGAAGATGACAGTCCTTGCAAGAAACCAAACCCACATTATAAGATCAGAATTGCACGATATCGCTGAAAGATTAAGCGAACTGGAACAGGAACATAAAGCAAAATGGAATAATCTAGCAGACATGTTTCACAATGCAACAGACGTCATAATGTATACGCAAAATCTCATGGAATGGCGAAATAGCATAGGAAACATCGCCGAAACATGCCTCGAGAGCCTTCGCGCCATCGTGAACGCAATCCACTTCATCAAATTGGGACTTTTACACCCGGAACTTCTAAACCCCGTCACACTGGATCTCATCATCAAGAGCTTCACAGAAACACACCACAGATACTTATTCCCGATTCCTCTCGACGAAATTAATTCCGAAACCTTGTCAAAAATTTCCCGTCCATCAGCCTCCTACCATGATAAAAAAATAATCATCGTGATGCACATTCCTTTACTGGAACCAACTAAATTTCTTCTCTACAAACTTCACCCCTGTCCTATACCACAACAATTTGGAAACAATAGCCAAGGAGCAGCATATGTTCAGCCCCGAGCATCGCATATAATTATCTCAAGAGAAATGGATAAGTACACACTTATCCCGGAAAACGATCCTCCTAGATGCCAACGCCTCCGCAGGTATCAAATCTGCACACCTAGCTATCCTATTTACGAAGTATCAGCCCATCTAAACTGTGAATTATTACTATTAACGGACGGAGGACGCCAATCATACGAAGACTGCGAAATCAGGATCGTAAAGAAACAAACACCATATTGGAAACAACTGGACACCATGTCTGGTTAGCTATTTTCGTTACCTGAACCTGAAAGAATACAAATCCTATGCGACCACGAAGCAGCTATTATTATCGAAATAAAAGAAACCGGAATCCTGAAATTGAAACCAGGATGCATCGCTAAGACACACTACGTAACAATCTCGGGAAGTCAAACATTCGAAGGGATCATTCGAGAAACATACATACCTACATCGAATTTTAACATAAACCAGCTCGTCCCCAATGTATCACACTACAAGCCGCTGCAGGACACAGAAACTTCAAAATACATACCCTCGGTCATATCTCGAAATTCGGCTGGAATCCCAATCTTCGACGCTAGTCTAAGATTGGGATTGAGCTAGTCTAAGATTGGGATGATAGAACAAGAACTCTTAGAAATTGCCGCCCATAAACGAGAACAACAAGGACAAGCCTTATACACAACGATGACCATATACGGAGAGATTCTTCTGGCCATGGGTTTACTGACCTATATTTTACGGGGATCCTTCCTTCCCTGTGTCTACAAGCTTTGCGCCATATGCCAAGGACCCGCACCACCACTTGAAGACGATGACGACAACCCGCCTGAGGAAGAAGAAAAAGAACCTGCTAATAAAAAAGCAGAAACCACCTACGATACACCCCCTCGTCAGCCCAACCCCGATTTCGTTCACGAAATCTCCACACAAACTGCTGTTTGAACATTAAGTTCATTTTATACACACTGAATTAATCAATTACTGCTACACACTCCGAATTTCTACTTATTATCTTAATCAATTATTATTACATACACTCTTTAATCAATTATCGCTACAATTTATCTTAACCTATTATTATCACTACCATATAGTTTTTATTATCATTACTATTATCATGCAAAATTTTATCATATATTAACGCTAGACATAAGAAAACTTTATGCATATCAAATTACTCGATTACCTTTTTTTTTAACTCGTGAATGAAAGGATAAAGTATCTATACTTACCTGTTACACCTGCTATCAAACACCTTCACCATGTTACACTTCGTGAATACACCTCAAATTTAATAATGGCACAGGCATCTCAAATGCAAATTAAAATTGCATCTACGAAAAATCAAGACGCCGGTCAAAAACAATCAGCGTCGTCGAAACAAAAGATCAATCAACAAGGTTATTGTTGGATCTATATGGTCTCCTACATTTCATTATGCCAGGAAAAAACCATTACCATCGCTATTTTTGCCGTCTAAAGCCAGTAAAAGAGGTATACAAATTTTATTATACGGACACAAATTTTTTTTTCTCTCTTCTCTCTTTGATCATACACCTGAACTACCTAAATATTTCATACCTATCCCATATTCCTACCTAAGATACGAAATTCATTTCAGACAACGAAAAACAAAATTTAACTATTTTAATATTTACCATTTAAGCATATCTTCTATTTAAAAATATTCAATATGCATAAATTGGTAGCCACCGAGGACGGTGTCTAATCTAAGTGGGGAGGTATCACAACCGACGTAAAATTTTGTTTTCTTTCCTTTTTGTAATACGAACTAACCATGAAAACTCGAGCCTTTGCGCGTCTTCATTCATAAAACCCTCAACTCAACGTCTTATAGTAGCTCTTAGTATTTAGGTCATTCTGACATGCGCTACACACACAGATGTATCACTTACTCGACTTCCTGTAAACACCAACAAACCGGCGAGTACTCCCCTCGGCCGAAGCGCATCGGTCATAAATCTAAGGCCCTAGCAACAGCCCTCCTGCCTACGCACAGAAGACGCCGCATCTATTCCCCCTGCTCTAGCTTCTAAGAAGCAAAGGCTTAAAAACAACTCCAAATAAGGAAGTTTCCTACATTCTTTGCCGAATCTGGCCCTATAAAAGGCGCGATTTTCCATCGCGCGGCGCATTCCGTTCCGTACCTAGGTCGCGTTTATACTGTTAGCAGTAGTTCGGTTGTCATTCGGTTAGCCGTCTTATATATTTTATCTCTGGTCGAACTCCGGGTCTTCTGTAGAAGAGAGCGAGTCGAGCTCAAAAGTCAAAGTCATAAAGAATTAAAATCAAGATTCGGACTTAGAATGTTTTCCGATTTATTTCATTTAATTCAGATTTGGGCTTAGAATGTTTTCCGATTTATTTCATTTAATTCATATTTGGACTTAGAATATTGTCAATCATTTCGCGTAACTCAACAAAGAACAAGTAAGCTACAACCAATCAAAGATTTCTAAAGACGCCTCTCCAGTAAAGTACTTAATATTTTATTATTCCAAGTTTGTATTCACCAATTGTATTTTACTAACATTATATTTTGTACTACGAATATATAGAGAATCCTAGATCTCTCTACCTATTCTTATTGTATTTTTACTAACATTTTATTTTCATTAAAGAGTGTATAAAGAATCCTAGATCTCTTTATTCACAACCTTTAACACCCTTTCCTCAATCGCAACCAGACAAAGCAAGACTTCTCGAGGTCTATCAGTGTCCGCCCACCATACTCCTAGGAGTATATCTATATAAACGCTCTGCGTATAATATTGCATGGAAAAGTCTATGGGACATAGCGTTTGCCGCTCGACGCTCAAACACCCAAACCTTTCCTTCACGCCCCTCCGGTCGTGATATCAGCATATAATTTTTATTAAAAATTTATTTAAATTAACTTAATTAAATTACATCAATTGTATAACCGCAATTGCTGGCACAATTTTCATTAATACTATAAAAATTTCTAAATATAATGTGACGTCAGACCGTCTCGCTTAATCCCTTTTCGCTATATTAATTTTTATCTCAATAACACAAGGAATTTTTAGCTCATTCCCCTTTTTGCCCTAACCTCTCGATTACTAGACTGGACGAGGATCTTCGATGAGGAGTTTAACTTTCAAGACTTGATTTGAATTAAGAATTTAGTTAAAAATATATTTTAACAAATAATTCCTTTGAGTTACATTTGAAGTATGTTACTTACTTGAGATAAAAGCTGGCGAAGATGAAATCAGTCAGCTGGTGGTTGGAGATCTTCTTCTTCTCTTTACTTCACCTTTCTTCAAATTTTGGCTTTACGTTTTATATATTTTAACTTTGTCCTTTTTATTGGACTTACTTTACAAAATGTATCTTTTTCAATAATGTAACCTTCAATATGTAATTCGTCTTTTGTGATATAAACTCTTGATCCTCCTTCCCTGCAACTAACTGATTTTTCCTTGCGCAGTGGTATTTAACACTGAATTTTTAGGGCATTTCCCTAATTTTGAGGGCAGGAAAAATCGACGCCAATGACCTTTCGTCTAAACCTTGATTTTTCCTTGTCTTACAAGGAACCCTAGGTAGGTCGACCCCTTCGATTTTAATCTAATTTATATATGTTGTAGTACATCGAAAACTAAAAGACACGTATTTTTTTTATCGGTCCAAAAACGGTTTAAAGGGGTGAAAACAGCCCCCAAAGATGGGCACCGAACGGGATGGTTTCTCAGTTTCGTATAGAAGCGCTTGACGTATTCGAATGAAACCAACGCTGAAATGTTTATATTGATGAGTCATCGAAAACGCAATCTAGGCTTTTTAGGGGAAAGGGTGTTTAAGGGGTTAACAACCCCTAATTTTATAATTTTATTTTGTACCGTAAAAACTATTGTTTCGATTCGAACGGAACCAACTGCATTTTGTAGAGGTCGAGGAACTAATCGATACGTATTTTGGGGTTTTTATGAAAAATTCGCTTTAAGGGGGCAAACCACACCTTTCGTTGCAATACCTTAAATTAATATTTAAAGAATTTGTTTCTCAATTATATTATTGTACGGCAGCACAGCCAAGTATATAATTTATTGAAATGTCTTCAAACACGAAAATAAGTTTATCTTTGACTTTGTTTCTAGGTGAGATCATCCCTGTATCGATAATTCCTGCATAGGCCCATTGTGAGAAACGATAAACTTACAGTGATTTCGAGTGTTGGAATTCTTCGGGACAAATGCCTCTCCTCGAAGTTATTCCATAAGCAACAAAAAATATAATTCAACTGGAAGGCAATACAAAAATTTGGGAAATATATAGTTAACTCATTCAGGAGTTCATTCTTACGCTTAATTATTTGCTTATGATGTTCAACTCTTCCTTCCACTTTACTCAACAAGTCTTTTTTAGGTTTTACCTATTCCGATTATTATTATTCATCAAGTTTCATGAATATAATATTTTAGTCTGCATTACAGTATATTCGTTCGGTCTCATGCTCTATAATTATTTACTAGAACTACTGGGTTTTTTGCATATATTTATTCAATTGCTGTGTATTTCTGATATTAGTGTACATATTAAACCAACATCATAATACGTGAATATAGTTTTCAGATTATAATCAGTTTTTATAGGTCGTGCAGTAATGGTATTCATCGAAAAAGTGTTGCAAGCAAAGTGATTTCTTACACCATGAACATCTTATTATTGCTACTTTCTCACAACCTTGAACATCACATTGAGGTCTTGACGATTGCCCGAAAGCAAATTCGACGGGGTTAACAAATTCTTCAGGTTTATCACTTGTGTAACCACTTTTGTACTATGCATATCGAAACAAATTTTGATACCTTGGCGAAGATAACTGATTATGAGTTAAAGATTGCAATTTGATTATGTTATTTCTTAAATGTAGATTGAGATCGTAATCAAGTAACAAAACAGCGTCTGAAAAATGTCGAACATAATTTTTCCATATTCTGAATCCATAAACATCAAGTAGTTGAATCCTTCCGGTTGGACCTTTTGGTATGATCATTGTTTTGATGCTTTTTCCACGGGGTGTAGCTTGCTTGACCACTTCTGTGCAATGTCCACTCCATGAATCTACTAAAAGTACGCTTTTTGAACCGATGTTAGGGGAAAAAACCTTTTCCAGCCACATCTTAAAGTGTTCTGGAAAATTCAATATAATGTTTGTTTTGACTTTAATTTTTCTTTGCATATGTAGAATTAACAAGTTTTAAATTTAGCTTTTTTTCTTATAGCTGAAAATACGAAAGAACGTAGGGTATACAAATACCTGACGTAAATTTTCCTGACTTGGAAGCAATCAAAAAGACATTACTCGGTTTAAATATGGTTGTCTCCACAACTAGTCCAAATTTTCCGGTAGGTTCTTTCAAAACAATGAAAAGTGGCGATAGTAATTTTCCCTCTGCAGGTATTGTGGGCTGTATAGTGTAGCTGTGAGTTATCGAAGACACTGACTGCACAAGGCACTCGACCTGTTTTGAGCCTTCTACTGCTAATGTTCGTCCTGAATGTATTTCTAATTGAAACCCACTTTGGTCTGAATTGTATATGTTTTGTAAGCCATATTGTTCAATAAAAGGTTTAATTTTATTAACAAAATTATCTGCATCTCTTTTCAAATCTGCTCCTTCTTCTACAGTTTTTCGGGTTACGAATTTATTAATTTTTCGAGATGTTATACGGTGAGCTTTCTTAAATTTCCACAATCACCAATCGGAAGCCTTAAACCGTACGTCTTTAAATCCCATTTCTTTCTGTGCTTGTAGGGCCCACCTTCGAAGATCCACATCATGAACAATTAAACCGGCGTCAACAGCACTTTTCAGATTATCCAACGTAAATTGAGAAATGCGAGCTAGTTTTTCCATGCATGTCCCACCTTTACTGAATTGATGAGCCCAACGTTTTAATTGACTTTTATATTTTTCTTTTTTGAATCGGTATTTGACAATGTCTACGCTCAAGTTCTTTTTCTTTCCGCTCCTCCAAAATTCGATTGCTCTTCTTTTATAATCATAGCTCAAATCTTCTTCATCGTTCGAACATGTATCGGATGGTGTTCCAGAACTCCATTCCATCACATTATCTTCTATAGGATTCGCCTCACACTCTTTATAGGGCTCTTGAAAATCGAAAGTATTTTCTTCAATATATTCCACCCCATAAAAATCTTGCATACTTTGCAGTAAAATTTTTTCAGTATTATTTTTCAATTCGCGTTCTTCATTATTAATATGGCTTTCAGCAATGTTCATCGCTTCAAACGTGATCAACAAAAGTCGTATAACATTTAATGGATTCACAATCATTTTATACTACGTGTACAATAACAGTATATATTTCACTTTAATGTCCCGTGAGAAACTGATATTTGTCTTCAAAAATTGCTTTAAGAAATACGAAAATATACGCAGAACCTAAGCCAGATAAGCACGCAGCCAAAGCGATAAGCAAAGATACTGATCGAAGCACGTAGCTTAAGATATGGAGAAGTTACGTTCTATCTTTAAGTACCACAACTACGCATAACCATCACCTACGCATAACTATAACTACACACAAATCTATTTTTCGAATAATAGTGACATATTTGTTTTCGCTGGAGTAAATAACTTGAGAAATCAATGGACTCGGGGAGATAAGTGGGAAAAACAACGAGAGAGATTATCAAGAAGACAAGACGATAAGACAAGGTGATAACGACAATGAGGTACACCATGGAGTTTAGTAAACGGGCGCCGAAACCGAGATAATGCTATCCAGACGTACTTCTATGTATCATTTAATATAAATTTGCAAAGCGTAGCATTAAAGTGTGTACCATAATTTAATATACGTATGCATACGTACATATTATACTATTCTTTATACTGAAATAACATTTTTTACATCTTGCTAAAAGGGGCTTGGCGGTAGGGATTCCCTTCAAATGTATTAAATTCTACGTTCTATGGTTCATCACAGTTGAACCTATGCTTTATTTCCTTCATAATAAATAAATCGTAACTCACAATGGGCCTACGTAGGAATTATCGATACAGGGATGATCTCACCTAGAAACAAAGTCAAAGATAAACTTATTTTCGTGTTTGAAGACATTTCAATAAATTATATACGTGGCTGTGCTGCCGTACAATAATATAATTGAGAAACAAATTCTTTAAATATTAATTTAAGGTATTGCAACGAAAGGTGTGGTTTGCCCCCTTAAAGCGAATTTTTCATAAAAACCCCAAAACACGTATCGGCTAGTTCTTCGACTTCTATAAAATGCAGTTGGTTCCGTTCGAATCGGAACAATAGTTTTTACGGTACAAAATAAAATTATCAAATTAGGGGTTGTTAACCTCTTAAACACCCTTTCCCCTAAAAAGCCTAGATTGCGTTTTCGATGACTCATCAATAGAAACATTTCAGCGTTGGTTTCATTCGAATACGTCAAGCGCTTCTATTCGAAACTGTGGAACCACCCCGTTCGGTGCCCATCTTTGGGGGCTGTTTTCACCCCTTTAAACCGTTTTTGGACCGATAAAAAAAATACGTATCTCTTAGTTTTCGATGTACTACAACATACACTGCCGGTCAAAAGTATGGAAACGCTTTTCGTAATTTCGAGCCACACTAAAAGTTCGATTGCTCTGCCAAAAAAGTAGGTATTCCAATTTAGCGAACGGGCTTTTAAAGAGTACATATTCAGCTTCGTTTCCGTTTTTTTAAATATTTTTTGCGATTTTTTTTGGACCCGGTACACAGTTTTGAACATGGTCGTTTTTCGTCTTTTTTTTAGCTGTTCAAAATTGGGCGCAGCATCCATGGAAATTTTTTTCCATGATTTTTCCCATTGAAAACTTTAAAGAGGGAGCACAAGCTTCAATTTTGTTTTTTATAAAGTTTCGTACGATTTTTTTTTGCAAAAATATGCCTTTTTTGTATAAAAAAGAGCATTTTCAAAAAATTCGGCATAACAAAGAAACCACAGGTTTTTATTGAAAGTGTCAAGAGGATAAAAAGTTGCGTGCGGTCATATTCGATACTCTAGAATTTTTTCAAAATTTTTGTTCAAGATTTTTTTTTTCATAATTTCTCGTCGAAACTCCGATTGAAAGGGTGGCTTAACTCGAGAACCATGAAGTTTAAGGCAAAATATTAAAATAGAAAATGTTTTTATTCTTCAATTTTCTCTTCGCTCGAATTTTTTCAGAATTTTTTTCGAAATTTTTTTCAAAATTTTTTTCAATCAAAAAATAAATTTTTTTTTTTTTATCAGAAATTTTTTTTTCAATTTTTTTTGACATGACAAACAATCATGTCTCTTACCTTATTTATACTCGTTTTTCATCGAAAAAACCGCCCTTGGCTGCGATCACTGCTCGTACGAGTCGCGGCATCCGATTGATTAGTTTCTCAATTTTATCCAGCTCCAGACTGGACCAAGCTTTCTGCAGCTTTTGCCATAAATCCTCGGCAGATGTGGGGCAGGTTCTTCTGACTTCCCGGTCAAGTTCTTCCCAGAGAAGTTCGATGGGATTCAAGTCTGGCGATTGCGGAGGCCACACCATATTCGTGATGACATTTTTCGCTTCCTTGTTCTCCAGATATCCTCTGCAAAGGCGAGAACTGTGTTTAGGGTCGTTGTCCTGTTGCATAATGAAACCACGACCGATAATCCTCAGACCCGATGGAATCGCATGCCGAATAAGAATCTGTTTATAATTTTCTTTTTTCATTATTCCTTCGACTTTGATTAAATCTCCGGTGCCGTGACCAGAGAAACAGCCCCACACCATAACCGACTCACCCCCATGTTTAACCGTGGGTAATAAGCACTGAGGTGCCATTATTTCCCCGGGGTTTCTTCTAACGAAAACTCTTCGACGGGACCCGAAAATCAAAAATTTTGACTCGTCCGTCCAGAGCACATTTCTCCATTGTTCAATCGTCCATTTTTGATGTTTAAGGGCCCATTCGTATCGTTTTTTTTTATTAATAGGACGCAACAATGGTTTTCTAACGGCAGCACAGCCTCTGAGACCAGCACTGATGAGACGCCGTTTTATTGTCGACAGCGATATCGAGGTTTGATTTGAATTATTAAATTTCGCTTGTATTTCACTCGCTGTCAATCTTCGATCTCTCTTGCTTGTAACAACGATATTTTTATCATCGCTAGATGTTGTAACTTTTGGTCGGCCTACGCGACGACGATTCGTGCAGGACCCGGACTCTTTGAATCTCGCGAGCGTTGTATATACTCCTTTCAACGAAATCTTCATAGCCTTAGCAATTTTCCGATACGATAAACCAGTTCTGCGCAATGCAATTATACCACCTCGTTTATCAATAGCGATTTCTTTTTTTCGTGCCATTTCTACGAATAATAGTATATGAGCTAGGCCGGTTCAAACTCAGGGATCTCAGGGGGGTGCGGGGACGGGGGAGCGCGGGGTCCGGTGCGGGGAACGCTGCGGTGCGGGGAAGGGACTGTTGCGGGGGGAGGGGGTTTGTGGAGGGGATGGTTGAGTGAGGGCGGGAGAGAGAGACGGAAGAATGGTGTGAGAGGGGGGGGGGGGGGAAGGAAGAGATGAAAAGATGGGGTGAAAGAATATATAAATTTTTTTTTAACACTTTTTTTACACTTCTCTTTTCCATAATTTATTATAAAACAAAATTAATTTGAATATTTGGAAATACAAATTTATATAAAATTCGATTTTAAAATGAATTGGATATTCATCAGTCACAATTTTTAATTCAATTAAAAACTATTTTTTTTTTTCAATATTCAATTTTATGGGACTCCATCTCCTGGAACAGAAAAATGCCCCCCCCCCATTCTTAATTTTATGTTTTTTTTTTTTTCATGAAGAAAGGGGTAATGAATTAAAGGACACAATTACTCACCATTATTTTTGCAATGCAAACAAGTGTCGTATGCCATGAAAATGGAAAGGGGCCGATCGCAATTATGACACCAAGAATCCTCCAGTATATTATACGGGCCCACAAGATGGTTGGCGTAGCTCTCAACGCGACCATAGACCTCCGGGTCCCGAGAAAAACAGTCGTGACATATCCTATTATTCATCCGATCTGAATAATAAGATATTATCCGACAGGTCCGCGTTGCTGGTATAATCGCAAGTGCCGTCGGTCGCGGGAGTCGCCGATGTATCGACTCCCCCTCGTCAACGGAAGAATCGGATTCGAATCCTTCATCCGATTCAATCGCCTCCGCAGGCTCAATCTCGTGGAACTCAACGTCCCGGCCATAGTACGCAAAATCATTCTCCAGTTCGTTGAGGATGTTGTTCACATCCTCGTCATTAACATCATCGTCATCATCGTCATCATCGTCACCAGCATCATCTTGATCATCACCATCATTACGATGAGCTCGCACATTTTCACCATGTCCGTCGTGATTGTCGTAATCATCGTCGGAGATATCGACAATCATGGGATCGATTCTCGGCACACTTGGATCACGATCATTATTAATGACATAATTAATAATTTCGACATCATCGTCGGCGATGTCGATAACCATATTTTCATTATCTTCATAATTCACTTCATCATCACTAACGAGATCGATGATCTCCACCACACTTTTGCCCGATTCGAAATTTCCCGACATTTTTTATAGTTTTTGGCGAAAATTGAACTGTTGCAAGTTGTAATGTCACCGACAGGTTTTTGAGGACTGATTTTTTTTTTGGCGTAAGGGAAATGCCCTTTTAAAGACTTTACAGAAAGAGGAGTGGGGTATGGGTTACCTACTATTGAAACTTCATCTATTCGTAAGTATTGCATTCCTTCCAACAGTTTTCTTGAGAAAAAGTTGGAAACTCTTACCTTTTTTTTTTCCCAAACGAAAAAAAAAATCTGTGGAAATGACCACTTGGGGGAGGATTGCTAAGAACCTGCAATAACCGGTGCAGTAGGAAAAAAAAAAAAAAAAAAGGGGGGGCATAGACTAGTCCCCGAGAAAAAAAAAATTCAGACGTTGCGGGGTATCTGTGACACACCCATCACAATTCAATTTCGTTTCAAAGACGTAGGAAGACTTTTCATGGTATAATTCAGTAAAACGAAAGATGCCGACACCTGTATTTCCCATGATTGAGTCATTGTTTCTCACAAGATGCATTTCAAGAATTTTTTACTGTAATGCCGCATTCTTTTTTCAATTTAGGTTCAACCCAGTACTGTGAAAAGTACTGATTTGTAAGTAAACGTGAAGTAAACAAAAAAAAAATAACTATTAGATGATTGAGATTGGACGCGACCTGACCCAGCTGTAGGCCTAGAAAGGGGCAATGCGTCTGGAAGAGAGATGGAAGGGGTAAGATGCTTTGAAGAATAATGATGAAAGAGTGAGAATGAGGGAGGCAACCAGATGGAAAGATACATGAGTGCGAGAGAGAGAATGAATGAAAAAAGATGCTTGAAGGAGCATTTCAAACAATACTATGGAACATTCTTGAACCAATCAAATACTCTAGTTTAGTTTCCCACTCTATACTTTATTGAGTGAATCTGGGAAATTTGGGAAGCGATAGATTTAGTTGAGAGGACGCATAAGATTGTTACGTTTCGAGTTGAATCGGTTCACAGTGTATTTGTATTATAAAACAAATTATACACCAAAGACGACGGTGTGTCAAGGACTTGTACTGGAAACGAAGGAGAAATCTGTCAAATAATCACATGGCTCGACCATTCACGACTCCTCATTCGATGTCCTCCAAATCGAAGATGAGACTCCCATCTCAGAGTAAAGGGCTGAATCGTCTCAATCTGCAAGAAGAGTTAAATACCGAGTTTCCTGGCCCGTCTACTCAAAAACCTCGCGAGGATGTCAAAAGGTCCCTTGGATTGACTACTACACTCTCCTCTTCGCATACACCTCACCACGACCTGGCCCAGAAAGACTTGGAAGAAATATAAAAAATCATTTCACAAGTTGAGCTCAAGATGGAAAGGTGTGCGAGTATGTATGCAATCCATCCGGCGAAAGAACCCTGGACGTTAACGGAAAATGAGCTCGAATCTATTCCGAAGGCTTTGCTCCTGAGACATTATAGTAATTTCATTCCTGTGCTGTGGGATCGTTTACCCGAGTATTTGCAGTGTGATGTTGAAGTGCAATCGTATCACTGGTGTTTCGATCATTTCAATCCACCCTGGATGCGAAGTCATATTGATGCTCCTAGACCCAGACGTCGAAATTGTGAAAAGTGTTTTATCATGGAAAGACTTGTAAACATCTACGCCATTCTACGCACCAAAAATCCCCGTGAAATGACATCGGAGGAGCTTCAAATTATATCTCCAACCATCTTTAAAAAATACTTTGGAGAATATACTGATATTCTGTGGGATCGTTTACCAGAATATTACAAATCCGATGGTGAGATTGAATCATTACGTCGTTGCATCAAACATTGGAACACATCGTCGATGCATGATCATGTCGACGGTCCAGCACCTCTTCGTCGAAACTGTAAAAAATGCTCTGAAGAACGTGCTTGAACAAGTTCAGATTGCAGGTGTTTGTCGGTGAGATCAAACTGTAAAAAAAAATGCTCTGAAGAACGTGCTTGAACAAGTTCAGATTGCAGGTGTTTGTCGGTGAGATCAAATGAATGACACGTATGAGCCGGTGTGGGACGAGGGAGGCTGCATCGATGAGAGCGTCGATCAAGTTTGAACCTGTTTTTAACGTTGGAAAATGTGTAGTTGGGGATGATTCAGTTCCAGGGAAGGGGTAGCATAATACATGATTGAACTAATTTTTCCGGGAAGTGGAAGGGGATTGGACTTATGGAAGGGATGGATGGTACAAATAGTCGAGCATGGAAGAGATCAGCATCAATTCACAGCTCTAGAAGCTTCGTACAAGTCGTGATTTTTGAAAAATCTCTTAAAACCTCCACATTCGACAACGATGGCGTTCTCTGGTATCAACGACATCACTAAGCGGTCCGAGTATCTGCCCACGAAAAAACTAAAAGATCTTGAAGTCAATGGTGATTATGGAATCTCTGATATTCGATCGGCAAAGACTAAGTACGGCCCAAGATACGTCGTGGAAGTGCAGAGTGAATTCACCGTCTTCCTGCCACCCCGAGTCGTCAAGGCATTTGAACAAGATCCTGAGGCATATGAAAAACTATTGGAAGCTGCTCATACTGGAAAACTCATTATGAAATACATCGGCGGAGATTGGAACGGCGTCGAGTTTCATGAAATTTCAACGTGAATAAAAAATATATAAAAATCTCTGTAATGTGAAGGAGGAGAAGGAGGAGGAGGAGGAGGAGGAGGAGGAGGAGGAGGAAATTTTGTATAAATAAATTAGAAAAAAAAAAAACCATTTCAAAAATGTTTTCTTTATTCAAAGATCCCTCGTTTACGTAAGGCATGGTATACATATAACCAGCTTTTCAAAGCTTTTACATTCATCGTTGCACAGTTGAATTTCAATTCGTTGGTATGGTGGTGGGGGCAATTCGATGTAGTTTTTAATAATTTCTTCAACGATGGGCAGTCCAGAGACTCCAAATCAACAATCTCCGTTGACAAATCCAAGAAGCTCGCTAACCACGAAGACTTTTCACAGCCTTTCACAAATATGGTGTGAGCGTGTTGTAAAATTGCTTGAATTATAGGTTTTGCTGCGTCGTATGGTATAAGACCATAGTCCCATGATATTCCATGGAAATTACGTTGCAACCATTTATTCATGGTTCGATATTTTGCTGGTAGCGTGTCCCATGCGTATGGTGGTTCGAAGAAGAGCGTTAGAGGTTCAGCGTTTTTCACATCTGCTCGAATAATTGAAATTTCTTTGAGGATAAACTCGTTGATGGGCCCCTTGAAACCTTGTAGATCAACGATAAACTCCATCTCGACTGATGTCCAGTGTGGTCACTTCAGCCATTTTATACCAATTTTTTCACCCCACCACTCAAGGGATTATACTCTACAATACGATCATGTAGAATGAGGCAGTATGCACATGTCTGCGCAGGTACATTCGTTTTCATTTCAAATTCGAGACGTACATCCACAGGTCCAGACTTGAGAGAATCATTTTGTTTTGAGCAATCAATCACAACGAGAGGTGCATATTGTAAAAATTCCTTTTTGTTCAGCCATGGTTCAGCCTCCTTATTGTAGTACATAGATTGAAAGTTTGTATACATGTCGTAGAGTAATGCATACTGATTTTGCTGTATATTCAGATTCATGTTGCCATATGGATAACATTGTGAATTTAAGTATAGTTTCACATCGGTCACGTCACAATGATCGAAACAACTCACATTCTTTGTCTTATTATTTTTTCGTCCCGTTTGAAATGCAAGAATTACATATCGTGGTTTTTCCAGTTGTGTTGAAGTTTTGACAGACCACACATGTTTAGAGGTGATGGGCAACAATGGATATTCATACAATTCCCATGTACGGAAACTCATGGAAATTGGTGTGTCTTTGGCGATAAACTTTAAAAGTTGAATTTTGCGTTGATCCGCGACGGTAACGTATGGTACAAGCCATTCGATTTTCTGTAATGTGAGCCTATAATTTTCAGCGGCTGTCTGTATTATGGCATTGTCATCAGTGCGTGATCTGGTCAAAATCAATTCATGCTTCGCATTCACCATCATTTTTCGGTAATCTTCAGCAAAGCCCAGCAGCATACTCAACGGTACGCATACATCAAAGTTACCCGCTGCATCCACGATTCGTTTTGTTTCTTCAACATCGAGCCAACCAGTGTTTTCAAGCATCGAGCTCTTGGCAGGTGTAAGAGATGTATATCCCTTAATGAGAGACGTAACACCCGGATTCTTATTACGATCAATTTCTATTGCATTAAGTTCATAGCGTACTTCTTCGAATAAATGACATATGGCATTGTTGACGAGACTCGTTGCATTTAACGCTGTACCATCGTCCTTTGTCAGTTTTCCACAAATGTGAATTGAACTTTTGCTCGGTAGGATTGATAAATCTTGATGCTGAATTGAAATACGTATTTCATCACTGTTGTTATATGTTGACGATGCGTATGGTTGATGAGCATGAACCTCATAATGTATGATGGATTCATCGAAGATAATGGGTGTCTGAATGTTTACGATTTCTTCCTCCATTGCGCGCAACAGATGCACAACGTACAAAGTAAATAATTTCTTACACGCGAACTCCACGAATCTTGAGTCCCAAACTCTTCAATAGTAGCAGGTTTTGCGGTGTTAGCGCTTTGAGCGTTGATCGACGACTGGTTTCGCGATCCCATGATGCTGCCTTATTAATATTACGATTGTAGACTATGCCCATCGAGATTTTATATGAAGTCGTATGGTGATAACTTCGCCGCGGAAATTTATTAAATCACCGTCTTGATCCACAATACGAAGTTGTATATTGTCGATTCGGTGAGTCGTGATTGGTAGATAAATGACGCTCGATGGTACTTCGATGATTTTGTAGCCCGCCGGCACAGATGGGAAAAATTCGTGAATTGTATGTACTTTTCGCCCGTTGATGTATGCGCCGGTGGTTATGTTACACTCGACTCGTATGGCGTTCACTTTAAGAATGGATACCGGCAGATCAGACACATGTCTTTTATTGGCTTCCAATAGGCCTGATGCAAAGCCTAGCAGAGGTCCAATCGAGTTGTTCGATGTGAAACGAATAGGCTGATTACATTCGATTTCACTACGCAGTGTATTATTATTCGGTTTGAGCTGAATTTTTATGTTTTTACGTGTCAATTCAGCTTGCAAATATTTTTCAATATCCTCTATTTCATAACTCCCCGTTGGTATGGTCAACACTTGCGTTCCAACATGAAATTCATTGCAGCCAATGTCAATATTGGGAATTGAATTAAATGTGAGCAGCTCAACAAGTCCGAGAGTATAATTTTTATCGGGCGATAATTCGATGGGGGGAAAGAATTGTGCCTCGAGAACAGATGAAGATCCAGATACGGTGATCGTTAAACTATCATCCATGATGCTTGCAAAGAACTAAACACATAGCTCTATAGTCCTCATTTATATAGCACATATTTGGCTCGACGATTCAACTGACCGCATAAAAACTTTAAACATAAATGTCCACATATTATTGCATCATATTCTTGATACTTTTTATAATTATATTTAACGCTACCAACATTGAGATAATTCAGAAGTTCCGGTGGAGGTGGGAGATTGCCAAAACTGTCAAAGTATATGACTTTTTCGTCAATCTTTTTATATGCAACCCAGTGTGTTCCAGGGCCCACATTTTCATCCAAATTCACAATTGCTGATTCTTGCTTGAGGGGTCCGCTTGCAGGTAAAGTATCACGCATGAAAACCCCTCGAAAATGACGAATTTTCATGGCTTTCGCATACTTCAACAGATCGATGTCGGTGAGAGGTTGATGCGGTAGCGTAATTATACGTTTTTTGGCCCGATGTGAAGACCTAGACCCTGCTTGTACGGTTTCAAGTGTAAACCTTTACCCAAAGCAATGGCCTCAATTGTTTGGTTATGTCGCTTATTTTCATCCAATTCCCTTTTGGCCGCTTGAGCAGCATTTACAGCGCTGGCTATTGCCGCACTTCCACCAGACAATGCACCAACGGCGCTAAGGCCGGCGAAGAGGGGTATGAGAAAAGGCAATAAACCACCGGTTTTTCGGGGGACAGGTAGAATTCGAGGTGTGCGTACTTTAACGCCTTTTACACAGGCACGCGCACCTTTTAATGCCGACATGACGACTTTACGAGGGTCATCACTACGAATCATCGCTTTCCTCGCAGCACTGATGACCTTTTTCAGGCAAACACTCTTCTGCGGCTTTCTCACCGCTCTCTTCATACCCAAACCAAACTTCCTTTTTGCCTTCATAATGTTTGTCACAGCCCAAGCACTTGCTCTCTCACCAAGACTAGCGTCTTTTGAGGTTACACGTTGCCAGGCTTGTTCAGCCAACACTTTATCCGCCAAATGTCTCGCTTCTAGATTATCGCGATTTTTCGAATATGCAATATCGTGCTCTTTGCAAGCAGCGTCCAATGGGTTTATGCCAGGATCACCACGGGCAAGACGTTTAACCAATTTTGTACCAGGTCCGCAATATTGGTAGCCAGGTAGATGTAATTCCACGGGGAGATTATTGAGTACACTGTTGACTAAACCTTTACCAGGTTTATGGTGCACAATCATCACCGGCGGCTACAACTCGACTGAGCATTATTTGCATTATAAAGTCGCATTTATACGATTTTTCCGATCAGTCATATGAGAGATGGTGTCGAAGAAACAAGGTGGTCAACTCCCCATAATAAACTTCGATGAATTTGTTGATGGTGGTGGTGGTCGTGGTGCAACGAAAAATAAGCGTCATGGGAATATACTACCTGACAGTATTCGTGCCGTGTTTTGTGGTCCATCGAATTGTGGAAAAACTAATGCTTTACTCACGCTGCTAATACATCCAAATGGTTTGAGATTTGAGAATATATATCTCTACTCTAAATCGCTGAAGCAGCCAAAATATAGACTGCTCGAGCAATTACTTCGACCGGTGGACGGAGTTGAATATTTTCCATTCAATGAGCATGAACAAGTTATCACACCAAGTGATGCCCGTCCAAATTCCATATTCATCTTCGACGATATAGCATGTGAAAAACAGGATAATGTGAGAGCGTTTTTTTCCATGGGACGACACGAGATTGTAGACAGTTTTTATCTTTGTCAAACATACACTCGTATTCCGAAACATCTCGTGAGAGACAATGCAAATTTTGTAGTGCTATTTAAACAGGATGATATGAACCTTAAACATGTGTATAATGACCATGTGAATACGGATATGACTTATACATACTTCAAAAACATGTGTGTAAAATGTTGGAAGTTAGACAAGTATGGATTTATTACGATTGACAAGGACAGTGAATTGAATGCCGGTAGATATAGAAGAGGATTCGATTCTTTCCTAACTATTGATAATAAATGATTGCTCATTGTGGTATGAGAGACAGTCTTAAGTCTAACTTGCTTGCGTCAACATGAAGAGCAAAGAACTTTTGAGAGAAAAGGATGTATTGTGTGAACTTGCCAAGGCGAGTGATGCGATTAGACGAAAACATCGAAAGTTAAAAAGTGGTCGCGATACTGCACAGCAGAAAATGCAAGATGTGTTTAAACCGATCGTTGGACCGTTAGAGGAGCTGGTTTCATATAACAAAAATCTGAAGCATGAAATTAAGGATGAAAAAGTGAATATCAAGAAGGAGGAGGAGGAGGAGAAGCATGAAGAAAACAGCGCGCTCCATGACATTTCTTCTAATACTATTTGGCATGAAGCAATTGAAGGTGATGCAGAGCCCTTAGCTGATGCTGATAACTATGCAGACTCCTTAGCTGACGACGACGACGACGACGACGACGATGACGCCGAATCATCTGAAGATGCCAATGCTTTAATACATGAATATCTGGGACTGCTGCGTAGCAATAAAAAAACAAGACTGGATGTCATGTATGGAGTACGAAATCTTGCAAATGATAAATTAATGATCGGTAACTCACCGATTCAGTTCGCAGATGATCATATTCATGTTGGAGACAAAAAGTATTCGAAACGTATTGGCTTGGTTGAGTTGTTGTTCAAAAAAGAGCCTGAGTTGAAATATGTATCACCAAACGATTTGGAGGATTACTCGAAAATTGTTATTGCTACGAATGTTCATAGAAAATATTATAAACGTAATGGTGCAATACGCCATGATAAATCTTATAAATTTAAAAATTATATATCGAAAATACTGGAGCAAAATGGCGGGCATAAAGGTGGCGGTGGTGGTGTGCCCACGTATAAGGTGGCACGAAAAAATACCTCTTTCGACTATGTTTATTGGGATGATCCGAATGAACTAGTGGATCGTCTTCGTCTACTACTCGCATCACAAGCTGCCGGGAACTCCTCCCATTCCAACGGGATTATATCAATTATTGAGGAATTACGTGAGGCTAAAATCATTTATTAACATGTGCAAGCTCTTTTTTTTCACGCATTCACAACATGACCGTCGATGTGTTCGGACGCCAATTGAATAGAGGTGGTGCGGGTCCTCCCGGTAAACCAGGTGCTGGATTTAAGACTACAGCAGACGGTGATTATGATTTGGAAGGAAAACGGCTGGTCAATGTTGGTTCGCCGATAAAAGATGATGATGCTGTAAACCTCCGTTCGTTTATCGATGGGACTAATCATAACACGGTCTTACTACGTGATTCAACGAAACAATTTTTTGAATCGAATATAACGGCTCTTGAAAAGCGTGTAAAAGTTGATCTCACCAACCTCCGTGCTGAAATAGACAATTTGAAAAGTGCGATCAAGGATCTCAACGGTGACGTCAGACTTTTAAAAGATGTCAAAATCGGTGAGAAGCGGAAAAAGCCTTCAAACAACTATCTTCAATCTATGATGAAAAGCGTTGCAGGGGAGAAATAATGAGTGAAAAGAAACGTGCTGTGGTGGAGGAGTTGCATAAGCCAGCTCGGCGAAACTATCCACGTCGACATGTGGATATACGTGGCCTGGATGAGACGTGGCAAGCTGATCTTGTAGATATGTCTGCATATGCACAACACAACTCCAAGCATAAATTTCTCCTCACCGTCATCGATATA
Organism: Rhimphoctona megacephalus; assembly: GCA_963989365.1. Classification (NCBI taxonomy): domain Eukaryota; kingdom Metazoa; phylum Arthropoda; class Insecta; order Hymenoptera; family Ichneumonidae; genus Rhimphoctona; species Rhimphoctona megacephalus. Next base: position 18,828,220 of record OZ022420.1, read on the forward strand.
TTTTCGAAATTCGCCTGGGCCAAACCATTGAAGAGTAAGAGTGGGAAAGATGTCACCGCTGCAATGGAGTCAATTCTCAGCAAAGGACGCATACCGAAAAACCTTCACGTCGATCGAGGAAAAGAGTTTTATAATACAGACTTTAAGGCTTTGATGAAAAAGAATAATATACACTTGTATTCTACATATAGCAATTTAAAAGCATCAATTTGTGAGCGTTTCAACCGAACGCTTAAGAATAAAATGTGGATTGAATTTAGTTTTCGCGGAAACTGGAAATGGATTGATATTCTCGATATGTTAATTGCAAAATATAATGATACTGTACATCATACTATTAGAATGAAGCCGAAAGATGTTGACGCGACGAATGAAAAACAGCTATTGCGTAATGTTTTCAATAGATTAGACGTGGGGAAACGAGCAAAATTAAAAATTGGCGATAAAGTACGCATAAGTAAATTTAAGAATGTATTTGAGAAAGGTTATACTCCAAACTGGACTACAGAAATTTTTACAATATATCGAGTGAGAAAAACTAATCCAGTCACATATAATATAAAAGATTATCAAGATGAGCCCATCGCAGGTGGCTTCTACGAACAAGAGCTACTTCGTGTTAAATACCCCGATATATATCTCATTGAAAAAGTGTTGAAGAAGCGTGGTAGTCAGTTGCTTGTAAAATGGCTAGGTTTCGACAATGCGCACAATAGTTGGATAAATAAGGATGATTTGTAAAATAAAAAAAAAAAAAAAAAAAAAAAAAAAAATGTGAAAATAGACTGGTTTTTTTTTTTTTTGTACCCCTCCTCCAATTGTCCAATGACTTACTCTGAGACTCGTACAGGTCAGCTCCATACCCTTGCATTGCAGATGCCTCGGAAAAGCAGGTAGAAAGAAAAAAAAAGGACTCATAGACTATAAAATGGTTCTTTATTTTCACACAAAATATGTACAATGTTTGAAAATTCTCTCTCTCTCTCTCACTCTTGAACGCATATATACAATCTATCACTTCAACTCGGTTTTACATAATACTTTAATTCGCATCTCCTTCGAGAATGTTTATGGGGATCTTGTAGTGGCCCCATGGCAATGTTTCCACCGCCCCCGGTATAATATAGCGCTTGTCATCATGCGGGCTCAGGGCAACTTTTGTTTCTGAGATAGTATATACCTGATGCAATGTTGAACGAATTGCCGATTGACGACGCGTCACTTCAGTCTCTTCGTTTAAACATTTTACAAAATCGTTGAAGGTTATAGTTTTCGCGACTACATTGCTCTTTATACCCTTAACTTTTTTTACATCTTTTTTACCCTCGACACGCGTAGCATACATTTTTGACCTGAGCCCCACAAACTCTGTCATAATCGATCCATTATTCTCATCCTTCATGAGACCCGGGACCTTTTTATTAACAAGCGGAATATTGTATACATTGTCAATGGGATAGTCACTCGTATCAAATTTGGCAAGATTTTCTCGCATATCTCGGTAAACGTCATCACACTCAATTTCATATATTAAACTATCAGTATCTGTATACAATACTGTACATTTATCACCATACATCGGAGTCATAAACTCGTGATGAAACGCATACAGACAGGTTTTCGATATATCGAGAATGGACATACCTACATATATTGGTTTGTCAAATTTCACTTGAAGATTACGCAATTCGACAGCTATCAAGTCTTCTGTAAAGATACTGCGACTATGAAAATTTGGTTTTGCAATCATCGCTTCAGCTCCATGTGTACCATCCCACTTTGTTAACAATTTAACTTGTCTCCGTTCGCGCACATCTTCCATTGTTTTTCCAAACACCGCATTATTCATTAATTTGTACATATTTTTATCAAAATCATTCGTTGCACGCGTTCTCAACCCTGTGTTTAGATCAATGTAGCCTGCTAACCATGGAGCCTCAGTAAACCGTAATATTCGATGTATTTTCTTGAGTTTGAGTCCATGACTCAGGCAGTGTTGTAGAGTTTGATAATGAATAATATAACGTTCTTTATCGAAAACGGTTGCGAGCAATTTTTCCTGCTGCTTACCCGGGGGTTTACCATGTTCGGGACAAAAAGGCAAGTCTTTGTGCTTATCATGCAACTGCGTAGAATACTCCAAATCAACTTCGAGTATATAACCTTTCCCCGGTTCTGGTGAGTTTATGTCAAAATTCGAGACGTCTTCGAGAAACTCAAAATCACGATATGGTAATGGCATTTTCATCGCACTTCCATATAAATTATTTACATCATAGTACATAAGGTATGTGGAACCTTGCGATGGATCAAACGACTCCATATATTTATTGTTTGCACGAGCATATCTCTTCGAACATTGACTTAAACCACCACGTATACCTCTTTCAATGAATAACACCATATCAATATCGGTCAGCAATTCAAATTTGATCTTCGTATATTTGAGCATTGCATCCCAGGTGTACCCCGGGAGAGTGAAATAATATGCAGGGTCAAGGCTATAACTTTGTCGACAACTATCTCGAAAGTTTTCAAAAATGTCTGCCAACAAAAGTACATCCGTTTTCAAATAAAGATCGCTATATTCCCCCAGAGTTTGAATTGAAAATCGCTCCCAAACTGTTTGAGCATGTTCATACTCACTCTCTGAAACTGTGGTGTCTGCTAACGAACTGTAAAAAGCATCGCGAGGTGGAAGCTGTTTATCATTTAGCTTTTCAAAAGCATCAATGTATTCATACGGGAATACTCCTTTTCTAGTTAAAAGAGCAAAGTCATCATTTGAGATGTTTGGAAATTGCGATCTTAAGACTGTTAGCTTATCAGTTAACAGTAGTGATGCTAATTTGTCGAGTCCAGAATTCAAAAATTTAAACGAATCAATAAAGCGGAGTTTTATCTGTTTTCTATAGTCATTTGAAGATGATTTAACGGCCTTTGAAAACGAAATGTATTTTTCTTTTGTTAAAGGGAGCAAATCGATTTGCCCTTCAAACGCTGTGGTCACTTCCTTTATTATAAAATGCGCGTCGTAGCCTGATAAATTGTGAAAAACGATCGGAATGAAAAATGATTGTTTGTAATTCAAATTACAATTATTATGAGCCGGACCGCGAAACTGTCCCGTTAGGTGGCAATGATCACGTACGCGGCACTCATTTCCCTCAAAGGGTTTTTCACAAATGTGACAGTTTACGTCCTCTCGAAATTTTTTCCATTCCGCTGGCGACAATTCTTTCATCGGTACATTTGTTAATAAAATTCTTTCCACGCGTAATGATAAATCCTTCAATTGTTCAACGAACCACTCAATACAATCTTCACCACGACGTGAATAGTATCCCGATAAGGACGAGTCGTATGAACAGCTAACGTAAAACCCTACGCTAAAAACTTTATGATGGTGCTGCCTATTCTGTTCTCGTTCTCGCTCACCAGTCTTTTCCAACACACACTCGAGGTCGGCATAGACGATGAATGGTAGGCGCTCCTTCCGATTATGATTTGTGAATTCCAGCCATTTGTCATCTTCTGCTGGTAATAGAATCGCACAATCATTCATCTTCCCACAGTCCACCTCATGAGCTTGTAGCTTTCCTTCCGTTGGAAAATAGTGCAAACACCTGTAAAATAAATATTGAATCATTACCACATATTTTGAGATTCGTAAAAAGTTGCGAATATGAGAAATTTACTCACCGATCACAAATATATTTTTTATGGTTCTTCCTGCTGAGTTGAGTGCTCACTAGGCGGGATAGATCTTTAATCCACGCAAAGTGTCCAATTCTGTCCCCTTCCTCACTTTCGATGTATAATAAATTGACGTGTCTCCCTCTTTTGTGCTTGGCAAGGTGAAGAGGCGCAATACCACTTTCCGTTATACCATACACATTTATTGAGACATCGTTCAATTGTTCAAACTTTTTCACTTGATTCAGCGTCATGGGAAAGTCAATGTCTTGAAGGTTCAGAATCGTCGAGTAGTGCGGGTATGAACTTTCACGATCACCATTTCGTTCTGCTGGATGGAGAGAAGCAACCACGGCCCATGCGAAACATGCGGTATCATTTGATTTAACGTTGACAACCGCTCTTTTCAACATTATTTCTCGCGGCAACCGAATGTGACACCCTGCGCTCATTGGATTGTATTTATTAATGTTTACAGTCAGATTGGTTATCGAAAGCAATGTCCACCCACTATCACGTTCTTGAAACTCGTCAAGTGATGCCAACGTTGGCTCAAGCACTCGCTCTCCATACCATTCTTTCAAGTCTGACGTCTGGAAAAGTCCCACATTTGCCGTATTAATGCTTTTATGAGCACGCTGATCACCCACAGCAAACTCTGCATTGAACTCTGTATTAACTTTAACACTATTAAATTTAGCTATAGAGTCTTTCACTCGTTTTTCAATCAATTCATATGCATCCTCCAAGAACTGACGTGGTACGGTGTAACTTCGATTGATTACAGCACCAGTCACTACACGATTCGCGAACGCTGTATCAATTTCTTTCCAGACTAACCCTCGATTGTCCAGTCCTGCACCGGTATGTCGAAACCGCGAACGTGTGACTTCTAGTAACCCTTCCAACCGTATTATTTTTGCAGTTATGGAGTGTTGACATCCCGTGCTCAATCGAGGGCGTTTATTCGGTGAAACTTGCTCCCCCAACAATTCGATAAACTCAATACACTGCTTTTCCCACAAATCGTATTCTTCCACTGACGTTAGGGAAGCTATTTGTTCATGCAACAATCTTTCAACATCGATACCACTGATATGGGACATAGTGATTGAAGGGTAACAAAGAATAAACTCAGTTGTTGACTCGGAGACGATCCGTTTCAAAATGTGGACAATTAAAAAATGTTTCTAACAAAATCATCATCTCTTATATAGATTTTCCAAAAAAAGCAATGCTATTGAGGTGAGGGGGTGGGGGTTGTATATGTGGAAAGATGTAGACATGAAGATGTAAATCTATTGGTTGGAATTTTCTCTTTTTCCGTTACCGCGATAAAATGTGGTATGAAAAAATAAAAAATGTTGCTGCTTTTTCCCACAAAGTCGGCTATTTTACTCTTTTGTTGCAAGGTGGAAGTTTCATTTGTTGGAATTCTTTCTTTTTATGTTACCGCGAAAAATGTGGTATGAAAAATAAAAAATGTTGCTGCTTTTTTCCCACAAAGTCGGCTTTTTTTTTTTTTTTTTTTTTTTACTCTTTTGTTACAAGATGGGAGTTTAAGATAGAAAACTGATGATGAAAAATTTATCAGTCGGCATTCTCTTCGTTTCATTACGCAGATATACATCAGCTATAGGTCAAGGGAAAAATGTGGGTGTGCACCCTCCAATTGAGTCAAAATTTCCACTGAGACATATTTTTATAGAGACAATGTCTCAATCATGGTAGAATGCCACAATTCTATAGATTATACCGTGGAAAAAACCACGTCTCCTAGAGAACATAAATATAATTAGTACAGTCACGGGTGTCAGGCTCAAAAATTTTCACCCCATTGTGTTAACTTTGTTTATTACTACCGTGCAGGTTGTTGCAGGTCCTCAGCGGGACCGACAAAAGAAGCGAGCCCTTCCTTCCCCCTCTGCAGCGCTTCTATTTTTCTTTTCTATCTCTCTCACACCCTTCTTTCATCTCTCTCTCCCGCCCTCACTCAACCATCCCCTCCACAAACCCCCTCCCCCGCAACAGTCCCTTCCCCGCACCGCAGCGTTCCCCGCACCGGACCCCGCGCTCCCCCGTCCCCGCACCCCCCTGAGATCCCTGAGTTTGAACCGGCCTAGCTCATATACTAATAATTTCAACGTTAATTTTCGCGAAAAACTGTGAATTTTTATCACGTACTCACGTTTAAGACATTCACTGTACTAACTAGCCTCATCGACAATGCTCATTCCAAAAATGTAAACAACGACGCCAAGCGGAAAGAAACAAATCCATTTTTGCTCGAAAATGTAAACAAAGACACCAAGCGGAAAGGAAGACAACCTTGAGTACTGCTATCACTCTTTTTTCGAGCAAAAATGGATTTGTTTCTTTCCGCTTGGCGTCGTTGTTTACATTTTTGGAATGAGCATTGTCGATGAGGCTAGTTAGTACAGTGAATGTCTTAAACGTGAGTACGTGATAAAAATTCACAGTTTTTCGCGAAAATTAACGTTGAAATTATTCGTAGAAATGGCACGAAAAAAAGAAATCGCTATTGATAAACGAGGTGGTATAATTGCATTGCGCAGAACTGGTTTATCGTATCGGAAAATTGCTAAGGCTATGAAGATTTCGTTGAAAGGAGTATATACAACGCTCGCGAGATTCAAAGAGTCCGGGTCCTGCACGAATCGTCGTCGCGTAGGCCGACCAAAAGTTACAACATCTAGCGATGATAAAAATATCGTTGTTACAAGCAAGAGAGATCGAAGATTGACAGCGAGTGAAATACAAGCGAAATTTAATAATTCAAATCAAACCTCGATATCGCTGTCGACAATAAAACGGCGTCTCATCAGTGCTGGTCTCAGAGGCTGTGCTGCCGTTAGAAAACCATTGTTGCGTCCTATTAATAAAAAAAAACGATACGAATGGGCCCTTAAACATCAAAAATGGACGATTGAACAATGGAGAAATGTGCTCTGGACGGACGAGTCAAAATTTTTGATTTTCGGGTCCCGTCGAAGAGTTTTCGTTAGAAGAAACCCCGGGGAAATAATGGCACCTCAGTGCTTATTACCCACGGTTAAACATGGGGGTGGGTCGGTTATGGTGTGGGGCTGTTTCTCTGGTCACGGCACCGGAGATTTAATCAAAGTCGAAGGAATAATGAAAAAAGAAAATTATAAACAGATTCTTATTCGGCATGCGATTCCATCGGGTCTGAGGATTATCGGTCGTGGTTTCATTATGCAACAGGACAACGACCCTAAACACAGTTCTCGCCTTTGCAGAGGATATCTGGAGAACAAGGAAGCGAAAAATGTCATCACGAATATGGTGTGGCCTCCGCAATCGCCAGACTTGAATCCCATCGAACTTCTCTGGGAAGAACTTGACCGGGAAGTCAGAAGAACCTGCCCCACATCTGCCGAGGATTTATGGCAAAAGCTGCAGAAAGCTTGGTCCAGTCTGGAGCTGGATAAAATTGAGAAACTAATCAATCGGATGCCGCGACTCGTACGAGCAGTGATCGCAGCCAAGGGCGGTTTTTTCGATGAAAAACGAGTATAAATAAGGTAAGAGACATGATTGTTTGTCATGTCAAAAAAAATTGAAAAAAAAATTTCTGATAAAAAAAAAAATTTATTTTTTGATTGAAAAAAATTTTGAAAAAAATTTCGAAAAAAATTCTGAAAAAATTCGAGCGAAGAGAAAATTGAAGAATAAAAACATTTTCTATTTTAATATTTTGCCTTAAACTTCATGGTTCTCGAGTTAAGCCACCCTTTCAATCGGAGTTTCGACGAGAAATTATGAAAAAAAAAATCTTGAACAAAAATTTTGAAAAAATTCTAGAGTATCGAATATGACCGCACGCAACTTTTTATCCTCTTGACACTTTCAATAAAAACCTGTGGTTTCTTTGTTATGCCGAATTTTTTGAAAATGCTCTTTTTTATACAAAAAAGGCATATTTTTGCAAAAAAAAATCGTACGAAACTTTATAAAAAACAAAATTGAAGCTTGTGCTCCCTCTTTAAAGTTTTCAATGGGAAAAATCATGGAAAAAAATTTCCATGGATGCTGCGCCCAATTTTGAACAGCTAAAAAAAAGACGAAAAACGACCATGTTCAAAACTGTGTACCGGGTCCAAAAAAAATCGCAAAAAATATTTAAAAAAACGGAAACGAAGCTGAATATGTACTCTTTAAAAGCCCGTTCGCTAAATTGGAATACCTACTTTTTTGGCAGAGCAATCGAACTTTTAGTGTGGCTCGAAATTACGAAAAGCGTTTCCATACTTTTGACCGGCAGTGTATATAAATTAGATCAAAATCGAAGGGGTCGACCTACCTAGGGTTCTTTGTTAGACAGTAACCTTTTTTTCTAGACTGTTAATACTTCTTACATACCAATTATAAATAGCATTTTTCTCATCTTCATTCCGCTAATTTTTTAATGATTCTACCACTGTTTTTTTCTGTGGAAACAAATTCAAAGTAAAATTTATTGTGATTTCGGAATGAAAAAATAGGTAAACACTTTTTAAAATTGCTTTCAGTTTAGTTTTGGATCTTTTACACGATTTTTCGTGATATCATAGGAAAACGAGGGATCACCAATGTACTTGTCCGGGTTTTTTTCCCCCGGGAGGGGATTTTTGCTATTTTATACTCATATGGGAAGACACCTTTTTGCGTCAATAAATGAAAATTGTTGGCGTCTTGAAATTGTGATTTTAAAGTTGTGAGTTTGTCTGAGGTTAAGAAAGATGCTAATTTATCGAGACTTGTGTTGAGAAATCTGAATGAGTCGATGAAACGTATTTTTATGTTTTTCGGCGTGTCTTTGGAGGTTTGAATACTTTTCGAGAAGGAGATATATTTTTCTTTTGTTATCGGGAGCAAATCGATTTTTCCCTCGATTGCAGTTACTACTTTTATTATAAAATGTGCGTCATAACCAGATAAATTATGAAAAACTATGGGAATGAAGAACGAGTTTTGATAGTTTAAATTATAATTTGCATGAGCTGGACCTCTGAATTGTCCTGTCAGATAGCAATGATCGCGAACGCACTCATCACCGCCGACAAAAGGTTTCTCGCAAATATGACAAGCTTTTCCTTCCGAAATTTTTTCCACTCTTGTGGAGACAAATTTTTCATGGGAACGTTTGTCAATAGAATTTTTTCAGCTCGTAATGCTAGTTCTTTGAGTTCTCGTACGAACCATTCCACACAGTTTGCACCTCGGCGTGTATGATACCCCGACAGCGATTTATCGTAGGAGCAGCTCACATAATATCCAGCGCGGAACACTCGATGATGCTGTTGTTTGTTTTTTTCCCTCTCTTCAGCACGATTTTTCTCTAAAATACACTCGAGGTCCCCATATACAATGAAGGGGAGACGCTTCTTCCGATTGACATTCGTAAATTCCAGCCCTTTATCGTTGATGGTTGGTAATTAGAGTGCGCAATCGTTCATCACGCCGCAATCCATGTCATGTGACTTCAGCTTGTCCATAAATGGAAAGTAGTGTAGACATCTGTGAATTTATCATTTCATATTATTTCTGAATTTTATTATATGTTGTGAAGTATAAAATTACAATATGTGAATATAAATTTACTCACCGATCACGGATCTATTTCGTGTGCTTATTGATATTGAGTTGCGAACTCACTAGGCAAGATAAATTCTTCATCCACGCAAAGTATCCAATTCTGTATTCCACCGCATCTTCCATGTACAATAAGTTTACATGTCTCTCGTTTTTCTCTTTGCTAACACGAATTGGTAGAATAGCATCCTTCTTCTCACTATACACATTGATTAAGAGATTGTTCAACTTTTCAAATTTCCCGATTTGCTCCAACGTCATGGGGAAGTTAATACCCCGAAAAATAAATATCGTTGAGTAATGTGGATAGGAAGATGTGCGTTCGCTTTTTTTTGCTGCTGGATGGAGAGCAGCAACCATCGCCCATCCGAAACACGCATTATCCTTAGATTTTATAATTACAACTGCTCTCTTCAACTTTATACGTTTTGATAATGAAATGTAACATCCAACACGCATAGCATTATATTTTTTTTATATTCAAGGTTAAATTCAATATTGCTACTAATGTCCAACCGCTGCCACTTTCTTGAAACTCGTTGAGCGATTTTAGTGCTGACTCAATCATGCGCTTTTGATACCACTCACTCAGGTCTGATGTTGCAAAGAGTTCAACATTTCCCGTGTTAAGGAGGTTGTATCGTTTCTCATGTAAAAATTATTTTCCAACTTCACACAATAAAATTTTGTAAATAGAAAGCTTAAGAGAGTATTAAACTTCTAGCGGAATATGCCGATGATTCATCGTCTCAAAATTGAGATATTTATTGTTGAAGTTCGCAATTTTTTGAAAGCTTCCATAAGAGCCCATGTTAAACTTGTCATTTTCAACAATGAATATCTCGATTACCAGGCGGTGAAACCTCTCCAAATTTTTCACACATAATTAAATGCTGTTTAAGAAGATTCACGCCAAATTTCAATACAATAACTTGGAATAATCAAATATAATGTATTTTTCGTATGATGTCATATAAATATCGATACAACCTCCTTAATGCTTTTATTCACACGCTTATCATCCACGGCAAACTCTCCATTGAACTCGGTATTCACTTTGATGCTGTTATATTTATTTATATTAGCAGTCACTTATTTCACGAGTTCATATGAATCTAGTAGAAACTAATGTGGATCGATGTAATTACAATTCATTACAGCACCGGTTGACAGGCGATTCTCAAATGCAGTGTCAATTTCTCGCCATATTAACCTATGATCGTTTAAAGTAGTTCGGTCGTTCTATGACTAGTCAAGTTGGTAACTAATTTATATTGATTAAATTCAAGTCTAAATTATTAATAAAATTAATAAACACTTACATTGAAAATATTTTTATCACGAGAATGTAATAAAATGCTTTAAATATATCGTAAAAGATAAAATGTATACTTCAACTTGACTAGTTAAGTGATTGAGTCCGCCATGATTGTAGTAATGTTCGGATAAAGTCGGGTCGCTGCCCCTCTCACCCCCGCCATGCCGGTACCGGTGACATTTTAAATACACATAACCTAGCGAACATTTGCATTATGCGAAAGAAAGTTTATATCGGTGTAGTGGCACCGAGAAAAAAAAGATCAATTTGCTAAAAAAAGCGAAGCTACTCAACGAATCAAAGCACGTGAGTCAATCTCAAAAATAAATTTAAAAAAAGCTGAAAAACTCGACCAAAAAGTGAAAACAAACGTAAACAACGCTGGTCGAAGAATAGTTGATACAGCGTTGCTCGGAAAAAGTATGTGGTGCAGTGATTGTAAAATTCCATTGAATAAAAATTATATTTTCAACACTTATAAGTTGCTTTGAGCATGGTTCTTTAAAAAAAAAAATTGTATTATTTCTGTTACTTAATGTGATGTTTTTATTTATATTTATTCTTATTTATATTGTTTAAAAACATTGACTGAATAAACAAGGTTCTCAAATTTTTGTCCTCGCCTTTATTTATCGTATTCACGTTGCACCGACTCGCATGCATATTTTTTGTGGTTAAAAAATTAATATTTCAAACGATTATACATTACAATTTATTTGCAAAACTTAATTTATTCATGAAAAAAAGAAAAATAAAAATAAATGTTTATCACTTTTAGTTTCTCGAGATGAATTTGAAATTCCCGCGATTACCGACTTTGCCCGAAGCTTCAATCAGCTGTTACCAGCAGTGCAACGTAATGGCTGCCATCCGCTTCCGACACGTCAAAAACTAAAGTTTTTTATGTTTTCTTTCTTAAAAGCCCCGTAAGGTAATGTTTTTTTTTTAATAAACAGAATCTGTGATAAATTTTCTTTATGATAGAAACTTTTCCGAAACTCGAACACCGATTAGTTTTTTCACAATTAACCTTATTGTGAGTTTTCCCATAAGGTACCGTGTTAAAAACTTAAAATTGTAAATGAAATAATTCAAAATTTTGCCCCGTAAGAGGCCCCGAAAATGTGCTTATTGTAATCAGGGGACCTTGAACTATCATTTACCGCAAAAAAAAGTGAACATTCACCGTACTTTATCAAACGACCGAACTACTTTAATCCTTCACCCGTATGTATAAATCGTTGACGCGTTGCTTGTTTCAGACATTGCAAACGCAAGATTTGTGAATTCACCGAGTGATGGTATCCAGTTGTTAGTCGTATTCGTTTAGAACGCACTCGCTCCTCCAATGCCTCGATGAGCGCGTCACACTGATATTCCCACACCAAATACTGCTCCAACGTCTGTATCAAAGTCGCTTACTCACGTAGCTTGCTCTGCAGCAATATCGGTAGTATGAGACATGATGTGTGGAAAACGAACGTTGATGTGAACTTCAAGACTATTCGACTCGAAATGTAACAATCTTATACGTCGTCTTAACAAAACCTAGATTATCCCTAAAATTGTTTGCCCTTATATACGCTTTTTTCATTAAGTTTAGTGAGAGATTTTAACGCATTCAGATTTCGATGCTAACTGAAAATTCTTGTTGAGTTTTTTGTCTTGCTAGAGTTAGAGTTTTTTATAGGAGTGTAGGATTTTTGGGGGTGTGACACTATGGAGGAAATCTACTTTGTTATAGTCTTTTACTAGGATTGGCTAAGAAATTGATAAGATGCTTCCCAGGCTCTGTTATTAGTGGGTGTAATGTGGGAAACTAAACTAGAGCATTTAATTGGTGTAAGGCTTTTTCATACATGAGAGGTTTTTATCATTTTCCACAGGTTCATTCTTGTCAACATTACCTCCCGCGTCGCTTTGTTGACTTTGCACACCTGCACCCTAGACAGGTTTAATCACGTTCAACGCTCTAAGACGTTTTAATGTAAAGATATGGTCCAGTTCTAACGATTGATGGACAGGTCGTATCTGGTGTTCACAAAGGGTTAGAACTGTGAGGAAAAATTTATTTGCTGGAGATTAGATATTTCAAGGATCGAGAAAAGCGGACGGGAATTTTTATGTTTGTGCATTTTATTGGCGACGTCTTGACGACGTAGCGATTGTGATAGCGTTATCGAGAAGTAGTATTTTCTCTCTCTCTCTCTCTCTCTCTCTCTCTCTCTCTCTCTCTCTCCCCCCCCTACTCGCCATCCTTCCGATTATCTGTCTCTCTCTCTTCCACACACCTCGTCTCCCTCTGGCTGAGTCAAGCCACGTTGAGAGGGAGGGGGTAAAAAGTGGGTTAGAACCGGCATAGCCTTACTACTTTTCACTACGAAGAATTTTGAATGTATTTAAACTCGATTTTACTCCACTTGTCGGCAAATGTTTCCATGTAGAGTTCCCTCATGTGAGCTGCCTCCAACAGCTTTTTGAATTCATCCTCATCCTGGTCGAAAGCTTTGGCGAGTCTCGCTGGTAGAAAAACTGTGTATTGCCCTCCGATGTCAGTGATGTATTGTTTCCCAAATTTGATTTTCACTGATCGAATATTGTGGATTGGATGATAAGTCTTAACCTCGAGATCAGCCAGCTTCTTCGTTGGTAAGTTTTTTTCCAATGTGGCAACTTTGTTGAGTGAGTAAAACTCCATTTTTGAGGGTAAATTTGAGAGGTAAAGATTACGTCTGACTTGGAGCTAATGTGGTAGCCGAATGATGCTGTCGATTCCTTCTCTACGATTTCAGTTTCCATCTCCCACTACCTCATTCCCTTCGGATGAGGTAGTGGGGGATCAAAGCGGATGGGAATTTATATGTTTGTGGATTTTCTTGGCGACGTCTTGACGACATAGCGATTGTGATAGCGTTATCGAGAAGTAGCATTTTCTCTCTCTCTCTCTCTCTCTCTCTCTCTCTCCTTCTAACCATCTCTCTTTTCCACTCACCATCCTTCCGACCATCTCTATCTCTCTTTCACACACCTCGTCCCCATCGGGGTGAGTTAAGCCACGGTGAGAGGGAGGGGGTAAAAAGTGAGTTAGAACCGGTGTAGCCCTACTACTTCTAGCAATACAAAAACTCAATATCAACAGTCAGTTAGCATCGAAATCAAAAATATTCAACATCGTTCCGAGTGATCTAAATCTAAATCATTGCAGCTTATTGATATTGTAAAGTCAGCGCTCAAAACTCGAACGAGTCTTAACTTTTCTCGAAATCTATCCGATCGGAAATCATTAATCAATAAGCTAACTCCGATCGTCTAAAATCACTATAGTCATTTTAAACAAACGCTAAATCTAAATCGCGTTTAGAGTTAATTACTATAATTGTAAAACCGAAGTGTAACAACCATAAGTGTAACTGTTAGTGTATAAATATTATATATTTTGTGTGTAAACAGAACTATCTTCGAACAATCTTCATTTCAACCGCCTTAACAATGATATTATGGTGAGAACCCACTTCAAACCGTAAACGCGCTAAGCTAAAAATCACGTTACTCAAATATAATTAATCGGTGTTCGGCAACCGCGTATATCGTAATAAGACTCACAAGCGGCAACGCAAACACGTCAAAAGTCGCGCTCTAAATCAGCGACTCCGTGATCCCACCTAAATTCTTCTCCTTCACCTCCTTCCGGTGACGTAACAACATTGCGACGATCAACAGAATTGATCATACAAGTAGGTAAACAGAGCGGATTCTAACGCAGGTCCTCCGAGGGGGGTGCGGGGACGGGGGAACAGCGGGGGTGACGTCACGCGGGGAAGGGACCTAGGTAGCGGGGCCAGTGGGGGGGGGGGGGGGCAAGTCGGGATGGAGGGGAAGAGGATCTAAGGTGAGGGGTGTGTGGGAAGAAGGGGGAAGGGATTTAGAGACTCATAAGTTGGAGAGAGATGATGAGATGGGAAGGATAGTGAGCGGGAAAGAGATGGTGAGATGGGAAGGATAGTGAGTGTGAAAGAGATAGTGAGATGTTAAACATAGTGAGTAGAAGAGAGATGGTTCTATGTGAAGGATAGTGAGTGAGAGAGAGACACTTAGATATAAGGTGTAGTAAGTGGAAGAGAGATGGTTACATGTAGAAGAACAGTTTAGCGGGAAAGAGATGGTGAGATGGGAAGAATAGTGAGTGTGAAAGAGATGGTGAAATGTTAAGCATAGTGAGTGGGAGAGAAAGATACTTAAATGTAAGGTGTAGTAAGTGGAAGAGAGATGGGTACATGTAGAAGAATAGTGAGTGGGAGAGAGATGGTTAGATATAAGGGATTGTAAGTAGGAGAGATGGTCCGATGTGAAGGATAATGAGTGAGAGTGGAACGGATAGATGTATGGGATGGTAAGTGTGAGAGAGATAGTTGGATGTAAAAGAACGGTGAGTGGGAAAGATGGTTACATGAATGGGATAGTAGGTGGGGGAGAGATAGCTATATGTAAGAAGAACAGTGAGTGCGAGACAGATGGTTAAATATAAAGCAAGGTAAGTGGGAGGGAGATAGGTAGATAGGAAGGATAGCGTATATATGCCCTTATTTAATAATTAGAGGAAGCGTCTAAGCAAGGGCGGTAACACCAATAATTTTTTTTTATCATAAGTAAAATGCATGCTGTCAAAGGGAAGAGGTGGATCTTGAAATTTTCATCAGATGAGCAGTTTATAAGTTGACGTCGAGATGGATAGATGTGCCAGCATGTATACAGTCCACCCAATGAAAAATCCATTGGATTTGACTAAAAATGAACTTGCATCAATTCCTAAAGCTTTGCTTATAAAATATTATGGCAAATTTGTTACTATTCTGTGGGATCGTTTACCAGAGCATTTGCAATGTGATAATGAAATACAGTCATATTGTAGATGTTATGATCATTTTAATCCACCATGGGAGGTGGATCACGTTGATACCACTGGACCTATGCGTCGAGATTGTAAAGAATGTCACATGATGGAACAACTAGTGCATATGTATGCGATTCAACGCACCAAGGATCCCCGCGAATTGACGACACGCGAACTTCAGATTATATCACCAACTGCATTTAAAAAATATTTTAGTGAATTCACAGATATTCTTTGGGATCGTTTACCAAAATATTACCAATGTGACAGTGAAATTATATCATATCGTCGATGTTATGAACATCTGAATACATCTTCAATGAGCGATCACGTCGATGCTCCCATACCCCAACGTCGAAATTGTTGGCAATGTCAGGAAAAGCGTGTTTGAACCTGTTTAGTGTGATCATAGAGTAGGGAGATTGAGTAAAGGGGAGGGGGGAGGGGGGGGGGTAACGTGTTTCAACTTGTTCAGGATGCACGCTGCATTAGATGACGTAACCACGAAGATTGGCTGCAAGTAACGTGTTGGAACACGTTAGGTTTAGGGTGTCTGGATGGGGTGAGGATAGAAAATCATCGAGAAGGAATCCAGTGCATCATTCGACAACAGTGCGAGCTCCAAGTCAGACGCAAACTTCGAAACTTACTTAAAAACCTTCATTACTCTGAAAAAAATACTGTGAAAAAATGGCTTTCGATATGGTCAACAAAGTCGCCACGTTGGAAGGTTACAACACAAAAAAATTGAACGAACTGGAACTTGAGAAAGATTATCCGATCTACGATATACGAGTTTTGCAAACCAAATTTGGAAAAAGATATCTGGCCGACATCATGGGTGAATTCACAGTTTTTCTACCATCGAGGATTGTGAAACTTTTCGATCAAAACGAGAACGTATTCAAGGAGATGTTGGATGCTGCACATCAAAAAGACCTCTACATGGAATATTTTGGTGGAGACTGGAACAAAATCGAGTTCAAGTACCTTCAAAACTCTTCGTTTTAAAAAAATGAAAAATATTGTGAAAATAAAAATGTTTCAATAAGTTCATCGTTGTAAGAGAAAAAAATAATTATAAAAATGTAATGTATGATGATCATCGATGTACAAAACTGTAATGTGAGAAGAGAGGAAGATTGGTGTGTTCAATAAATAAAAAAGAAAAACAATGTATACTTTAAAAATGTCGTTTTTATTGAAAAATTCCCCTGTTACATAGTGCATGATAGACAAACAACCAACTTTTTAGAGATTTCACATTGGCCATGGCACAGTTATATTTCGAATCGAGGGGGTGGTGGTGGGGACAATCAGGACGAATTTTCGGCAACTTCCGCAGCGATGGACAGTCCAGAGTCTCCATGTCGACAATTTCTGTTGCTACATCCAAGAAGCTCGATAACCATAAGGACTTCTCGCATCCTTTCACGTATACGGCATGAGCGTGTTGTAAGATGATGTGGATGATCGGTTTCACTGCATCGTATGGTATACTGCCGTAATCCCATGGCAGTCCGTGGAAATTGCGTTGCAACCATTTGTTTGTCGTTTTGTATCTGGCTGGTAGAGTGTTCCATGCGTATGGCGGTTTGAAGAAAAACGTTAGAGGCTCTGCATTTTTATCGTTGACTCGAACAATTGATATTTCTTTGAGAACAAATTCATCGCCTGGTCCCTTGAAGCCTTGTAGATCGACGATGAAGTCCATCTCGACTGATGCTCAGTGAGATCACTAACAAGATTTTATACCATTTTTCTGACCCCACCACTTATGGGATTGTATTCCACAATACGATCATGTAAAATAAGGCAGTATGCACATGTATGTGCTGGAATATTCGCTTTTGTTTCAAATTCGAGACGTACATCCACCGGGCCAGACTTAAGGGAATCATTTTGTTTTGAGCAATCGATCACAACAAGCGGCGCATATTTTAGAAATTCCGTCTTGTTCAACCACGGCTCAGCCTCCTTGTTGTAGTACATGGATTGGAAGTTTGTGTACATATCATACAGTAGTGCATATTGATTTTGTTGTATATTCAAATTCATGTTGCCATAGGGATAACATTGTGAATTTAAGTACAATTTTACATCGGTTACGTTACAATGATCGAAGCGACTCACATTCTTTTGTTTGTTATTTTTTCGATCTGTTTGAAATGCAAGAATAACATATCGTGGCTTTTCAAGCTGTGTAGAAGTCTTGACAGACCATACATGTTTAGAGGTGGCAGGCAGCATCGGGTATTCATACAGTTCCCACGTACGGAAACTTATGGGAATTGGTGTGTCTTTAACGATAAACTTTAGAAGCTGAATTTTTCGTTGATCCGCCACAGTCACATATGGTACAAGCCATTCTATTTTCAGTAATACAAGCCTGTAATCTTCAACAGCCGTCTGTATAATGGCGTTGTCATCGGTCCGCGATCTCGTCAAAATCAACTCGTGCTTCGCGTTCACTATAATTTTTCGATAATCTTCGGCAAAGCCTAGCAGCATACTCAGTGGTATGCAGACATCAAAGTTACCCGATACATCCACGATCTGCTTCGTTTCATCAACATCCAGCCAACCAGTGTTTTCAAGCATGGCGCTTCTGGCTGGAGTTAGAGATGTGTAACCCTTAATGAGGCTCGTAATACCTACATTCTTATTACGGTCGATTTCGATGGCATTGAGTTCATAGCGGACTTCATCGAATAAATGGCATATAGCATTATTAACGAGACTTGTTGCAGCTAGCAGCGTACCATCGTTCTTCGTTAGTTTTCCACAAATGTGGATAGAACTTTTGCTTGGCAATATTGATAGATCTTGATGCTGGATTGAAATACGTATTTCATCACTGTTGTTGTAGGTTGATGATGCATATGGTTGATGAGCGTGAACCTCATAGTGTATGATGGATTCATCGAAGATGACAGGTGTTTGAATATTTACGATTTCTTCCTCCATTGCACGCAGCAGATGCACAAAGCACAAAGCAAATAATTCCTTACTCGCGTATTCCACGAACTCTGAGACCTAAATTCTTTAAAAGTAACAGGTTTTGAGGTGTTAGCACTGTGGGCGTCGGTCGGTGACTGGTTTCTCGACTCCATGATAGTTTATTATAAGATATTCTGTTATAGATTATGCCCATTAGGATTTTATATGTAATCGTACAGTGATGACTTCACCACGAAAATTTACTAAATCCCCGTCCTGATCCACAATACGGAGCTGTATGTTATCAATTGTCCGGCTCGTGATTGGTAGGTAAATGACGTGTGATGGCACTTCAATGATTTTATATCCAGGAGGTACAGATGGAAAAAATTCATGAATTGTATGAGCTTTTTTACCATTAATGTATGCACCAGTGGTAATGTTACATTCAACACGTAAGGCGTTTACTTTAAGAATGGCTACAGGTAGATCAGATTCATGTCTTTTATTTGCTTCTAAAAGGCATGGTTTAAATCCCAGTAGATGTCCGATTGAATCAATAGGTGTAAAAAGAATAGGATAATCACACTCGATTTCACTGCGCAGAGTATTATTATTCGGCTTAAGCTTGATTTTTATGTTTTTGCGTGATAATTCTGCTTGTAAGTACTTCTCAATATCCTGTATTTCATAACTGCCCGTTGGTATTGTTACTACTTCCTTCCCCACGTAAAATTTATTGTTGCCAACGTCTATATTGGGAATAGAATTAAATGTCAATAGCTCAACGAGACCAAGCGTATAACTCTTATGAGGTAAGAGTTCAATGGGAGGAAAAAATTGCGCCTCAAGTATGGAGGATGATCCAGATATGATCAATGTTAGACTATCATCCATGATGCTGGTGAATTGTTAACTAAACTCACAATTCTACAATTCACGTTTATATAGTGTATATTTGTCTCGACGATTTAACTGTCCACAAAGAAACTTGAGACACAGGTGTCCACATTCTATCGTATCGTATTCTTGATACCTTTTATAATTATAATTTACGCTACCAGCATCGAAATAGTTCATGAGTTCGGATGGGGGTAAAAGATTGCCAAACCTATCAAAGTAGAAAATTTTTTGTCCGACTTTTTTATATGCTACCCAATGTGTGCCAGGGCCCACATCTTCATCCAAATTCACGATTCCCGATTCATGCTTGAGGGGTCCACTTGCAGGTAATGTATCACGCATGTAAACCCCACGAAAATGTGAAATTTTCATGATTTTTACATATTTCCATAGATCGATATCGGTGAGAGCTCGATGTGGTAGCGTTATTATACGTTTTTTGACCCGATGTGAAGGCCTAAACCCTGCTTATACGGTTTCAAATGTAAACCTTTACCCAAAGCAATGGCCTCAATCGTTTTATTATGGCGCTTATTCTCTACCAATTCATCTTTAGCCGCTTGCGCGGCATTCACAGCATTGGCTATTGCAGCAGCACCACCAGACAAAGCACCAGCAGCGCTGAGCCCTGCAAAGATGGGTATGAGGAAGGGCAATAAACCACCAATTTTCCGGGGCACAGGTAGAATTCGAGGAGTGTGTACTTTGACACCCTTTACGCTCGCACGAGCACCTTTCAACGCAGACATGATGACTTTACGAGGATTATCGCTTCGCATCATCGCTTTCCTTGCAGCACCAATGACTTTTTTCAAGCTAACACTTTTTTGTGGCTTCATCTTTTTCACCGACTTCATACCCAAGCCAAATCTTGTTTTCGCCTTCATGATATTTGTCACAGCCCAAGCACTCGCTCTCTCGCCAATACTAGCGTCTTTGGACGTAACCCGTTGCCAAGCTTGGTCAGCCAACACTTTATCAGCTAAATGTCTCTCTTTTAGATTTTCCCGATTTTTTGAATATGCGATATCATGTACTCTGCATGCAGCGTCCAATGGGTTTATTCCAGGATCACCACGGGCAAGTCGTTTGACCAATTTTGTGCCAGGTCCACAATATTGATAGCCAGGAAGATGCAATTCGACGGGAAGACTGTTAATTAGACCATTGACCAAACCTTTACCAGATTTATCATATACGATCATCACCGTAGAGAGATTGATACTCGACTGATCTTCCCTCACGTTATAAAGTAGTATTTATATGGTGGTTCGTTTAGTCGCATTCGAGATGGTGTACAAGAAACAAGTTTCAGGAGGTCAACTCCCTATAATAAATTTTGATAAATTTATAGGTGATGGTGGAAAAAAGACACAAAAGCGTCATGGCAACCTATTGCCAGATAGCATACGCGCCGTGTTTTGTGGTCCATCAAATTGTGGAAAAACTAATGCATTACTCACACTGCTAATACATCCAAATGGCTTGAGATTTGAGAACATTTATCTCTATTCGAAGTCGCTGAAGCAGCCAAAGTACAGATTGCTCGAACAATTACTTGAATCAGTAGATGGAGTTGAATATTATCCATTCAACGAGCATGAACAAGTCGTATCACCAAGTGACGCCCGCTCGAACTCCATATTCATCTTTGATGATATAGCATGTGAAAAACAGGATAATGTGAGAGCATTTTTTTCTATGGGAAGACATGAGATTGTCGACAGTTTTTATCTTTGTCAGACATATACTCGTATCCCGAAACATCTCGTAAGAGATAATGCAAATTTCGTGCTACTATTCAAACAGGACGATATGAATCTTAAACATGTATACAACGACCATGTAAATACGGATATGACTTATGCGTGTTTCAAAAATATGTGCATGGAGTGCTGGAAGTCTGACAAATATGGATTCATTACGATTGACAAGGACAGTGAAATGAATGAGGGTAGATACAGAAGAGGTTTTGATTCCTTTTTAACCGTCTATGATAAATGAGTGTTCATTATTAAAAAAAGTGACAGTCTGAGGTCTGACTTACTGGTGGCAACATGAAGGGCGAACAACTTTTGAAAGAAAAAGACATATTGTGTCAACTTACTAAGGCGAGTGATGCAATCCGACGAAAACATCGAATGTTAAAGATTGATAGAGACAATGTGGAGCAGAAAATGCAGGATGTATTTAAACCGATAGTAGGCCCATTAGAGAAATTAGTTTCATATAAAAAGAATGTGAACCCAGAAATTAAAGATGAAAAAGGTGATATCAAAAAGGAGGAGGAAGACGATCGACATATTGAAGAAACTCAAGAAGACCCGCTGCAAGGCACTTCTTTTAATAAGGCTCACGATAAGGCATTTATTGATCAAAATTATGGTGATGATGATGTTGATGTTGGTGATATGTTGAATGATAATGTTGATGATGATGATGATGATGATGATAAATCATCTGGAGATGTTGATGAATTAATACGCGAATGTGTGGGACTACTACGTAGAAATAAAAAAACAACCTTGGATGTCTCATATGGAGTACGAAACTTAGCTGGTGATAAATTGATGATTGGTGATTCACCGATTCATTTCGGAATTAATCATATTCGTGTCGGAGGTCGAAATTATCCGAAAACTATCGGATTAGCTGAGTTGTTGTTCAAAAAAGTGCCAAAGTTTAAATATTTCACCCCAAACGATTTGGAAAATTATGCTAAAATTGTCATTGCTACAAATGCTCACAAAAAATGTTATAAACGTAATGATGCAATACGTCACAATAAAAGTTATAAATTTAAAAATTACATATCGAACATATTAACAAAAAATAGTGGTAGTGAGCATATGGGTGAAGGAATACCGCAGTATAAAGTGGCAAGAAAAAACACCTCTTTCGAGTATGTTCATTGGGATGATCCGAATGAGCTAGTGGATCGTCTTCGTTTACTGCTTGCATCGCAAGCTGCTGGTAACTCCTCCCATTCCAACGAAATCATATCAATTATTGAGGAACTCCGTGAAGCTGAAATCATTTATTAACTCACTCAAGTTTAAATTTCATACATTCTCAACATGACCGTTGATGTGTTTGGACGACAGCTGAATGCGAGTAGTACTAAATTGGGTCCTCAAGGAAAACCAGGTAATGGGTTCAAGACTACGGTAGATGGTCATTATAGTTTGGAGCAAAAACGACTTAGCAATGTTGGTGATGCCAAAGGAGCATATGATGCAGTAAACCTGGGTGTGTTAAGGAACCATATTAATGCTCTCGCCAATAGAATAAGCAATTCTATGAACGAAAGGTATGAGTCGATGATAATTGATTTTGAAGGCCGTATGAGAGCTAAGACTACTGATCTTCGTGTAGAAGTAGAGGGTATGAAAGTTGTAACCGCCCAACTTAGTGCTGAAATTAAGATTCTGAAAGATCGGGAAACTTCGAAAAGCAAGCGTAAACCTCCAAACGCTGTTCAACAAATGCTCAGGAGTGTAGGAATACCTGAAGAAAAAAAAAATGAGTGAGAAGAAGCTTGCTGTTGTGCAAGAACTACATAAGCCTGCTCGTCGAAACTACCCGCGTCGACATGTGGATATACGTGGCCTGGACGAGACGTGGCAAGCTGATCTTGTAGATATGTCAACGTATGCACACCAAAATTCCAATCATAAATTTCTCCTCACCGTCATCGATATATTCTCCAAGTTCGCTTGGGGCATACCAATAAAGACTAAAAGTGGAAAAGATGTCACCACGGCAATGGAGTCGATACTTATCAAAGGACGCATTCCGAAAAATTTACATGTCGATCGCGGAAAAGAATTTTATAATTCCAATTTCAAATCACTGTTAAAAAAGTATAATATTAATATGTATTCAACGTATAGTAATTTGAAAGCATCGATTTGTGAGCGCTTCAATCGTACACTTAAGAATAAAATGTGGATGCAATTTAGTCTTCGCGGGAGTTATAAATGGATCGATATTCTTGATGAGTTAATTGCTGAATATAATGATACTATACATCGCACCATCAAAATGAAGCCGAAAAATGTAAATGTTACAAATGAAAAACAAATACTTCACGATGTTTTT
This sequence comes from Rhimphoctona megacephalus, assembly GCA_963989365.1. Taxonomy (NCBI): domain Eukaryota; kingdom Metazoa; phylum Arthropoda; class Insecta; order Hymenoptera; family Ichneumonidae; genus Rhimphoctona; species Rhimphoctona megacephalus. The sequence goes on from OZ022420.1 coordinate 18,851,685, forward strand.
AAGAAAATTCAAGTTAGGAAACCGCCAAAATTCAAAATTGGAGATAAAGTACGCATCAGTAAATTCAAGAATGTATTTGAAAAGGGCTATACACCGAACTGGACAACTGAAATATTTACAATTTATCGAGTGAGAAACACTAACCCCATAACATATAATCTAAAAGATCATCAAGAAGAGCCTATTGCTGGTGGTTTCTACGAGCAAGAGATACTCAATGTTAAATATCCCGATATGTATCTCATAGAAAAAGTGTTGAAGAAACGTGGCAACAAGTTACTGGTGAAATGGTTGGGGTTTAATAATACTCATAATAGTTGGATAAATAAAAATGATTTGTGACCAATAAATTGTAAACGAACAAAGCGTTGAGTTTTTTTTCTTTAATCCCCTTACCCAAGTGACTACAGGTCAACTTCTTTCACTGCATGTCTCAACAGATTTGAACTTGTATCAGGTAGAAAAAAGGATCAAACACATAGGGTATAGAGACGGTATTTTATTTATTATTTTTTCAAAAGTGTGCAGACAAATGGTTATATTTACACCATTCATCTCACATGGAAAATGTACAGAAAAATGCTTATATTACACCGCTTATCTGACATCATACGAAAAATGTATAGAGAAATAGCTTATATTTACACCATTCATCTCACTTCACATGAAAAATATACAGAAAAAATGCTTATATGTACAACATTCAACTCATTTAACATGAAAAAATGTACAAATTTCTCTCTCATATTGACAATATGTTGCGTTGGTGACGTTTTTTTCACATTGGTATTCTATAATGCCCCCATGGTAACGTTTCTACGGTTTCAGGTATGATATACCGCTTATCGTCGTAGGGACTCAGAGCAACTTTGGTCTCAGAAATTGTATACACCTCGTGTAATACAGATCTGATGCATGATTGTTTTCGAGTTATTTCGATCTCTTTTTTTAAACATTGCATATAATCATGAAACGTGATGGTTTTTGTTACCACGCTATTTTTAACACCCTTAACCTTCTTCGTATCCTTTTTTCCTTCAACTCGTGACGCATACATTTTTGCTCTGAGCCCAACGAACTCAATCATAATCGCCCCATTGTTTTCATCTTTCATGAGCCCTGGAACTTTCTTGTTAACAAGCGGTATACCATACATATTGTCAATTGCATAGTCGCTCGTATCAAACTTATGAATGTGCTGTTGCATATCATGATATACATCCTCGCAGTGGATGTGATAAATGAGACTATCGGTATCTGTATACATAACTTTACACCGGTCACCATAGAGTGGCATCATAAAATCGTGGTGAAATTCGTACAAGCACGTTTTTGAAATATCAAGTATCGCCATACCCACGTATATTGGTTTGTTAAATTTTATCTCAAGCTTGCGCAATTCTATAGCAATTAAGTTTTCTGAGAATACACTGCGACTATGGAAATTGGGCTTCGCGATCATTGCTTCTGCGCCATACCTGCCGTCCCATCGCATTAAAAATTTGACAATCACATGGTTACGCACATTCTCCATCGTTTTTCCAAACACTGCGTTATTCATTAATTTATATAAATTTTTCTCAAAATCATTTTTAGCGTTCATCCTAAACCGTGTATTTAGCTCGATGTAACTACGTAACCATGGAGACTGTGTAAACTCCAATATTCTATGAATTTTGGAGAGTTGAAGTCCATGGCGCAGACATTGCTGCAAGGTACGGTAATGTATAATGTAACGCTTTTTGTTGTGCAGTGTTGCAAGCAATTTTTCTTGTCGTTTGCCAGGAGGTTTCTCGTGGGTTGGGCAAAACGGTAAGTCTACGTGCAAATCATGCAATTGCTGAGGATACTCTAAATCTATCTCAAGAATGTAACCCTTTGGTGAATCCAGCGGAATAGACTGTACATCGAAATTGGAAACGTCTTCGAACCATCGAAAATCGGAATAGGGTAGAGGTTGACTCATAGCCCATCCGTATAAATTATTGACATCATAATACATTAAATATGAGGATGGTTTCGATGGATCATGTGTCTCCATATATTTATTATTGGCACACGCATATCTATTTGAGCATTGGCTTAGGCCGCCGCGTATACCTCTCTCCACGAATAATACCATATCGATGTCAGTGAGCAGTTCAAATTTAATTTTTGTATGCTTTAACATCGCATCCCAGGTGTATCCGGGGAGAGTGTAATAATATGCAGGGTCAAGACCATAACTCTGCTGACATGTATCCCGAAAGTTTTCAAATACGTCTGCCAATAATAAAATATCTGTCTTTAAATACAAATCGCTATATTGGCCAAGCGTTTGAATGGAAAACCGCTCCCAGACTCTTTGTGCGTAAGCGTACTCAGTCTCACTTATGGTACTATCAGTCAAGGAACTATAAAATGAATCTTGACTTGGTAAGCAAGTGTCTTCCAATTTATCAATGTTATCGATGTATTCATATGGGAAAACACCTTTTCGAGTCAATAGATTAAAATCGTCTGATGCTATATTCTGAAATTGTGATTTTACAATTTTAAGTTTATCTTTTGTCAGGAATGAAGCTAGTTTATCGAGACTGGTATTAAGAAATTCGAATGAATCTATAAACCGAAGTTTGACACGATTTGAATTTTTTTTGTTAGGGCTTCCTTCATGCCCAACGGTCTTAGTAAAAGAAATATATTTTTCTTTTGTTATAGGAAGTACATCGATTTTCCCTTCAAACGCTGTGGCTACATCCTTGATTATAAAATGAGCATCGTAGCCAGATAAATTGTGAAATACTACTGGTATAAAAAATGATTGTTTATAATTTAAGTTACAATTTGAATGTGCGGCGCCTCTATAATGCCCAGTCAAGTGACAATGATCGCGAGCGCGTATATCTCCTCGTTCAAACGGTTTTTCGCAAATATGACAGTGGGTAGCATTTCGAAATTTCACCCAATCATTTAACGTTAACTGTTCCATGGCACGATTATTTTTTAAAATGTCCTCCACACGAAACGCTAAATTTTTCATCTCCTCGACGAACCACGATACACAATCGGCACTGCGTCGAAAAGAATATCCCGAAAGGGACTCATCATACGCACAACTTACGTAGTATCCAATACTAAAGACTTCATGATGCTGGTGTCGATTTTTTTCAGCCATTAGTCCTCCAGTTTTTGACAAAACACATTCAAGGTCGGCGTACACGATGAATGGTAGACGCTCCTTGTGATGAAAATTCTGAAACTCCAGCCACTTTTCCGTCTCGGATGGTAGTTGGATCGCATAATCATTAATTTGCCCGCAGTCCACCTCATGCGATTGCAATTTTTCACTCGTTCCGAAGTAATGTAAACACCTGCAACATAAGAATTTACTTAAGATTCGAGGTCCTATATGTTTCAGAGGGATATAATTATATATATTTATAAATTTATTTATTTACCGATCGCAAATGTATTTCCTCTTTTTGCTGTTGGTTAGTTGTGAGCTCACGAGGCGTGATAGATCTTTGATCCACGCGTAGTGTCCTTCATTCTTTCCATAAAAATCATCGATGTACAGTAGGTTGACATGTCTTTCCTTTTTATGGTTACTGACGCGCGCAGGTAAAATTTTTTCACCCTTCAAATAATACACATTTATTGAGAGGTTGTTTAATACTTCAAATTTTGGAATTTTATCTAAAGTCATAGGAAAGACAATCCCATCGCAATTCAACACCGTTGAATAATGCGGATATGAAGACTCTCGCGCACTGTCACGTTGAGCTGGGTGGAGAGCGGCGACTACGGCCCATGCAAAACATGCCTGGTCCCGAGATCGAACGTTTACAACTGCTCTTTTGAGCTTTATGTGCTCCGGCAATACAATATGACATCCTGCACTCATCGGGTTATATTTGTTAATATTAACCGTTAAGTTCAGTATTCGAGACAATGACCACCCACTATCCTGTTCTTGAAATTCCTCGAGCAATGTTAACGTTGGCTCGACTACTTGTTGCTCATACCAATCTCTCAAATTGGTCGTTTCGAATAGTTCACAGTTTCGCGTATTGATACTTTTGTTCATCCGTTTATCACTCGCTACAAACTCGCCATTAAACATAGTGATCACTTTTAAACTATTATACTTTTTAATAGCGTTTCTAACTTGCTCAATCACAATTTTACAAGCGTCTTGAAGGAACTGACGGGGTTCAACATGATTATAATTAATTACCGCGCCGGTTAATACGCAATTCTCGAATGCGCTGTCCATTTCACACCAGCTCAATCTATTATCACTAGAACCTGTACCTGTATGAACAAATCGTTGATGTGTGATATGTTTCAAACCTTCCAATCTAGCGATTTGAGCTATCAATTCATTTTGTAGTCCAGTTATCAATCGTGGACGTTTAATTCGCGCTTGCTCGTGCAACTCATTTCGCGACTCTAATATTAATCGCGGAGGTTTAGTTCGCGCTTGTTTATTCAACGATTTAATAAGTTCTTCACACTTTTTTTTCCACACATTGTATTCGTTAACTGAACTTATAAGCGCGGCTTCTTCGTGCAATTGTTGTTCCTCTGGGCTGATGTTAGGCATGGTGAAGGAAAAACATAGATGTATACAGCTAGACGACTCGACTTAAAATGTGAAAATTTTCGTTGGTCTTGCTAGCAAAACCCAGTTTTGAATTAATATATATTGCTCCAGAGACTTCAGAGTGCGTCTCATCTAAACAGTGACAGGTCCAGACCTGACTCAGTAGGTGTATTGGGAGACACTCAGCTGGATTGAAAGACACATTCTCGCTGCTACATGGTGATTTGGCGGATGTTCACATTTCAATCATTATTGCTGTTTTTTTTTTTTAGTTTGACGAAGTACATTTGCAGTACAAGGAGAAAAAAATGTATTGACTGCTTTAGGATTTTTTCGGAGAAGGAGGGTGGACAAGGTGCAAAGCAGCTATTTTCACACCCACCTGCAGTCAGTGTCACAATTAAGATTTTCAAACGACTCGGTGGGTATACATTCGGACCCGAACGCATTCGAATTGAAAGAGACACTTTTTGGTATATGCTGACCAATTGGATTTCTACATTTCAACCTTTATTGCTGTCTTTATCCAAAGGGGTTTCCAGCAAAGGAAGAAAAAAAATACACATTTACGCCGTCGTCTTTTAGCGAGGTCCTTACATTCTCATGGGTATATGGGGACAGATGTTGGCATTTCAATCACTAGTGCTATTTTTTTTTTTTTTTTTTTTTATCCTAAAGAAATACATTCATCGTACAAGAAGAAAAAAAATATGTATTTGCTGCCTTAGGTTTTTTCGAAGAAGGAGGGTGGACAAGGTGCAAAGCAGCTTTTTTCTCACCCACCTACAGTCAATGTCGCAATTGAGATTTTCAAATGACTCGGTGGGTATACATCCGGACCCGAACGCATCCAAAATGAAAGAGACACATTTTTTTTTGGTATATGCTGACTAACTAGATGTCTACATTTGAAACCTTATTACCGTCTCTTCATCCATTGAAGTACATTTTCAGGAAGTAAAAAAATATACATTGACTACCTTCGTCTTCTTGGCGAAGTTTGTGGAGAATAGAGCAGGTACAACGCAGCTATGACCTACAGACAATGTCATCATTGTGATCCCAAATGGCTCACTGGGTGCAAAGAGAAACTTGGTTGGAGTGAAAAAAGGACGCATGCTCGCTGCTGTATGCTGACCGATCTGGTGCCTACATTTCAACCTTTATTGCTGTCTTTTAACCTTGGGAGGTTACATTTTCGAAACAGGAAGTGGAAAAAAGTGTATTGCTTTAGCGTTTTTCCACGAAACCGTTGGAATGGTAGAGGGGTGCAGGACAACTATCGTCTCACTGACCAACAGAAGATGTCACAGTTCAAATTTTCCAAGGGTTGAGAGCAAATCACTGTAGTGTGTGTAAAAGTTCAATTTTGATTTTCGAAATGGCGCAAGTTCATGAAGATGCTGCAAACAATATCGATGATGCAGTTATGGAGATATTGGACGATGTTGAGGAATGGTTGGATGATATAATTGTGGAAGAGCCGTTTAATGAAAATGAAGATACGAACAATGATGGTGGTTATGTTAGTGATTTCGATACCGATGAGGTGAAGAAAACAGTGAAAAGACTTACACTGGCGCAGTTGGAAAATCTCAATAAAACTTCGAAGTATTGTAAAAGTGTATATTATTATATAACCGATTATGGTCGGAAACTCTGCACGATATGCACTGTGGAAGATAGCGACACGATTGTTCCGCTTAGATTGATTAAAAAACACAAGACACAGCAGTTCGAGGCAATGTCGATTAAGTATTGCGACTCATGCAATTCACCGCTATGTCAAATTATCGCACAATCGGAATGCTCAAAATGTACCTTCTGATGGGAGAATTACGGTGAGTACATATTTTGAAATACTATAAATGATGAAAATAGTTATCAAGTCATAAAAATATTAATTGACAATTGTTTTTTTTCTTGTCTGTTACAGAGGCAGGCATCCAGATGGTTTACATCAGGATACATCTTGATTCCATATTATTGTATTCCATATTAAATTAATGTATTTCGTATTTTGATATTTTATTGTATAACTATTTTATTTTAAATGTATTATAAATGTTGAAATGAAAACAAATGTGTAGAACTTTGTTCTAATATTATTAAATAAGAGTACTTAATAAAGTTAAATAAGAGTAAGTAATTATTATTCAATAAGAGAATTATTATTAAATAAGATCATACGCGATCCTAACTATCTATCCATCTCTTTCTCACTCACTGTTCTTTTACATCTAACTATTTCTCTCACACTTACTATCCCTTATGTCTAACCATCTCTCCCACTCACTGTTTTTTCAACATGTAACTATCTCTATTCCACTCACTATACCTTACATCAAAGTGTCTCTCTCCCACTCCCCATTCTTCACATAGGATCGTCTCTCTTCTACTCACCATGTTCAGCATCTCACCATCTCTCTCCAACTCACTATCCTTTCCATCTCTTCATCTCTTTCCCATTCACTATCCTTTCGATCTCCATCTTTTTTTCACTCATCATTTTTCCTATCTCACCATCTCTCTCTAACTTATGAGACCCTAAATGCCTTCCCCTTCTTCCCACACACCCCTCCATCTAGACCTGCACTCTGTTTAACATCTCACTATCTCTTTCACACTCACTATCCTTTCTATCTCACCATCTCTTTCACACTCACTATCCTCCCCATCTCACCATCTCTCTCCAACTTATGAATCTCTAAATCCCTTCCCCCTTCTTCCTACACACCCCTCACCCTAGATCCTCTTCCCCCCCCCCCCCACTGGCCCCGCTACCTAGGTCCCTTCCCCGCGTGACGTCACCCCCGCTGTTCCCCCGTCCCCGCACCCCCCTCGGAGGACCTGCGTTAGAATCCGCTCTGTTTACCTACTCATACAAATTTGACAAATTTTTCGGAAAAAATAAAAAATGGCAATACTTCGAAAAAAAAATAGTTTTCACCTTGACGCAAAAGACAAAACGTTAACAAGATTGTTAATCCTTTTTCGTTATTTTACATGAAAATATACTACTGAATGACGGTATTCTAGAGAATGTACCTATTGATGGCACCTGAGTTGTAGAATTTCATGAAAAAATTTAGGGAGAGGGAGGTGGACAACCACGAAGGAAGAATGTAACTATAGTACTACGGAAAAAAGTGGAGCCCCAGTCACTGAGCGAGAAGAATTTTACTCTTTGAAAATCACTTCAGTTGTCATCGATTTGTTTATACCAAATTTTCAGTGCGAACTTTAATGAATGAAATAATCAAATGGTTTGCCTGAATTGCACAATTAGTCTACATATTTGCGTTATACATCCATAATTTTAAATTCTTTTTTTAAGATCTCAGAAAAGTTTTCTTCCCGCCGGTACGTTGCATTTTGGAGGTTTCAATCCCTACAGACGTTGTCGGATGTTTTTTATACAGTTTTATTTCGAATATAAATATTGTTAGAGCCACCGCCATACCAGTCGTTAGGAACATAATAGCAGGCGCAATGTCGAAAAATGATATACTTTGCAATGATCGCGCGACTGATGAACAATACGGTATTTTTGGTTTCCATCGTTTTATGTTACGGTTTTGTAGCCCCATATTACGAGTCTTTATGAGTCTATTAAAGAAAACAAGTTTTTTACATTCAGATTCAAATAATGATTTATTGATAAATTATTTAACATTTAAATATCGATATCATTTATAAAAGAATACTATTTTATTTCTCTTTATTCCAAATATTTCAAATTAAGTGGACAACAGTTAAAATATCAGGACCGAATGTTGAGTCAAAAAGTCTCATATCGTTTAACTACTGACAGTACAAAATTTACGGTAACATTATCATGATATTCGAAAACGTAGGGACACGGGTAAAAGTTGTCTTTATTACAAATGACGATTTTTGACTAGTTCGAGAGTGGAATATGTAATTTCTCAGTTTGATCGCAAGTAGATGTGAGAAAATTTTTATCGAGCAGCAAAATAAAAAGCACGTCAAGTGCGGTAAATAATTCTCAACATACGAAAGTTTTTTGAAGGTTTGTATTAGATATCATTTAATGAATGGCAGAGTGGAATTTCACTACATAACGTAATTATTCATGTTTGAAATTTTTTTATAGCCTCAACTTTTTCAATTTCCATTTTTTTCTATCGATCGTTCATCATGATAATAGAAATCGCAATTATGTTTTAAAAGTACGTTTTGACGCGCCTGACAAAAAAACATTCAAGTCGATAACTAATAATTTATTGCACGTTTTCTAAAATGAATTCGGTCCTCAACTTGACATTACATAATTAACCATTCAACTCGATGCATCTTGATTACACCTATTATTTTTATAAATAAATTGTATTGTTTTTTTGTATCATTTTATTTGCTAAGTGTTAATAGAAATAATTCGTATAATTATTCCGTTGTGAATTTCATGGACCTGGACTGTTGTTTTTCATCTATAATTTGTATTGGTTATGAAATTGTCCAACATATGAATTTTTGTTTCTTATTTATTGAATTGGAAACTATAGATTTATTGAAAAAAAAATTCATCCTTTATTTTGTGCTGTAATAACGAGGACTCATTATTAATATTATGTAAAGAAAAAAGATAAATTAAATGGATTCCTCGGCAGTCAATAGAAAATATTTTTAGAAAATCTTGATATTACTTTTAGTATACATTTCAGTACATATATGTATATTGATTTTGATTCTAAAACTTACCCTATTTTGACCATTTCAGTGAAAGGACTATCAGCCCTGTCCCAAAAACTCAACGACCTCGGTGTGACAACGTGAATTTCTGTCATATCGCAAATTGCGTCATCATCCCAATGTGTTTCCACGTAAGGATAAGCTACTTCGGCTGAGGTATGATAAGCGTATCCACCCTGTGCTACTTTGCTCAAACCCTTTTCCAGCTTTTCGTATCTTGATGATCCCAATTTCTTCCAAATTTTTTCATTAAAGTATCGAACTTCCCAATCGACGAGACTTCGAGACTAAATATTACAAATTGAAAAAATTGTTTGTGGTTGGTCAAAAGAATCAGCTTTAATCCCAAAGATAAGTTTGGGTTTTAACATTAATTGGTTAATTTATGAAAAACTGACCAATTAAATGCAAATTCGCAAGTAGACTCGAATGTATGTTGGAGCTTGTATTAGATTAGTAAACGGCAAAATGTTATCCTTTTTATATTCATTTTTTGTTATTCAAAAGAAAAAAAAGAAAAACATGATTTCAATTTTTGTGCACCTTAATTAGAATAGATAGAATGAAAAACTGTTCCTTACATTTAAATTGTCGTCGACAATAAAGAATGGTTCTGAAGCCACCTTCATTTGGCTCTTAGCGAGAGAATAGAGAGAGTCGTTCATCTTATCGGGTGGTTCATTAAGACGAGCGGAAACAACACTTGCACTATAATAATTGAAGAGTAACACTCCGAAAATCAGAAGAAAGAACAAAGCTACGCGACCAGCTAGTCTGTTAGGGACGAAGACTAAGCCTAAAATCATGCACGGAAAAGTTTTCCTTTAAAGGTTGTGGTAATATTATGTCAATAAAAGTAATTCCATTTTCCTGATTTCTAATATCGTTAACAAGTAAACATTAAATTTAAATTATACTTTGAATATAATTCTGTAAGGGGTAATCGATGGGTTCAACAATTGAATGAGCTACTGATGTTCTTTGGGTGCCTTTATTGGTTCAGTTCTGTTTTTATAAGTACGAACATTTTTTGATTTTGTATCGTTAGGGTAGAATAGAGATGATTGGACGTTAAATGATGAACTGAGAGAGGACTTATTAGTTGAGTTGTTAGACATATATTAAAATATAGTAGGAATTGGGAAAGCTGGGAGTGGAGGGAACCCACTGAAGTTCGTGGGAGTTAAAACTTTAATGATAAATGATAAGATGGGTAAAAATCTGATGCGGTCCTTTGGATGTGCGAAACCCCATATGGCAATGGTTATTTAAGAAAGGTAGTTTTGGAATGACATGAAACGACAACAACGACTACAAGACAAAAAGTAGCAAAAACAAACTGGATATCTAATCATAATATTAAAGCAAACTTACTTAATGCATTATTCAATAGTTCATTGATATTAATTAGCTATTTTCATAAATCTGAGTCTTCATTAAATACTTCGATATGTCGGATAGATAATACCTTGTTGGCATAAAACGCCAATTGTGACAAAAGTAGCGTGTCCGCATTCGACTATCCATCCTTCACGATACTCCATCATTTGGATAGTACTGATAATGATAACAGAAAGTACTGATGCAAAAAATGTCGCATACCATGAATCAATTGCTAAAGGAGTCAAGAGTTCGGTCCACTTTAATTTTTCCAGATTCGATCTTAGTAGAAAAAAGGTTCTTCAACAAAGAATTCACGGGAATTATTTTTAACAGTGTGAAATATAATCTCTTACCATAAAAATATTCTTCAATAAATTACAAACTAGGAATTAACCATTTGCAATTTTTCTTTCAAATATTGCATGTCAATTTCTTGAACATTAAACATGAAATAAAATTCCAATAATATTGGTTTTTTATAGTAATGCTATTGTTAAATGTTACTTTTTTCAAAATTCTAATTGATTTCGAGCGAAGAAATGCGTCAAAAAATAAACATGCAGCTTTTTATTTGTTTGATGCACCTGTATGGATATCCAGGCGCAGATATATGTCCGTATGGAGCAAATCTTGAATTGGCCGAGCAAGGGCTACCTGCAATATCAATATTGGCCTTCAATAATTCTACCATCATTCCCTTTTCCGTACCGTTGACTGTTGCAGCCCATTCGTCCGATGAATAGATGTCCATTCTGTTCATTCGATAATAATACAATGGGTTTTTATTTTTCTTTGAAAGTGGATTTAACATTTCTATTTCTTATCAGAGACCGATTTTCATCGTCAAATATAACTTCATAGTTTCACATAATTAGTTGAAAAAATGACATGTAAATGACATCGTAAAAATTATTTTTTTGTCGTTTATTTTTAATGCTTCGATAATTTTTTTTTTTTATACGATATAATTTTACATATTTATAAATTTCTCGATACGTTAACATATATTATTTCATCGCCTTAAATCGAAATAGAATTCGAAAATTGCGACTCCAGTAATTTATAAACATGTAACATGTCATTGTATAAAAAAAAATGACGAAAATGAAAAACGCATCATAATCCAACGGGCATCTCTTTCCACACGCCGAGGCTTCATGTCGCCAACGAAAAGAACTCCCAAAAATGTTGCAACGAACAAAACTCTTATCCTATCGCTGCCACCAGTTTTTAATATATTAATTTGTTACGTCCTAGGAAGGAGATTTAGCTGGGATCGCGCAGTCGCCGATTTAGAGTGCGACTTTAGACGTGTTTGGGTTGCCGCTTGTGAGTTTTATTGCGATATGCGTGATTCCCGAACACAGGTATTAACCTGTGTGCTCATAAATCCAAATAATATATTAATATTATTCGGATTTATGAGATTTTTAGGTTGTAGCGTGTTTTGGCTTAGGTGTGGCTTTATCTCTCGTAAAAATTATGTCTGATTTGAAGTTAATGTTGTAGACGAATGATGATTGCTTCTCCACAATTTCAGTTTCCACGCCTTCTTCCACGATCGCCCTATGCAGCTGATACCCTGTTCAAACAAAGTCGTCAGCCTCCCCTGTCCCACGTAAAATTTTATCAAACTATTGCCAATCGAATTATACTATAATTCAGCTTTAGAATGTTTATACGTTTGATCCTGAAACAGTTTTTGCTGTGTTAAAAAGACTTTAGTTATAAATTGAAAAGTCTATAACATTTTATAAAGTAATATAATGGAACCCCAGATCTTTCGTTATATATGCGTTAAAAGATTTCAATTGGCTTAGCAACCATTTGTAAATCAAACGATATTTTCCTATTTTGAAATTTTTATACTTTGGAATCATGACATTTATTCACGTTATAAGACGTTAATTGGATAATTGGAATGTATTTCATCATTTTTTTAAAGATACTCTGAAATAAGGAAGGTTTCTCAAACTTTCGTGAAATATACAGTAGTAACTTTGTGAAGTCTGGATATATATATATATATATATATATATATATATATATATATATATATATATATATATATATTGTAACGCTTTTTCCTTATAAAACGTTCAAATATAATTTGATTCTCGATAATTTATGGGCGCCAGTCTAAGAATTATTATTAGACAAATTTTTATTAATTTCTCGAGAACAAATGGAGGTGTTACCCGGCGATAGCTAACATTTTCCCAAATGGTTGGTAGAGGGGCAAGGTCAGACGATTGCACAAAATAAATCACATAAATTCTTACCAAAGTCCGGAATTACAAAATTGTTTTATTAGAACAATAAATTATGAAATTGAAATGAGTAATTTTAAACAATACAATGATTGATCAGTTATTTCCGGAAAAATAATTAAATGACAAATTATAAATTAATATTCAATAATCCGATATAACAATTTATTTTATACTATTTTTCAGTCAAAGTTTTGTTAACCGTCATAGGAAATTCGAACGAACGTTTTTCATTATTTTCCAAATTAATTCATTCAGGCTACGCCTTAACGAATTTTACACGATATCTAAAACGTTCGTTCATTCAATTCTCATTAAAATCAGGACTCATATGAACCATATAAAAGTAGAATTCCTCTCGGCAATTCAATAATTTATACAACGAAATTTTAAACGTAAGATTTTATCACGTGACAAGACTTTATCGAAAACTTCCCGAACACGAACGTACTCCGAAACAATAGCGCTTTTTAACGCTAAATTTCAACAACCAAATCGAGATCTCTAAATCACAAAATTACACAAAATTAAAGCGAGACGACGGCTCACCGCTACAGTTTCAGTAGGTGGAATTCCGGAAAAAGACCACGGAAAAGTTCCCCTCGAATATCCGGTAACGTCGTATTTTTGATCGGGTTGGCGACGGCTCGAAAGAAGACGCTTGTCCTCGTTGTTGTTCAAAACGAAAGTCCTCGATACTCATCGAGGGTGCGTATTTATTGTCGACGCGAATTAAGGTCCTAACCCTCCACCCTTTGCCTACTCGCGGGATCTGGATCTTTCTCGAAGTTTCGCTCGTAACATTTCGAATTTAAATCTCGAATTAGCGACCTTGCTGACCGACGATGGATCTCGGTACAGCCGAGACTTGCCGAAGAATCCCGATGCTGATAGACGCATCCTGTTGAGTTCGACAGCTCCAGGTGAGGGCTTCGAGCTAGCGACCCATGCTCGATATTATTTTTCTCTCGATGGTAACCTTGACGCCTATGCCTTCCCTTACAACGAACCGACGATGTTGATAACTGCGATGTTTTTGTCTCTTTCTCTCATAGTTGTTGCCGAATAAACCCGTCGCTCATAATAATAATAAAATAATTCAAAATAAAATTAATAATATGGAAATACGCTCGCATTTGGCTTTTCTGGATTTTGCTCAAGAGAAATTCTTCAACGAGAAGAATCGTTCTCTCCCGAGCCGTGCCCATTTTTATACTTTATGTGACGTGGACAAAATTACCACGTCACAATATATATATATTGTAACGGAACGGAGCTCCTCACAGACACGCACAGACACAAACTCATCCTCACAGACACGTCCTCATGACCACACGGGCGATGCACACATAATCGCCGCTCGGCGTCGTCACGTGCATGAGCACGGAGAGAGATAGACGATCCGAAAATCTGGATCGATCTGGATCTCCCCTCTATAATTGCGCTAACTTACGTCCGCGTGACGCTCGAGCGGGGTATATAAGGTGGCCGAAACGGCGAACGTGAGCATTCTCATTTCCAATTCCGAACTATCCAGTTCCCCATACCTCCTGCGAAAGTATCAGCATTGCGTCTGACGCCGAGCATAAAGGAATCCCAAATTTCCGAGTGTGAAGTGACCGTATTTCACGATCGCTGAACATTGTCCGCCCTCTGTATCGTGCCAGCATCGCGATTGGTGCACACGGGTATGCTATTAGTATCACTGGGTATTGTACCAGTATTGCATCTGGCGCATACCCAGTGTCCTAAGGAAAGTGTAGCGCGGCCGTATACCACGACTGCGAAACACCGTCCTGTCTCGCTGGTTCAATTTCCCTAAGTACTAGCATTGCGTCTAGCGCCTATGGAAGTATCCTGCGAGACAGAGTGAGCATAGTCGTGTTATTCGACTACGAACACTGACGTTTTCCACCTGGAAGGACTCTGTCATTTCGAAATTTTGAAGGACCCAAACTGTCAGTTATGTCTCCTGAGCAAGCCCGGCTCACATCGTTGTAATATTTCCAATTTTGTACTGGCACAGCGTCCAGCGCATTTGAAGAAATATTCAACATAATATAGTCATAAGATTGCCTTGAGGATCTGACCTGTCGAGCCTAAGCACCTCGGCAGTGATGAGACCTCGGTTTAGCCACTAACTCACGCACTAAAGACCATTTTTTTTTTTTGAAAAAAGAGCACTTGGCCGCTACGGATCGGCGAAATCGGGAAAAGCATCAAATAAAAACGTTTACTTTCTTTTATCGTACGAAGTGCCCTCTACACCGTACATTTGGCCGTTACGGACCGGCGAAGTCCGAATTATATCATTAAATTCATTTAAAAAAAAAGGATTTCCATTTTTGCAAATTTACAATTTATCAATTAAACTCCTTAAATTCATAAAATTCAGTTTTCACAAGCCTGTCTTGAAGCGGTCCCGATTTTAATAATCTTCAAGTGGACATCTGAGGCTTTAAAAAAAAAAAAAAATAATAAAAATATCCGAAGTAGAGTCCAGCACCCGAACCTTGGAGTTCTTAAAATTTTCACGTTCTTTATTTCACACAAAATAAAAGAAACGTTTCAATATATATACGAGAAAGATGCATCGAGGATAAGTAATATACTACTAACCTTTTTAACAATTTTACCTAATTCAAACTCAAATTTCATATTTCAATTGCACTTACATACATACTCTTTTTCTAGACAATAATGTGCACCTCTAAGACCATCATATTATTACTTGCACTCGGGCTCAGAAAAATCTGGACATTCCAGACACATAACATTCAACAGATCACCAACCAAGCTGGCATCTATTATGAACCTATGCATGAAGTCCATTTCACTCGAACTGAATGGTGGCTTACGACGGTCATAGACATAGAGCCATTCGAAGACCACCAACCAACGTTTTCCGAGGTACCAGTGATGGAACATGCCTGCCGACCATACTTGGAAGATCGTTGTGAATCATATATCAATAAAGGGGACTTTGTGTTAAAAAGCGCTCTCATCAATAAATACTTTCTCTACTTACGAAAACAAAAAGGCATCGAACCAATAATGAGCAGACTAAGTGTTCCTTTTGGATTCATTGGAACAGTTAGCAAATGCCTTTTTGGGACCCTGACCACCGATGACGCCGAGTATTTCAACACCGAGATCGATAAACTATATCGAGATCAGAAGATGACTGCCCTTGCAAGAAACCAAACTCATATTATAAGATCAGAATTGCATGATATCGCTAAAAGACTAAGCGAAGTGGAAAAAGAACATAATGCAAAATGGAATAACTTAGCAGACATGTTTCACAATGCAACCGATGTCATAATGTATACACAAAACCTGATGGAATGGCGAAATAGCATAGAAAATATCGCCGAAACATACCTCGAGAGCCTCCGCACCATCGTGGACGCAATTCATTTAATCAAATTGGAACTTCTACATCCAGAACTTCTGAACTCCCTCACCCTGGATCTTATTGTCAAGAGTTTCACGGAAACCCACCACCGATACCTGTTCCCAATTCCTCTGGACGAAATCCATTCTGGAACCTTGTCAAAAATTTCCCGTCTATCAGCCTCCTACCACGATAAAAAAAATAATCATCGTAATGCACATCCCTTTACTGGAATCAACCAAATTCCTTCTCTACAAACTTCACCCATGTCCAAATACTAATATTAGAAGTAAACAAAGATTTATGCATATCGAATTATTCAATTCTCCTTTAACTCGTGAATGAAAGGATAAAGTATCTATACTTACCTGTTACACCTGCCATCAAACACCTTCACCGTATTACACTTGGTGAACACACCTCAAATTTAATAATGGCACAGGCATCTCAAATGTAAAATAAAATTACATCTACGAAAAATCAAGACGCCAATCAAAATCCATCAGCGTCGTCAAAACAAAAAGATCGATCAACAGGTTTATTGTTGGATCTGTATGGTCTCCTGCATTTCATTATGCCAGGAAAAGACCATTGCCACCGCTATTTTGCCGTCTAAAGCCAGTAAAAGAGGTATACAAATTTTATTATACGGTCACAAAAAAAAATTTTTTTTTTTCTTCATACACCTGAACTACCTCTAAATATTTCATACCTATTCCGTACTCCTACCAAAGATACAAAATCCACATCAAGCAACGAGAACCAAAATTTAACTATTTTAATATTTACCATTTAAGCATATCTTCTATTTAAAATATTCAATATGCATAAATTGGTAGCCACCGAGAACGGTGTCTAATCTAAATGGGGTGGTGTCACAACCGACGTAAAATTTTGTTTTCTTTTCTTTTAGTAATACGAACTAACCATGAAAACTCGAGCCTTTACGCGTCTTCATTCATGAAACCCTCAACTCAACGCCTTATAGTAGCTCCTAGTATTTAGGTCATTCATTCTGACACGGGCCACATACACATAAACACAGAGATGTGTCAAATACCCGAGATCCTATAAATAATCTAATGACAAAAAGCGCAGACATTGGATGCTAATCAGCGGACGCAAACCCAATATCGAAAACAAAAAACAATCCCACGACGACCAAACGCCGAGATACAACGAAACCCACGATGACGAGGCGACGAAGAACAACGACAAACCTACTGCTCTGATGAAAAAAAGTCACGTGAATAGGCGAAAGGAATAAATAAATTATTGAGCACAGATTCCATTTAATTTCCGATATTTATTGTTCCTTTACTACTGGGAAATAACCGTTTCTTCTCCTCCAAATAAAATTATACATCAAACAATTCATGCTTTAATTTGCATCATAAGCAGTGAAAATTCCTTCTGGGGTAAACCAAGCCGGGTGATCTCAATCATCTTCGGGATGCGTTTGGTCCCATCGACCTTCAAATATCCACCGGATGTACCAAATGTCAAAATCGGTGGAATTCGACATCTCTCCGGCCCATTCTAAGTTTGAACCAAACGTCTCTCAATCCTCGCGACGATACTGCGCTGCTTCCTCGAGCAGAACCTAGAAAAATATAAAAAAGAAACAAATTAAAAATCTATGTATAATCTATAAGTAATTACCAGCAATGTGACGTATTAAGCGAACCCTACTTTTACAATAAACAAACCTTGTTAATCATACTAATATAATTCAATTATATATCATAAAATCTAAAATAAAAAATAAATGGTAAACTTTAAACAAAACAACCTATGTGACTAATTAACAATATGTGAAAAATCAAAATGCTAAACTCCACTATCAAAACTTATTTTTTACTCATAAATTGCGTATTCTTACAATAACATAGTATTACGATACTTACCTCATTGTAAATCGACAAACGATGATAATAAATTCCTTAGCAGATATTCACGATTAAATTTAAAATTAATCTAATTGAGCGAGACGCTCAATCTGAAGGAGGGAGGAAGTTGGTTTAACTGTTACGTCCTAGCATTACGCTAGCCCCCCCCCCCCCCCCGCCCCATAATTTTTTTCATCATATTTTATCCATCGTGTATCATCAGACGGTACATCTCTGAAACCTATATCATCATTCATCAATAACTAATTCATATTTAATAAGAAGCTCAACAATCGAGTATATACTCTCAAATATTCGTATATACTCTTAAATAATAATACATATTGTAAGATGATACATCCTGTAGGACACTCGACACTCTCATACATTTTTTCCAATATTGCTTTCCATTTCAAAGCACAAACATAAAAGTTGCACGTGTGCTCTAGATAACTCTCGACTTTCAGTCGCCACAAAAATCTCAACATGACTTTAACAGGAAATCGTAAAAGCACATAAGCACTTTTTCTAGACCACCCTTAACTTCAAAACACATTCTCAAATTTTATTACTATAGCAGCATTTTCCAGATTTAGAAAATCGAGAACACTTGATGAAATAAACATTTCCCACGAGTACCAAATGCACGCTCTCAAATTTCAATACGACCACGTGTGTACATACCCTTGAAACTAAAACAACCCTGCTTGATACATTTTCCCAGCCTTCGGAAATCCCAGATAAAATGTAATAATTTCTCTTCCAATCACATTTCCAGACAAGTGTCCCTATAACAAACTCCAATCACAAAATTAGGACACCAAATTAACGACCTCCTATCTAATCCTAGTAAAAAAGCATAACAAAATAGGTCCCCTCCATAACGTTCTACCCCCAAAAATCGTACAATCCTACAAAAATCTTCAACTCTAGCAAGACAGAAATTCAATAACAACAGTCAGTTAGCATCGAGATCAAAAGCATCCAACATCGTTCCGAGTGATCTAAATCTAAATCGTCACGGCTTATTAACATTGTAAAGTTAGCGCTCAAAACTCGAACGAGCCTCAATCATTTCTCAAAATCTATCGGATCGCAAAATCATTAATTAATAAGTTAACTCTGATCATTTAAAAGCACTACGACCATTGTAAACAAACACTAAATCCAAATCGCGGTTAAAGTTAACTACAATAATTGTAAAACCAGTGTAACAACCATAAGTTTATCTGTTAGTACATAAATATTATATATTTTGTGTTAAACAAAATACCTTCGAACAATGTTTATTTCGCATCCTTTAACACCGATACACTGGTGAGATTCTCTCTTAAATCACAAATGCCTTAAAGTGAAAGGTCATGTTTACCAAAATATAATTAATATGTGTTCGGGAATCGTGCAAACCTCAAGTAAGACTCACAAGCGGCAATCGTGAATTTCAAAAAGTCGCACTCTAAATCGGGGATTGCGTGATCCAAACCAAATCTCCCTCCTGGGACGTAACAAACAAAAAGGGTGCTGGTCCTTAGAGCTGGAAATATTTGTACCGCTTACTTATTTATTCTTAGGGTTATCGACAAATGAGGATGTTATCATGAAGTCTATGTACCACCTGCTGGTACGTTGTTATTAGAGAGAGACAAAAAAGGGACAATCCAAACGTGTAGGCTAGGACGTAACAGAAGTGCAAAACAGCTGTTTTTTCTGTAAAAACGACGAAATTTTTTAGGGATTGTTGATAAAATTGTGAGAGGATAGAATAGATAATGGTGAAATAAGTAATGTTATAACAAGTAACAGTAGAACAATTATCGAATTAGCAACAATCACTCCCAAATATCATTAATTGTCGTAATACTCCGATAGTATGATTTTTTTGAGTGACGCCAGCGCCGCTATGGGTAGTGTGAATCGCTAATATTTGATTGCGTGTAGATTCATTTTGCATTAAAAATAATCCTAATTTTTTTATCTGAAAAAACCATATTATGTTGTGCTATTTTAAAAATAATATTTTCTGTGAATCACAATGAATTTAATGTAAAGTACTAGTTAAGAGCGATTTCGTTAAATTATTCAAAATCTCAAGTTAAAAGATACGATGAAGAGGGTGGCTAACAAGAGTTTATGAAGTCGCATTATTTTGCATTATTTTCAATTGATGTATTATTAATTAAGAAAATAATAATATACGGTCCTTCACCTCCATACATCTCCTGTTTTTGTTACTGTATAATATATATAAAATGTGTATATTACGTGAAATTATAAAGATCTGCCAGGAGTTGAACTATAGCGAAACCATATTTGCTAACGGCATCTTCATTTTTTTTTCTATAGTCCTGTAGATGATCCTCGATCGACATTCCAACCGGCCGATATTTAATCTGCGCGTAATAAATTGTTCCAATTGTTATTTTTATTCTTCGATGTGAGGTTTTCATGAAAAAAAGTAATCAGCCATTTTTTGAAATAACGAATTTTGAATTATTATAACTTTACAAAGTTATTACATGCTATATTTTCATAAATTTTCGTAATAAATTGCTTACAACCGTGCCCACTCGGACTTTCATTCCGTGCAAATTTGATCTTCGATAAAATTTATCTTGCGTAAGCGTGATAGTTAATCCGTTTTCCGTATCCCAGGAACCCAGTTTCGTGATATTCAAAATTCCCCCGGCTGTTTTTGAAGGATTATAAACATCGTGGAGCTCATAGCCTTTATCAGTTTCTATGGCGATTACGAGATCGGTAAGTAGACTGTACGATGTGTCGTTTAAGAGTAATACTACGTCGTTGAAGTTTGAGGCAATAATAAGCCAGATATGAATTCCGTCATACAGATGGTATTCAGATGCCTGAGTTGATTATAAAAATTAATTCTAATCTCCTAAAAAAGTTAATCGTTACCATCAAGAAAAATTGGTAGAATGAAGCGTGTTCGAAGACCGTGGGTTTTGGAGAAAAATTTGGAGCAACGTTCGAAAAAATTAATTAAATTAATAAATCGCTGCAGTCGTTCAATTTTTAATAAAATCGAAGACGAACAATTCATCGATGCGAGAATGAACATTCGGTGGGCCTTCATTCCTGTCGTTCAGCGTCTGCCCACCGCAAACTGACAGAGCAACCGGGGGGATTGAAAAAATAAACGGACGGTAACAAAATCAGAAAAATCAATGAATAATTCAATCGAATGAACAAATTTCGACTTCGGCCCGAAGGTTTCGTCGACACGTTGGCGGTAAACGCACAATAACATACGTACATGTTAAAATCTAAGTGATTCCTGGAAATTATTCAAACCACGCTCAAAACTTCAGTTTCGCGATGGTTCTGAAGGAGAGGAATTCCACAGCAATTTCTAAAATACTTTCGAAAAACTTTGAATTGAAAACAATAAAAAAGAAAACGGTCTCAATAATGAAGGGGGATTATGAAAAATTAATCCATCGAGTAGATTTTCGAAGAGTATTACACGATCGAAATGTTCTCATGATCTTACAAAAATCAAATAATTTCGAAACGTCGCTCCGAATTGAGAGTGATATTACAAAACAACGATTATTACACGTGCAAAACAAACTTTATGTGCATTGGTATGATATATTTAATTACTTAAGGAGGTTGGATCGCGACGATACAATGTTGCCATGCTAAACCATGTTAAAAACATTAAAAATATCAAAATGATAAGAATTTAATAAAATTTGGTATATGTATTCTTTAAAAATATATATGACAATACAAATTTTTTTTAATTTTTCTACCACATAGTTCTCGAGTAATTGAACATTAAAGTTCACGTGTATAAGCATAGAATTTACATATATACAGTTATACATCTCGTGCATAAGAACTTCGATTCAACGCTCAATTATTCGATAACCATGTGGTAAAAAATTTTGAAAAAAATTGTGTTTGTATACTTGGAGCCAAAGAATGTTATCACCAAATTTTATCAAATTCTGATTATTTTGATTTCATGATCCAATCTCCTTAATTGACTATCTTTGCTACGATTGAAACCCTTTTACAGGTCATCAGATTTGTACGCACTACGCAATTTTATTTTGTAGAATGTAACCGAATGAAAATGGCTAGTTCATTTATAAAATCAATCAAGAAAAATCAGGCTTTTCGGAAATATTATTCAAACCAACATGGTCATTACAGGGCGCATTTGCAAATAATGCGCGCGAGCTTTAGCATTCTACCGAATTATATGATCTCTCAGAACACATGCTGCATACGGGAAAGATCTCGGCATTCTGCGACACGCGGCGGCCAGAGCGTGAACTTATAACATTCGAGATACTAAACAGCGGTATTCATAGTCGGTGCTTAAGCATTATCGCGTACTTTCGTTAAGGTAAATTAGTGTGGAAGGGGGACTATGAATACTAGCCTAATTGGACAGGTAGGCTGAAAAACAGCTATAGTTAGGTAGAGACAATGGTACTTGTGTTTAGAACAAAAAAAAATCGTATAAACAAGAAAATGAACGATTGAAAAAATAGAAGGCAACAAAGAAGCGACAAGGTTTTATTACCTGACCGACTTAGCTACGCAAGTAGTAGAGCTGTGGGGCACAGCTTTACTATTTACACAGTACAAATAATATTGCAAGCACAGTTTTTATATAATCTCCTTCATCAAAATTCAAGTATTTAAACTTCTTTTCATCTCATATTGATACAAAATTAGTGTTCCTCTGTAAATTTATATAAGTACGGTATGCTATTGTAATAATCAAATGGAGAAAAATCAAAGACGGAACATAAATGAATCAATGTATCTTTATACGCGGCATAAAATAATTATATTAGTATTTATAAACTTTGGTATTTCTACGACATGAAATCACCGCGGATTTACCTTTAATCAATATAAAAACACACTAAATTTTCTCGTATCGTTTAACACAGTCCTGTGAAACTGAGGAACAGAGTAACTGTAATGGAATATTTTTTTCGTGTATATTATCAACATACTTGAGCGATCATTTTTCCATTCGTTTCCGGCGGCTGACAGCGTGTATCGAGAAATAATCCCACGGCCCAATTGCCTTTTCTCACAACTTGATTGATCATGTCATAAGACAATGACTGAGGATGACTAATACTAACAAAAATGTTTAAATCGTTCATTTTTCTCACAATACGATAATCATCTATAATTTATAAGATTTTTGGCTATAATTAAAATGCACCATATATGTATATTATATATTACGATTCCCATATCAATTTAAATTTACTTACTTTCCGGATCTTCGCATGAGAATGTTGTCATTCTCCGTACATTTTTATAAACAAAATAATCATATACGAAATCATCATCCTGAACGCAAATAGTCATTGTAATCCATAATGCAAAAAAGTATTTAAATGAGAAATGCATTGAGCCAATTACAAAGTACATTCTTTTGAATATCGAAGACTCGTTTTCGCAGGTCAAACAAAGCCGAAGATGTATTTTCTTTTAATATACGTGTCGAATTGCACACAACTTGCATCCTTTCCATTTTTGTCACAAAATATAGTTGAACTCCTCGCGTGTAATAGCGAATTATCATCTTACAAATGCCATTATTTTTATATCAGAAACTATCACGAAAGCCCACCTGGAGTTGTACACGTTTAGCAAGTAGTCGGTTCTCACTGAATACTTATATTTTATTCAGACAATCTCCTTCGCTCGCTACGAAGTATTTTCTACATGAGAAAACGGAGACCATGTACTCGTGCACATATTCAACGAAATGCTTGTTTCCACCAATTTCATGTTCAATGAAAATTTAATAATGTTTTGTTTCGTAGTTTCCCATGATACACGAAATAATGTTTCTTGCACTTGACAGTTACAGCCTCAGTTTATTATTGTTGAAAAAAATGAAGTTAGATCGAAATAAATATGAAGTGTTAAATGATCCTTTAATCGTTAAATTGAAATCTTCTTTTGTATGGAGCGCGGCAGCATACGCTATTGCGTATGCTGCCGCGGATTCTCCAATTTTAATAAACTTATCAGGAGAGAGTCCGATTACAAACATTACGAGATTTTTCGTCTCGAATTCAGTTAAGGACCTAAATTTACAATATTAACCATCGATTATTATTTTGCATATAACTTAATATTTTTCATTTTAAATTCTATGTTTATTGCTTAACAACAAAGTTCATCCCTTAATTTTGTAAAGACTACTGAGCATTTTTTATTACTCCGCTAAGTGCCTCTTGTGGCACTGATACAAAAAATATCTAAAATCTATATTAAACGAATTTAAAAGATCAAAAAGTCACCGGAATTGTTTGAAACGTTGTGCGTTACTTTCAACAAATTTATCGTAAACATCATCGACATACTGTTTCAGTGATCTTGTTCTCAAACTTGGTGCATGAAAGAAAGAATTCAACTTTTGACTCAAGTATCGTGACTCGATGTCGATCCACATAAATTATTAATACTTATACGTATATATTTGTACAGTCGTAGGAATCCTGCAGTTTGCCTTTTTAGTATTACTTTAAGTAGTATGTTCGATTCTAATGCGAAAATAACACGAAATCGTTAAGTAAACTTCAACTTGTGTGACCTCGTTGATTTCCTATAGCTGTATAATTTTTCGTCAAATTGTTTAACAAACATTACAATCACAATATCGCGTCAGATCGTAATTCAACAACATTATAAGAACGAAGTGAAGAAACGGACATTCAACAAAAAGGAGATACAAATTTTACGAAATGAGTCTTTGAACCCAATTTTTTACATTGAAAATGACTATTTAAATATATAAAATTGTTGTTAGTATCCATAAATATTTATGAAAAACATATAAGCGATTAAAATTCTTTTAGTATCAAACTTAAACTGACATTGAAATTTACATTGATATTTTTAAGCGCTTAATTCATAGTAAATTATTTAAAAAAAAGTAGTACTATTATTTTTAAGAAAAAATAATTTACTATGGAAATGCTTCGACTTTTTTTTATTCATCAATGAAAGTTGTCATCACGGTTCGTACAATTTCTTTAAAGGACGATCACCGACAGATTTGACAATGTGTGTCACTGCTTCAAGTATAATCGAGTGCGTTTGGTCTACGTCGTCCTTATCGATAATTTTCCATGTTTCATCAGCAAGCTTGGAGAAATTTTCTGCAACTTTTTTCTGAAATTCCACTTTTTCGTAACGCTCAGTGGCCCAGCCGCATCGTGATTTTTGTATTTCCTCGTCGATCTTCAGATAAGCGACTAAATCAGGAGCTGGAAGACTTTTGTCTGGATTTTTACACCATGACAAATCTTTACCAGTATTTGCTGCTCCGTAAGCTGCACCGGATGCAGCATATCTGTAAGGTGGAAATTCGGAAACATCTTATAATTATTAGTCATAAAATTACTGATTTTTATTCTTCATCAGATTTCTATGTACCGGTCAAGAATGATTGTTGTTCCATTTTTCAAAATTTTTTCAATCTCCTCACTGCATTCCCAACGATTTGCAGCAAAAAGTAGGTGGATAGTTTCAGGGGGGTATTCTTTTTTGTGGGTCAAGTACTCGTCGATAACCCCACCAATTTCTGTATTGCGATCTGAAAAAATATGTAAACATTTTTAAAATTTATTTGATCCAATAGATTTTGAGAGTTCTGAATCCTTAAGAACTGTATTCATGAGCTGACTAGTGGTCAAGGTCTGTGTGACCCAAAGGTTTCTTCAACTGATAGTTCCGATTATAACAAACTAATTTGAATATTGTTTTTTTAAGAATATGCCACATCCATAGAACAAAGGAAACATAATTATAATTTCCATAGATCTTCTGGTTTGCTTGATATTAAAATGAAAGAAACAAGAATTTAATAAACTGGAATAAAAACATATATTAGTATGAGATTCCTCGCCCAAGAATGGGGTTTAACAATGAATATTTACTTAATTGATTATGTACTATATGATTGATGCAAGACGACCAAGGCTCTCAAAGGTTCTTAGGTAATTTTCAAATCCTTTCATTGTCTTGCCTCTTTTTTTTTTTATTGTCCTTGAATGTTAAAACAATTGAATGAAAAAGATCGCATCGCTTTTAAATTTGCCTACACTAAAACTTCGCACTAGGGTTTAAAAAAAATATCTTTGTGATCCAAAATCCAATCTGTGAGAATAATTTTGATTCACAGTTTAAGAAATTGTTGGTTGAAAAAAATATTTTTTGTTGTATTTCAACAATGTGAGTTTCAATATCGTTAAGGATATTTCATTTTTTTATTTAAAATGTAATTTAGATTGTACAATTCATATATACAATGAAAAATTGAAAAAATGATGTTACTCACTTGGAAATTGACGAGCTTCTGTTGGAATGCCAAGCCGCTGCAACGCGTTAGCCAACATTTTAACTTGTGTGGATTTTCCAGCTCTGTCGCATCCTTCCAAAACAATGAATGCGCCACGTCCCATGTTCTTGAATTTTTGAATGATCTAAATAATTTTGGTTCCTGTATCACGATTTACTTTATGGACAGAAAATTTATAATATTTTTTTTGGCTCTCATGAATTGATTTTTCATTTATCAAACATATTTCTTAGTTAAATAATTATTCATTCATATCTATGAAAAACGTACAAAAAAATTGAAAAATCGAACAAACAAAAGGAAGGCGAAGTTTCGAATAAAATTTTTTTTTAATTTGCACAGAATTCATGAGAAATCCGAATCAATTTTAAAGTTGAGTGACGTATGTTGCAAATGTCCAAGAAATCCGACAGCTTGAAATAATATTTTTGCACACTGAAAGAGTATTATTTGTCGTTATCACGTGGCTTCAGAATCGTTATTTTTGGAAATATAACCTGTAAGCTGATTGAATTTGAAGAAATTTTGGCTGCGAATTAAAACGACATTCGAATCGTTCGATAATCGTTATAGAAGACTGAAATTATGAGTGAACAGTAAATGTAGAAAAAAAATTTCAAAACGATAATCGACTTTGTATCAGAAAAGCACTTTTTGTTTATCTAAACAAGACATGCTCCCAGAAAATAAAAAAAATACGCGGTCAACAGAGGCATAATTTTTGAAGGTTTTGGTTTATTCGGCATTCGACCTAAAATAATTACTTTATTGATGTAACTTTTGGTACCTTCAAACTAAAAAAAAAGGAATAGATAAGCTATGAAATAGATCGAAAATTCTATTTATTATTATTCATTTTACCTGTGAAAAGTTTGGGTTGACCTTCAAATTTCAATTATTTATGCGTTCGAAATTGCAATAAGTAATTTTTTTTAAACTCATATTTTATATAATAAAATCATTTTTAAAAACACTTAAATATTAATAATGCGTTGAACTACTCGAAATCGAATGTTGACATTGAAATATTTTGATAACAGATGATCAATTGATTAGAGTTTTTGAAACAATAGGTTTGTTCGTGCTAGCTGCACTTTCTGCACTTTCTACACTTTTTTTTTGGAATTTATATTACTATATATTACAAAAGTGTAGAAAGTGCAGCTAGCACGAACAAACCTAATAGCACATGGAGACGCCGGCACGCCAGAAGCTGGAGTGCGTTCGAAAACAGCAGCCGCCGTGTGCACACGGCCCATGTTATGGGGTGCGTTCGATTTGGACGCTTTCGCGCTCAATGCGTGGCTCTACTATAAGCGCCCAAGTCGAACGCACCCATGAAGACCGTGCCCATGGTAATAGGCCATATAGCTCCATGGTATAGGCAGTGTCAGAATGTTCTCTGGCAGTGTGCACACGGGTGGTGCTGTTTTCGAACACACTCCTGAGTTGGCCGGCGGAGGGGGCGTAAAAAGCGGTGCTTGCGCGTGTACGGTGGCGTTATGTGTGTCTATTTCACCGTCTTCCGTGGTCTATTTTACGTATTTTACTTCATTCGGTACTTCAGTTTGTCCATGGATTCAATGTTGAATGTATCGTGTTTTTCTCGCATTTTTGTGTAGTAAACCACGTGAACGCATTCCATCGGATTCTTTTATAACCTCAAACAAAAACCTCGATGATTTAATAAAAACATTGAAACTAAACAATCCACCAAAATGACGATTGTCAAAAAAACCTCGCAAATGCCAAATGAAAATTGCGATTCCAAGTTAAACATGAAAGCATGGAATTCGATGGGTGTACCGTCGGTTGTTATAAAAGCTCTAGAGGCTCAAAAATTCGAAATTCCTACCGCGATTCAGGCATTGACACTTCCACCTGCGATAATGGGACGTAGAGATATTTTGGGTGCAGCAG
This sequence comes from Rhimphoctona megacephalus, assembly GCA_963989365.1. NCBI lineage: Eukaryota > Metazoa > Arthropoda > Insecta > Hymenoptera > Ichneumonidae > Rhimphoctona > Rhimphoctona megacephalus. The sequence goes on from OZ022420.1 coordinate 18,880,219, forward strand.
AAACAGGCAGTGGTAAAACTTTGGCATTTGGTATTCCCATTATAGCAGGAATACTCGATCTTAAACTTCGACAGCCAGAAAATGCTGCAGAACAAAAAGTCCGTAAAAGTGGACATGAGGCGAAAAAAGCAAAACTGAGCAATGGGTGGTTGGTGACGGATGTCAATATAATGGAAGAGGATTCGGCAAACTCTGGTAAATTATTATTATTATTATCTCAAGCAGCATCATTGATGTTTTTCTTTGTTTGGGTTCCAAATTTTTTCAAACATTTCTATTTTTCGTCAAAGTTTTTAGTAAGGGTGTTTGGATTACGATTATTATTATTTATAATTTATAATGTGTAAAAAAGCGTCAGGATAATTTAGAAATCGTGAAATGTTAAATGTTTATAGCATGATCAATTTTCTTTTTCAAGATGGCGATTGCGAGGCATCATTAGACTCCGACTCTGAAATCGATGGAGATGAACTTGAGGATGAAGTAAATCTAAACGAAAATGGTATAGGTTGCATTCGAGTTGTTGATAATATTGATTTTGGCACAATTCACGAAAAATCTGACAAACCTTTGTACGCTTTGATTCTAACACCCACAAGAGAGCTGGCTATTCAGATAAAAAATCATCTTTGTAAAGCAGCAAAGTATACAGACATTAAGGTAAAATAGACTTTTTTAATAATACTGAGATAAAATTTGTGTTATTGAAATGCAATGAAATTGATTAATCTAAGAAAATCCCCAATGAAGATTCTTTAAAGTTCAACTATTCCTGCTGATTCAGTCTTTTGGTTGCTAACAAAGGATTCAATAAAGTTTCACTGATTATTAGAGCTCGATTGTGGAAAAAAATTTAGGTTATATATAAAAGAAAACAAAAATTTTTCCATTTGAACATTGAAAACTTTAATGCTATTGAATAATATCTTTGTTTCATTTTTTGTCCAGGTCAAAAGAAAGGAATTCATTTTTTGGATACTTTCCAAATTTGTTCATAAAATTGTATATTTGGTGTTGAATTTATTTTTTGGAGTAGAAAAAAAAACTTCCTCGCATAGTTCAATTTTCAAGCAACTTTTGACAGTCTCTTCAAAATTGACCCAAAAAAGATTGTAAAAAATAAATTTCAATTCGACAATGTTTTTCATGTTTCGTGATACCATTGGATTATTGCCGAATTATTTTGAAAATATGTTATTGAATTATAAAAAAAGAGGATACATGAACGATTGTTTTCTGTCTGAGGGACTACAATGTTAAGAAACTCATAACATAAAGAGGAATCGTACTTAATTCAAATTAGAAATTGTATGTTACAATCAAACATTAAAGTCACACTTTAATGTATTATGTTATAATGAAACATTGCAATTATACATGAAAGACGACTTTTATGTTCATAATGATGTCTTTGTAATGATGTAATTTGGCTTAGTCGTAAATTTTGTACGTTTCAGATCGCGGTAGTAGTCGGTGGAATGGCTGCTGTAAAACAAGAAAGAATTTTGAGCAAAGGACCCGAGATAGTAATAGCAACACCAGGTCGTTTATGGGAATTGATAGATCAGGGAAATCCTCACCTCAATCAATTAACGTCGATCAAGTAATTATAACACTTTTAACAACATATTTTCTCATTTTTTTAAGCTGTGACGAAAATACGGAATTTTTTAATGTTAAATAGATATTTGGCGATTGACGAAACCGACAGAATGTTAGAAAAAGGCCATTTTCAAGAACTGCATCAAATTTTGGAACGTATGAATGTTGACGAGGAAACCATGAAAGAACGTCAAGTGTTTGTTTTCTCCGCTACGCTCACTCTCGTCCACGAAATTCCTCAATATTTACAGAGGAAAAAGCAAAAAAATAGCAGAAGCAAAATATTGAAACTAACGCCTGAACAAAAACTACAAAAAGTTATAGACTTGTTGAAAATAAAAAATCCCAAGATAGTTGACGTTACTCAAACTTCAGGTATGCTTTTGTTTAATAATTCAGAGCATGAGAATAGTGATATTTTTAATACTTTTATTAATTTTATTATATTATAATAATTATTAGTTTTTTCGTTTTATGCCCATAATTGAATAATTTCAAATACATTAGCAATTATCTCAGTAACCAATATGAGAAAATGAGAAATAAGGATTTTCTTTGTATAAAATTGTTTTTTTTATTTATTTAGAATAATATAATTATTCATTAAACAAAATACTAAATTTACAAAACAATATTTAGGAACTGCGAGAACTCTAACGGAATGTCGTATAACCTGTACAATGGATCACAAAGATTATTACTTGTATTATTTCTTAAAACGACATCAAGGACGTACACTGGTATTTTGCAATAGCATTGGCTGTGTCAAGAGGCTAGCTACGCTTTTCGGAATTCTTGATTGCAATCCTCTTCCTCTTCACGCCAGTATGATACAAAAGCAACGTCTGAAAAATCTCGAAAGGTACGTAAAATGCACGTAAAATAGAAAAAACTTTTTTCCATTTTTATTGTAATAAATATTGATAAGTGGAGACTAAACATCTCCATTATAGTCATCTCGACGGTTGAAATTAGCGGAGGAAACGTCGGCACTTCAGGCTGTGTTGAAATCTGTTGTTTCCTTGGTGGTATAAGAAATATAGCGGCCATTCCAACCAGTTGTCTGCGCATGATTTGAACCGATATTCTTATAATTAGTTCGGTAGGTATGAACTGAACGGAAGGAACTATCGATGAACTTGATGAAGATCTATTATGGCCTTATTTTCCCTCAGTTTCCTGTACACTCACGATTGCGCGGAACGCGTTGTTCCATATGTTTTTTCCTCAGTCGCATTGTTCATACGCAGTTGGGATCTTATGAAAAGAATCGTTGTGGGAACGCCTAAGATTTTACTAAAAAAATCGTAGGTAATTAGAATTTGCCTTGTTGATTTTGACACACTTAATTTAAATTTTATTTCACAATGGAAATAAATGTTACTGATAATATTGAAGTAAAATGTAAATACAAGATGTCAATCACAACAAGGGTGGTGAGTTTTGAATGAAGTTACGTGTAGATACAACAAGGGTTGTGACTTTGCAAATTTTAGAGTGATGACTCAGAACACGCACATTAGTTGCGACTGAGGAAAGGACGTTTAAGGGTGTGCATAAAGAGATCTAGGATTCCTTATATACGTTTCAATGAAAATAATTTATTAGGTAATTACAATTAGGCTGATATAAACTTGTGCATTAATATTTTTTGGAAAAACCTTACCAGAGAGGTGTCTGATTTTAAATGTACCATATGTCGATTCTTACCCGTCAATTCGTTTCACTTCCAGCTTCGTATTCTTCAGTTGAGAAATTGGAGTGATGCACAATGATTTTAATATTATGCTCAATATTAGTTTAAAATTCTTGATTGTTTATTTGACTCGCCGGAGTGAAAAGTGTGCGGCTGCCAATGTACAATGCTGACAAATTAGAGAGAAAGAAAGAGACAGCGTCACACCACTGTCTTTTGGGGGAAAAAATCCTTCCTGAGACTCCCTAAGACAGGGACATGACGATAGTAATATTTTCCTGACGTCATAGTTATCATAAATTATTTATTATTTTGAGTACGGGGAGACCCCAGAACGTAACAATACATTTTAATAAAGGAAGTTCACAAAATTAAATCTATATGTAAAATTGGACTCTAAATAGATTTCAGGAAAATGACAACGGCCTTTTGATCGCTACTGACGTTGCAGCGAGAGGTTTAGATATACCTAATGTGGAGCACGTTATTCACTATCAAGTGCCTAGAACATCCGAGGTATGTGCCCGAATATACATTCTTTGTTCTTCAAATTTCCTTTCAATGGAAATTAAAAACGTTATGAAAAAATTGATCCATTTTTTCATGAATACATTTTTTTTAGAGTTACGTTCATAGAAGTGGCAGAACAGCTAGAGCACAAAAGGAGGGCATAACAGTACTTCTGATGGAACCTTCGGAAATGCAATATTATACTACACTCTGCAAGACACTCGGCCGCAGTAAGTTTTTAGTTTATTTCAGACTCTCAAACGGATGTTCGTTTGTCTAAGAAATCCCAGGTTACTGTATTTTCACCTGGTTAGTTATTCGGATGATGGCAATTACTTTTGGTGGAGTGCACGAATAGTATATATGTTGATATATCAGCTGAATTAAAATATTTATTTTAAGGGAGCTTTCCAGTGTGACAGCCCGAAAAATCGCTGTTTTTCGCGATTTTTTTTTTTAAAGAAAAAATAATCTAATCGGTCTGGTTTTTTTTTGTATATTAATTGGGTATTGAAGAATACAAAACAATTTTTTAAATATCGATTTATTTATTAATTAATATCTATAAAAATGATGAAACAATTGTTGCAGAAAATGCACTTGGATGTGGTGTCCACGTTGGGGGTCACAATTTTGATCTAAAACAAAAAACACAAAAAGATTATTGATCGGTATATAATTGGCTTTCGTGCTATGGAGGCTTTTTTTTTTTTTTTTTTTGAAAAAATGGCGCCGGTTTGAACAAAAAGTATCGATTTTAGCATTTTTTTTGGCAGTTTTTTTTACAAAAAAATAGGAAGATGTCAAAAAAAAAGCTTCCATAGCACGATAAACAATGACGTTAAGAATATTGTGTAAAAAATTCAACTCGATAGCTTTAAAACTCTGCCCTCCAAGTTGGACACCGTTTTGAAAAATGCTGTTTCGAGAAAAACGCGTTCAAAGTTTCAAGTGAGGAAATTTTAGGTAAATCGTTTACTTACGGTCAATCAGCGATGCCAGGTCCATACAATATCCCTTCTGCTTCTTCGAAAAGATCGTGCTCAATGGATTGTTCAGTCCGACGAGCTGTCCTCGCTTCTTTGCTATCCAGGGACGCCCGGCGGTTTGCTTGGGTGATGCGCGCATTCTTGTACTTAGCGGCGAAATCTGCGGCGCTCGGCCCTATCGTGCATCCCATCGTCTCCAAAATTTTTAAAATTGGGTCGTAACCTTCATTGAAGGTGCACACAGCACACTGCGTAGCGATTTCTACTATCTGCTTGCCGCAGAATACGTGCTTTGGGGCGACGATTGATTTCATAAGCATTTTTTATCAAAGGACAAGAATCTATCTCGGCCGGATCTGGACACGAACACTGAACACAAATTTTAAAGCCCACCCGCGAATCGATTTTTTAAAAAACTTCACGTCGCTATTACACTTTTTGCACTTCAACAGTTCCTGAAGAGCGCCGAAAACCAAAAAGAACTTCAAAATCACATAGCTAAACGTTTGATCGATTCGGACTTCAAACTCTGGACTCTTTTTCAAGATTTTTGCTGCCGAAGTGCTCGCAAACGTTAGATCCGTTTCGATATCGTGTCGATTTGTTGCCTTGAAACCCGTGGATCTTTTTCGTTCATTTCGCGGATGTCCGCTTCTCGAGCCTTTTCTATCCTGCCACGCACATTTCTCTTTCGTAGATCTATCCATTTTGAATGTCGAAACCGAACTGAAAGACGAACCGGACTCACGTTGGAAGGTACACGAGCAGGTAGGAACGAGACAATAGAAATAACGGTCGCACGGGCAGACGGCCGACGCGGCAGCTGTAGCGCTCCGTTGCCTTCTTCCAAGAAATGCTGTACAGTAACCGAAATAATCTGAATTTCGGCATGAAAATTTCAGGGAATATTCGGAAGAGTGTATACTATTCGATAAAGCAAAAAAAAAATCGATTTTTTGAAAATTTCACACTGGAAAGCTCCCTTAACGAATGTGAAGTTATGAAAATAATGGTGTTTCGCGTTGTCATGGTCAACGCAATCCCACTCTACTTTTTACGGGAAAATGGATGATTAATATATGTAAATAACAAATGTCATTAGACTGGAAATTCCCGTGGATTACAACTTGAACATCTATTCATTTAAAAGTATAATTAAGTAACAAAAACGTATCAAAGTACAAAGTGCCATTGTGTATATGTTTGCACGTTGGAGTTCTGTTTGAATCTGCGTTACTATTGAGAGAAATAAATTAAGAAGGATACATACTCCTCCGCAAAAATAATGGGTAATTTGATTGGTTAGAAACTAATCGCAGCGTGAACGGATTGAAAGTGTTACGTCCGAAGACGTGAAGAAAAATTAGAACGGTAGCGTCGTGTGATAGATGCTATGATCTATTGGCTTTTCCCTGCAGGTGTTATACACATGCGTAGATAAAAATAGGAAGGCCAGGAATTCTATTAATGAATCAATAAACAATAGCGTATCTCACTGACTGCCGCAGTGACACGGCTTACACTATTTATTTGTACTTCGACACAAAAAAATACTCGGTACAAAGTAAAGTTACTCAATAGCAGCGTTAGTGTTACGCAATGGCTTTTTCAAAATTGGTCCTTTTCAACCCAATGGTACTTGTGGTACATACACCACGCACTACCACTGGGGTAGGTTCTTCGAACGCGTTGTCGTTATTTTGTCACTTGATGCCTAGCACTTGACCCTCCACAAATATCGTCAAGAAATCGAGAGCGTCGTTGGAAAAGCGATTTCCATTGCGATGGGACATATATGTATATACAGATATACTCCTCACAGTATGGTGGGCGTACGCCGATAGATCTCGAGAGATCATGCATGATTATGACTCAGGAAAGGATTTATTATGTAGTGAATAAAGAGATCGGAAATTCTTTATACACTTTTTATTATAAACAAAAATGTTAATTTCGTATAATAGGATTAATACAAACTTGGATTAGAATGCATACATAACATGTACCTTACCGGAGAGGTGTCGTTATTATTCATAGAATATACCGTGTTACAATGGTTTTTCCTTCGTAGATTTGTAGTCTCGCTCTCTTCTACTGAAGATCCGGAGTAATACACAAAAAGATTTGAATACGATATTTAATAGGTTAATTACTTTTAATAGGTTACATGAAGTTATTTTTATAGTATAAATAAATGAACGTTTGAAGATAGACAGCTATCTGCCTGACAAACTCAACTACTGCAACTATAGACGCGATGCTAGGTATCGAACGGAGTGCGCACTGATTTTAAAATAATATTCGATGTGTGTTCCAATTGAATTTAGTTTAAGCTTATTTGTGTTTAAATTCGACTTCCTCTCTTCTACAGAAGACCCGAAGGTCGATGAGAGATACAATATTTTAAAGACTGTCTACTGTCTAACAAATTTCTACTAACGGTATAAACGCGACGCTAGGTACGGAACGTAGTGTAAATCCCTTGGAAGAATTGCAGGTTTATATACTGTGAAAATTAAAGGTGGTGGGGCATCTTTTGCGTATTAAGGGCGGGCTAACGTTAATTCGTGCAAAAAAAGGCACATTTTTGTGATTTTTTTTTTGACGACACAGTTAAAATCTAATTATTAAAACCAATGGTACATTAAAGTATAACATTCGAAGAATATTGTGTAAAATTTTCATGAAGAAATATTAAAGAATACGGCAATGGCAGCAATTATTCGGAAGCGTCTCGGAAAAAAGTAGAATTGCGGTGCCCCTCATAACTCGGTGCTGGATCATCTGAAATCAAAAAATCAAAGTTCTTTCGTTAGATAATCACTTTCCCCAGGTAACGCTGGGAGGGTTTTTCGAAATTTCAATTTTTCACTTTTTGGGAACACTTTGAAGTGAAAACCGCGATTTTTGCGAAAAAAATCGGCTAATTTGTTATTGTAAAATAAAAAATATTAACAAATTTGAAAAAAAAACTCTCCAGTGTTACCTCGTAAATTATGTACAGAAATAGTGTTCAAAATTTCAAAAGGATCGGTGCAGTAGTTTTGAAATTATGAGGGGCACCGACTTTGAAAACGTGAATTGTGGGAAAAACGCGGCAGGTGTTTTCTAATGCGCTGAGTCATATATGAGGCGCGGTTGCTTAAACCGCTGTATCATCGTTAGTTTTGCTCCGATTCATCTCAAATTTTCACACAATATTCTTGAAAGGTTCTCCATTCAGAAAATAAAAAAAATGCAAAAAAGTTTAAAAACGTTACCCCGCCCTTAATTGAGATCGATTTGCGTATTAATCGAGAACGAGTCATAAATTTGTATTTTTAGTCAAATGTTCCTACGTGACATTTTTCGGTATATACACATTCTGCAACTTTTAATCTGACTATTTAAATTTTTCATCGGAAAAAATAGCTATAATTTTTCGGTGTCTGTAGGATAATTATTAAACACACGATCTATTTTCTATGTAAATTCATTCGATTGATAAAATGTTAGCTCTCAGCCAAGTATTAGTTATTTGTATGGCATAACTACCTGCTTGAAAAGGACCTTGTCCAGATTTTTTACTCTAATGACGTAGAAATAGGATGGGGAATATATAGTCCCCGTGTATACCGCATATTTGTTCCCGACTCTCCTCAATGATGTTTTCATTGGTATAGGTGGATTCATCGTGATACTATGAAAAGTTATGAATGAATGAGTTAGATACTGTGGTTTTCATGCATGAAGTGAAAGTTTGGGAATTGATTTTCAATAGTTAATTATGCAAAATCACTTGTATTGAAAAAATGTGGTCTTTATGATTGTTACTATTATTTTTAATCTCTTTTGAAATGTTCTGCAATGAGTTTCTCCCAAAAGAGGTCTCGTGGTTCTTCATTTAGGGGTGGCCGATCGAACAGAGATCGCAGGTCAAATATATACCCCCTGCTTTAGCATCCGGGACCTATTTCGGTGCATTTTTATTACGAGGCTCTTCTTCACAAAGTTGAATTAAATTATCTCGGAGATGAAATCGCAAATGGCACTCTCCAATGAGGTGAGCAATAAAATGGGTTGGATAGGTTTCCCTGCCATGGTAGCGTGTTTCTCGGTGTGGTGCGAACAGTGATAATTAGATCTTCGGCAATCTTTTCGAATACTGCACAGTTTCCACTCGCATAAAAAGACATTCTGGAACAATGTCCAGGTGGTCACGTATATATTTTCTTTAATTCTTGCTTTGCCATTTTATTGTTACTGCTTGGCCTAATTCTATAGAGAATCTATCGAGCATCCGAGTTAGTTTACAATCTTCGCATAAGTATAATATACGAATCACTATTAACTGGGTTTCACAAATACTACAACGGATCATATTGTTACGTCCCAAGAGGGAGATTTAGTTGAGGTTGCACATTCGCCTATTTAGAGCGCGCCTTTTGAAGTATACGATTTGCAGCTAGTGAGTCTTTGTTGGGATTTACGCGATTCTCGAACATAGACTGATAATATTTGGATTTATACGATTTTTGAGAGATAAAGGGTTTATGGTTGGTAATGGGTTCATAGCAAAATGTCTCGAATTAAACCGACTTTAGTCGGTCGATTTAGACAATTTAGAATAAACGAAATAAAAAACAATCCAATGAATCTACTACGAAACGAAAAACTTCAGAGAACGCACGCCAAAGGATATTTTTTTTTGGTTTAAGGGAAAATGCTGAACAAAGAGAAAACGAACAATAAATTTAAAAGGACAACATTTTTTTTATTTATTCCCTTCCTGACAGGAAATAGGCGAGCCACCTGAAGAAAATGTCGATTACACAAATTTCTTTCACACCCTTCCATTAATCGCAATCATATGCCGCTCAGACCTCCAATGAGTGGGACCATGCGGGGTGGTCCTAATCTTCCTCGGAATGTGGCTATCCCAATCGCTCCTTGAACAACCTCCGAATTCTCCACACATCGAACCCAGAACTACCCGCCTCCGCGATATCTTCCCTTCACCTGCAACGCCGCTCAAACCGACGCCTCTTCATTTCATCAATATCTACTAGTCCCCATTGTTGAAACAAAAAAAACAATAAGGAAATAATTATTAACAAATAAATTAAGTAAGAATAAAAAAGGGGCGGTAATAAATTCTTTTTATAAATAATTGAATCAACAAAAAAACCGAGAGAAAAAGAAATCACGAAAACCAAAAACGCAAATATTCACTATGAAAACGTTGGCAAATTTCCGTTTCAGAGCCATAATGATTCTTTTTTAATTTTTTTCTCTTTCGTCTTCGATGTATAGTAAATAAATCCTCCAGAAAAACACCGAATGAAGCTCTACCCCTCTATCGCTACAAAACCGCACTTTTTCAAAACTATTCGTCTCATGTCTTTCTTAATCCCTTCACCAGTGAAGGGGTTAAGCTCAAAAATACAGCATGTAAACGATTTATCTCCAAAGATTTCTCCTCGACCCAAAGCTGAAAGCGATTCTATATACGTATATAACGTATATGTGTTTACATTTGTATACTCTCTAAATGTATGCATATGCATATTGAAACAATAGTGAATTTTAAATGAATATTAACATTTATAATAAAATACGTCCGATTAATCCAATAATAACCCACCTGCATCGATTAACAAGGTACACCTACAAAAGAAAATATCTAGACATGTGAATGTATATGTATATGCATGCGTATATAGAATATAGCATATTTGAAAAAAAGTGGACAAGTGCGAGTCGGAATCGCGCACGAAGGGTTCCGTACCATTATCTATAAAAACGGCAAAAATCATGTTTGTTGTGTGGGAGCCCCCTTAAATATTTATTTTATTCTGTTTTTTAGTATTTGTTGTTATAGCGGCAACAGTAATACATCATCTGTGAAAATTTCAACTGTCTAACTATCACGGTTCATGAGATACAGCCTGATGACAGACGGACAGACAGACAGACGGACGGACAGCGGAGTCTTAGTAATAGGGTCCCGTTTTACCCTTTGGGTACGGAACCCTAAAAAGGAAAAGCCCGAAAACCGTCATATTCGAGTATAGAAGAGTGCGGCAGGGCTCGCGCTGGCTTTTTTTTTTAAATATTTGGCATCGAGCCGCTACCGCGGCTCTTGATCGTTTAGATGAATTGCCCTCATTTGTAGAATACTAAGACAAAACAAGCGCTCTTATGAATTTATTGCTATGATTCAAGGAATATATTCATACACAAACTACAGATGCGAATTCGGTATTTTTATATAAGGGCGATTTTATTTAGACATAATACTTTTACTCCCATTAATTGCAATTGTATCTCTGTGTTCTTCTTATTTACAGCCCAAGACATCCCTACCTTCCCTGTTGTGGATAGACTCCTCGTGGCAGTCAAAGAACGTGTAAATCTTGCTCGAGAAATTGACAAACTCGAGTTGAGATGCCGCAGGGATAATGTACAAAAAGGCTGGTTGAAAAAAGCGGCCGAAGAAATGGATCTAATTTTGGACGAAGATCAAGTGTGAGTAGTTCATGTAATTTCCATTTGTTTATCAAAGCCGGAAATTATATTAATTGTTCTTATAATTACTTCAATAATTTTTTGTCGATTTGTCCTCGTCCTTTTATTGCTAGATCTTTTTTATGACATAATTTTTAATATCGTTTTATAAAGGATATATGAAAAATATCATTAATTTCTGAAGAATTAGAAAATGGCAATAAGTTCATCCTTTTTTTATTCTGATACGTTGTGAATTTTTTGACGTTCTGATATTCTGGCAATTTTTAATTTTACCTAATTTTATGTTTTCGATAAACATTTGATTACAGTGAAACAACCATGGAGGACAAAGACTCGGCAGACTTGCGGCGACAATTGAAAGGGAAAAAAACGCAACTTTCCAAGCTCATGACAAGACCCCTTTTCCCGAAAGGTTTTTCCGGCAAATACTTCGACGGTACTCTGGAACTCCAATTACAGCAGATCGGCCAAACGGCTGTTGAATTGATGAAAAAATCAATCGGCGAAAATCCTAAATCACGTAAATTCAAGACTCCGGGTATTGCAAAGAAAAGTCACGTAATAAGGAAAGAGAAAAAAAAACGAAAGCAAGAAAAGAAGTAGGATAATTTTCGAGAAGTAAGATTATAAAAACAAATAAAGTTGTCAATATTTTATTCGTTTATTGCGTATTTTTTGTTTTTACTTTTCTTCGGTATTCGAAGTGCAATCGTAATTTCTACATTTCGTTAAATGGAAATTCAAATATAAAATTTACATATTTAATTCAGCTTCGACTTTTTTGCATCGAAATAAAGGACACGCAGTTATTGAGCTGTTTTTTGTCTGAGTCAAAAAAAAACTTACAAATTTACTATGACAGCTTTAATGGAGATATCGCAATATTTACAGATTAAAATAATCATTCTTTACAATTCTATATATGGTACAGTTCTCGAAAATGAGATCTTTTCTGTTTATACGAAGAAGCCCTATCGTAATTTTCTTTTTTTATTATTCGGTATAATATTTTTTCTGCAGCAGATGCAATGTATTCGAAAGAAGTATATTCGACTTGTAAACTATATACATAAAATACAAGTTGAATGGAAACATTTTTCGGTGGCAACAAATTGACTTTTCGGGAAAAAAAATTTCATTGAGGTAGTCTCGAAAGATCTTCTGTTACAATAATTTTTGATTGTTCACAACGGGACAAAGTATTGATCAATTTGCATGAAACGAATTTTTCAAAAAATCGTATTATATATGACTTCATCCTCGGTGCTGATAATCGAGTCCATTTGTTGATCGGATATGAGGGAATTTCTAAATTCGTCTCTCGTTCTTTTGTCTCTTTCATCGTCTCTGTAAGACTCACTACTTTTAACGATTATTTTTATCCTCGCGATTACGTGACTGCCCGAACAGTTGTGAATTTTGCTTGGCATATTTTCGCAGATTTCGGCATAAATATCATCGGTTTTCGTGCGTCCGGGTGACGAGGAAAGCGGCGGAGAAGGAAGTGGTGCGAGACTGTCGCGAACTCTCGAATAATTCGGTTGGAGTTCGACTTTCGTTGTTGTCGTCACGATCGGTGAATTTTCCAAGACACTCGTCGAGACAGATCTCTGAACTGGTAGTTTCGACTGGCTCGAGTGATTTTGCGACGTTGCTTCAGGCTCCAGACTTGAGTATCTTTCTTCCGCTTTTACTATCAATTGGGGCCTCGAGGCAAAAGTGAAAGATGCCGACTTTTTTGCTGGATTTCGGCTTCTTCCGCCTTGCGTCAATTTTGTGATTCTATCGAGAAAACCGTTTGACGACGTTTGTCGTGTTTGACTCTTTTCTCGAACCGTCGTTTTTTTCAGATGTTCGATACCCTCGCGTAAGCTTTGCATTATCGGTTTCGTTGCTTCTCCCTTCGGTTTTATCTTTTTCAAATGCATTTCCTTAAAATCCTCGTTATTCCCATGGAGCTTGTGCGGCGCTACTCGAGGCTCGGTCGCTCGGTCTCCGACAGCTCGGCTGTAAAAAAGAAAAAGAGAAAAATTGTTAGTTAGGTGAACTTTTGGTAACCGAACTCAATTATTGGGAATATGATTTTTCTACAATTTTTCTAGATTTTCTTATCAATATATTCGAAAACCGAAATAAAGATAGAAGAAATTGATATCACATGGTAAAAATTTACTGAGGCGCGTTAGAATGCGTATCGAAGCAGCTTTCAAAAAAGTCGTTAAACTCAAAATAATAGTACGTAAAAAAAATATACTGAAATATTTTTTTATTCTTTTTCATGAAAGTATGCTTCAAAATATAAAAATCAATGTATTGTCATTTGTCGGTTTCTTGATTAGTGCTACTCTTTCGTTTCTCGCGATACTATTCGTTTTTAAAAGAGAGAAAGGACGAATCTACGAAGGTTGTAAAGCTTCGTATGGTATGTTTATTTCCTTATCACGATGTGAGACTTTCTGATCAAGTTTTTATGCTTAATCAGAATTTATTGTTCAAAATAAATATATTTTGCCGGTGGTTATTTAACGCATAAAAAACTATTTTTTAAATAACGAAAACGGATGATGCAAAAAATGATAGAAATTTCAATTGATTCGATTATGAAATGGATAAAAGAATGTAATAGCTTGTTGCGATGAAGCTTTTTCTAAAGACGCTTATTCGCGTTGAAGTTCGTTGTAAGACTGCTTTTCCAAGACTCTCTCTAGTGCCTGGCAACCGGACTTTTCTGCCCTCCCAGGAAATATATTGTTTTTTTGTTAATGGGAAATTCAACGCTTATTGGTGGTCATCCTTGAAGTGGGATGAGTCAAAAAGTTTGTTTTTACCAATCACCAGAGAAAGGTCCTCCTCTTGGAGTAGGAAGGTTCAAAATTACGGACGCATATGTTTGGCCAAAAAACAGTGAAAAATATAATATGATTGAAATATATAACCAGAAATTTTATGTATGCAAAAAATGGTCGCTCGCCTGAAGAATCAAGCGACAAACTTCTTTACTTTACAATTTAATTTTTATTTTCCCCAAAGCCTGTCGACGCATAAATTCAAGAGGTAATAAACGGATTAACCAGAATGTTGGTACTATTACGCGTCTACTAGCACTTTGGGAAAAATAACTAATCAAAAGTTTTTTATTGTTACCATCTGGATGCCAGACATTGAAAATTCCAAGTCTGGGTTCGTCCAGTAGTTTATGACCCCTTCATTGTCTGCCAGGAAAGAGATAAAAGCTCTTACCTGACGAGGTGTGCGGGGTATTAATGATTGAATTATAGAAGTTTTTGATTGAGACTAAGAAATGTTACATAAAAAGGAGAGTCTCATGATTATGACACGCAACAGCTACATTGCCACAGTTCCTTCAAGAAAAAAGCTTTGTTAGATTAATGAAATTAATTTTGCGTGGTTCATTCCTTCACATATAAAAGTTCATGAATTGGCGTACAAAATGCACCGAACCACATATGTCGAGATCTAATTTTTCAAAATACTCTCTGCAACACACTTTTCAACGATATTTAGAAATTGAATTTTAAACCTTTTTAAAAAATTCTAAATTTTCGTTGTATTTAGGTGAATGCTATGTTAAATTTACTTTTGATCATGCATAACGAAAACAAATTGTAGTAAATGGAATATTCAAATTTGACGCGTACTGTTTTCAGACCTCACACGAAAGTTTGCTATTTACGGCTTTAAGTATTCTTGATAAATGATCCTGCTTCAAGTATCTCGTTGTAAAATCACGATAAGGGAACCAATCCATATATATGTATATAAACTGAATGTTACCTGCAGGCTGACAATAACCGCTGCATCTTCGGTGACGTGAGTAATCTCGCTTCCGATGGATAACCGAGCCTTGCTCGTCTGACCCTCGGTGCACCGTTACCAGAAACAACGAGCTCTAACATCTCTGGATTGTGAACAGGTCGCTCGGGAACTATGCAGCCGAGAACAATCGAGCCCCTCGTTGAAGTTTCCAATTGCATGAGACCGCCGTATTCCCGTGGCAACGGTATCGGCAAGGGACCGGCTACTAATCGGACCTTGTATTAAAAAACGAAAGAAAAATAAATAGAAATCGAGGCGATTAAATTTAATTGGAATTCCAAATTGTAAATCGTAATTAATAATTGATAATTTTATAATAATAGTAATTTTAAGATGCTTTTCATTCGGTCAAATAAATCGAGTTCGGAATAATTACGTAAACTTTTTCAGAACACATCCGTGAATTAAATGAGAGCAACCGTTATACAAAAATTTTGCAGAAATGTCGTAAGTGTAAATAAACATTGAGAAAAATTTTAAATTGATCGAATTTATGAAAGGATTCCACAAATTGAGGCGTATGATTGAAAAAAATGCAACAACTGATTTATTTTTACGAAAATCATTCCAGTGTATCTTGACCAATGAATCGTATATTGGAAATTTTTTTGGAGGAATTGTTTAATGAGTTTTTAACTCACTCGTAAGGGTAACGTTCGTCGTGCAAGATGATGAACTCTGTAAAGAATAGCATCACTTCCGGTATCGGGACATCCGCTCTGGCATGTCGCATAAAATTCTCCCCGTGCTGATAGGGCCGCAAAGACCTCATGACCGTGTGAATCCAAGCACTGTGCATACTGATCTTTCTCTGATGTGCCACCGGAAATTCCGAATAAATTACCGTTGTATTTTCGAGTATCCTGAAAAACTGCCACTAGACGAAGAACCTCGCCTGCTCTTATCGTAGTTTTTGTATAGTGAGCTCTTAGATTGCCATCCTCTGAAATAAAAAGTCAATACCAATTCTTTAAAAACAGCATCAGAACGGTAAATTATGCGAGTATTATTAAGATCCAATAATAATATGAAATCGTAATAAAAATAAATGACCATTTAGAAACAATGCAAAAATTATTTAATAAAAAATGAGGAAATATGAAAAGCAGACAGAAATTTCTTATTAATTAATTCATGAAAAAACATGTAAATCGATAAAAAATAAATGGCATATAATTTAGAATTTGAGTGATAATAGTAATAAGAATAAATATTTTATAGTTTAAATTGATTTAATCGTTTTCCATACGAGAAACGAATAGGTTAGTAAAAATGATATGTTGGAAAAAGAGGTTTAAATGCAATGCAACTTATTACTCAAATTTATGAGCAAATAACGGAATCATTAAATTTCAAACTTTTCCTAAAACAATAATTAAAATATAATTTAACTGTAGAGGCTGTTAATTTCATATGAGTACTCATTTCAAAGGTTCACTAATTACAATAAACATCGAAGAATACTGGGTCAAATAATAAACGTATTTATTTAAATAAGCGCATTCTTAGAAAATTTCGATGAAAAATCAATCGCAGAAATGTATTTCTTAGCAATGCATGCGTAAAGTTGAACGCGAATATTATAGATCACTATTTTCACTTTTGATTCTAAGCGCAATGACTCTCAAGCTTTAATGACTAAATATATTTTCATAATTAGATATTTTGATATGCATTTGGGTCAAGAACGTTGGCAGTTGCTTAACGAGAATTCTCATGCCATTAGTTCAGCTGTGTTGCAAAAACGAGGCAAAAGCGAGAAATGCAAGTATAATATAATTATAAAGGGGCGAGTCTTGACGCCTTTTTCTTTCTCGATACTCGTTTGATTGCATTGCAATGAGTGTTCGTTGATCTCGATATATTGCAGTAATCTATTTCTCTGTCATTCTTCGTGAATCTCAATCAGGAAATGACGTAATCAGACCGATTCGATATCTTCCCAAATCCGTTTGCAGAGGCGTATGTTTTATAAATATACACACGCGACAGTCTTCAATTAATCGTATTTGATAAAAATAGTTAGCTGTTTGAAATA
This sequence comes from Rhimphoctona megacephalus, assembly GCA_963989365.1. NCBI lineage: Eukaryota > Metazoa > Arthropoda > Insecta > Hymenoptera > Ichneumonidae > Rhimphoctona > Rhimphoctona megacephalus. The sequence goes on from OZ022420.1 coordinate 18,897,401, forward strand.
ATCCACGGATTATTTATTTAACGTACCCATCTTTGAATGTGTGAGTGTATAAGCCCGAAGAGGTGTTGCGAGAAGAAATGCTGGTACTCCGGCACGTACGAGACTATCCACTCTTCGATACACCCTCGCACTGCCCATTCCGTTGTTTCCCGTTACAACCGAAAACCATCCTTCAAAAAACAATCACAAATTCGAAAATTAATATCTATTCTACCCTTAATGATCATTACCTATTATGATTGAATGAATGTTCGATTATAAATTTCATTACTTATCAATATTATCAATTAGTGCATATATCATAAATTTATATATACAGACGAAAAAATCTCATTGAGCTTCCAAAAAACCATTATTTTAATTATACTTATAGCATAGTAAACATCATTTCTCTACTATATACCGCATAGGGTAACATTATTTCATTTATTCTCATAAATTTAAAACATTGGAACACATCTAAAGATGTAAGACACAGTTTTGACGCCAAGTATTGAAATTAATATTTAAACTCAAGACCTACAACCGACTTTCTACATTGACATATTTCGATTTTCGATATTTGAACATTCTCAATTTTATATTATATATATAATCATACGATAGGGTCGTACACCTTTTTTACCACGTAGAACGAAATGGTATAACCGAACCAGTCGATACCTCTCTACGAGGATTTTGATTTCTTTATGACAATTTATTCATAGTCATAATTTATGCGCTCGTTTAAGCAGTTGGCTGGGAAAGGTGGGAGACTTATAAACGCCTGGGCGATGCGTCACTTACGCGAGAGCGCTCCGACCGTGGGCCTCTGGCGGATTTCTACCACACCAGAAACTCTGCCGGAGGAGAGGGTTGTCCCGTTACAATAATATACAGGCTCTTTTCGCTTACTTTCAATTCCCTTATCTCTTTATTCATTCTCTTCGTCCAAATCATGAGAGTGCTGAAAAACGCTTGTTAAATATAATTATTTCAGTTTTAAGATTGCATACTTCTACAGGAACAAAACGACATCCAAAAAAAATATGTTTTTATTCGGTCATGCGGCGTATTATTTTAGAGTGCTTTCCCTGAGTCTCTTAAACGTTCTTTTTGAAATTGTGTGTCATAATATTCATGATTTTTCTTAAATCGCCTGTTGTCTCAAAAAAAAAAAAATATGATATTTTCACACCTACAGTTTTTGAGAAGTTAATAATAAACGGTTACAAGCAAACTTAACAGTGCGTTTGGCAAAATGACTTTAACGTATATTAATATAGTACAGGTTTATGTTCTATATTTGCATTGGACCACTTTTTTATGATGAAATAATTTTTTCAAAATTTATTTCATGAATAGATGAGACTTAAGGAAATCGTTAGAGATCAAGAATGCTGCACAGTGGGAACTGGGTTTGATTATTCAGTTAATAATATAATCTTGCAAGATTTACAAAGATTATGCTAATGAAGGATGATTATCGTGTCCAGAACAACCTCTTCGAGCGAACGACCAAGTTACGCCTGTGTAATCTCTTTATCTATATAACGTAACGGTTTTAAGAAGGTTATAAATATGTTCAATATATATATGTACAATTCACGTTCTATGGACTGTAAATGTATGTATCTAAACGTTTTGGGTTCAGGGATAGTGAAGGTCGCGTGTAAAGAATAATGAAAAAAGTTAAACTCTAGTGAATATATACGCACATACCAAAGTTGTTTAAAATTTTAATTAATAAATAACCTCTGACCACGCGACGCTCGTTAATTTGTTACTTCATAGGATCCCTTCACGTAGTCAGAAAAGATAGAGAGTGTGAGAGGGAGAGAGAAAAAGAAAAAGAGAGGTGCAACTCTTGCGGCGCGCGTCGGCATATATTTGCATGAACATGAGCTTGTTGCAACTTTTTTCCTTCCATTTTTTCTCCATCGATCCTTCTCAGCGAGACTCGATCCTACGTAGCTAAATATACACATTTTATATTCCAGCGGAAAATCTTTTAACTTTCATTTTATACGAAGAACTTTAGAAAATTCTGTTAACAGCACTTTACATTAAAACGTCGGAAAAACTGTTGTTTCTTGTTTTTTTTTGCTTAGGTCACGGGCAACTTTTGGGCCCTACGATTTTTAGCATTTTGGAAAAAAATTAATTCCAAGATTTAAACAAGTTATAATTATTGAAGGGAAAAGAGATTTTTCAATTTCATAATTTAACAAAGGTTCGACCTTTTTTTACTTATTTTCGTCTCAGTGGTTTATTTCTGTACAGAATTAAAAAAAAAAAAAAAAAAAAAACAATACAGAATAAATAGCTGTATTAATATTCATGAAATTTATGTGAAAGAATAGTAAACTGCTTGAGTGATAAATTATCGATAGCGCACGTTACATTAACTCGATAGCGCATTCAATTATCTAAAGCACATTTTTCCACTAGATTGAAAAATCAACACCAAACATCAGACAGGCGTAACAATTTTGAAGTATTTTTTTTTACAGTGACAAAACTTCCTCCTCGAGAAATGAAAAAGCTAATGAAGTACAGATGAATCAGTGCAAACGGCTTAGCATAAATTTGACTTCAGAAGCTAAGCACCATTTAAGATAACAGGGTAATTACATTTCGAAAAAGTAGACAGGATAAGATAATTAAGATTGAAATGGAAATAGTTTACGCACTCGCAATAAATGAGTTATATGAGTGTGCGAGACTTAACATAGCGAGAGAAAGAGAAGCAGGAAAAAATGAAGATACAGATAGATATAGTTAAGAGAAAATAAATGGCAGACTTACGTTTCTACTTACCCTCGTGTATGTATATAAGGGTAAGGAGAAACGTGAGAAGAAATTTAACGAGATGTTTTTAAATCGGACCCGAAGGGATTCTGTGTACATTTCCCTCGTTGCTGTCTAAATACACATATGTACAAGCAAAGTGTATTTATATATCGAATAAACAGCACGATATATATATATATATAGTTATATGTGCAAATGTGTGGATGCATGGATAAATATAAATATAAATATATATATACATAATATGTCTATACGCAGTAGCCAGTATGCTCTTGAGATAAAATGATCTCTACGCGCGCGTTATTGCCCCTTTAATCGCCATTGTGAAGCAATTAAGCTTCGAGTCGGACGTTCGTGGAACGATGAAGAATAAAAATTAGAAAAAAAAAATACTTGAGTACGTTCAGAGTCATTTTATGTCGTTGAGAAATAGAGAAAATAATACATAACTACTCTTACCCATACATGTGTTTATTTATTTGTTCACATGTTTATTTATTTATGCATTTATTTATTTATATGTTGATTAATTTAATTTATTCACGTTATTTCATTGGATTTTTACATAATGCTGACATTAAAGTCGGAATAATTTTATTGTCATTACTAATTGATTTGAAAATTGTCGTTCAAGTACGTCATTTTCTGTTTTTAATATAAATTTTTGAGTTTATATTTGTTCAATATTTATAAAAAGTGTTTCATATTGCTTTACTATTTACATGACCGTTTGACTTCTTTAGTGGTAAGACTTAAAATAGGTGCCATCGATTTAGAAGATTTTACAACAGGTCATCAATTTTGAATATTTTTCTCCCACATAATCTTGAGTGCTCATTATGAGAAATCTCCCGTTGTGATGCTCGAAATGACATCCAGTTGTGTCATAAGCAATTTCATTTTCTGGTATTTCTTCTTATCAGCTCGACATGTATATATTCTGGTTAGTTTGCTGTTCCGGTCCGACACATTTATTGGTTAAAGAAAGGAAGGGAGGAACGATCGCACGCCAGATCTGGCGAATTATCCTTTATATTATATTTAATACTTTATAGAAAAAAATGGAATATTTATTGAAGATATTCTTTATAGAAAATAATTTGTAGAATACTGATACTTTATAGAAAACAATGAAATATTTATTGAAGATATTTTAAGTTGATTACAGAGTGAAAATGAATGAGACGTTGTTATGGGTTACAAGTTATTTGAAATCTGAAGTACTTCATAAAATTAAAAGTTGTCGTTTTCTCTCGAAAAATCCTTCTCTTCGTAATTTTGAGAAGGAGGTGATATGTATTTTTGGTTTGACCAATGAAGCGAGGATTTTTCTGGGCTCCACCCCGAACTCTATACCTTTAATTGAAGGGTCATTTTTTTGACCACATATCGCGAAATCCAAAAAATTCTCGGTGTTAATATTATGACACTTGGTACGTAACAAAATTGAAATTTCTCTGCATAAAATTGTAGTAAAGGTTTTGAGTCGAGAAAAAAAAGGAATTCAAAAAGTTGCATAGTGATATAAAACGCTTAAGAAATTAACGAAAAGGAAAAATGTCGAATGAGACAAAAAAGAAAGGATTTTCCAGAGTTTCACCATGTGGCTCGGTCGAGTCTTGGCCCTTTTGTTTTGTCGCCTCTTGACCCTTGCGGTACGCAACATTTGGGTTAGACTAATTGAATAATTTCTGATTATATGATTTTTTATTATACTTTTAAAATTTCTGTCGCGTTACATGTTTCGAAATTTGGTTCAAATGACTATGAGTTTCTTAATGAAGTTCTGCTCCTACTTTGTGGGACGTACGACGCTACTGGGGATCCTATACACAGGCACTGCTACCAACCATATTTAGTGAGTTATTATATATTTATATAATAAAACATAAATAATAAATTAAAAAAAGTTCGGTGAAGAAACTTAGGAACATTTTTTCTTAATCATGCACGCAAGGTTTTATACCAACGTTTCTTGGCTACATTAAAAAATTGTGATTTCGATATTTTTTCTTTTTTCTTGAATTCATTAACAAGGGCATTCGTTGATAATAAATGAAGGTGCTACTTTTAATACTTGGCGTTCTTTTCTTACTTTTCAAAAGTATTTCTCCACGGATTTTAAAGTAAACAGTAATTTGATATTCCTCATATGTGATACTAGAGTTGAAACTGAACAGAGATTCATTTTTGAATAAGACGCCATAAACCCAGTAAAAACAATTTAATTGCAATACATAATTTGAAGCGCAAAACATGACAATGTTGCAGCAAAGAAACATACGCGCGGTCACAGTTCATTGGCAACACTTTACGCTGTGTTCAGACTATGTTTACGTGACTTTTTGGGCATGAATTATATTAATATAATATAATAATATATTATCGGTGTCAGAAAAACGATTTTACTGCAGGAGTTTATTAAAAAAAATTGGCCTTTGCTTTCATTGTTTGATTCTATTGTCTACAATAATATACGTGGCAGACGATGCGACCGTTCTCACCGCCTCAATCTTTTTGTCTCTCTTTCCTCCTTCCCAACCTTGCAAAATTGCCGCACTCATAATATCCCAATAAATTTGACACATTTGCATTCGAGCGCATTTTTTTTTTTTTACGTCACTGTAATAGATAAATCTTCATGCAATTGTTAATACGCCACCATTTTTTATTTAATTACTTGACATTAAATTAATTTCGACATCACAACAGTATATTCTATAAAACTCTGTGCAATTTCGAGGTATCTTTACAATATTTTATCTCAGAAAGTAGGTAGTCAATCCCATTGAAATTATGCAATTATATGCGGAATATGTTTCCGAAAGTACTGTTAAGGGGACCGTATGGTCTAGAGCACGAAAATTTCACCTATTTTCACGATTTTTTTTTTGCCTTAAAAAATTTAAAAATCGATGTTTTAACTTTTCGGGTTTATTACTACCTTTATTAAGTATACAAAAAAATTTTTTTTTAATTTTAAAAACAGTGTTTATTATCATATAATTGGCATTGAAGACGACCCTCTCGAAAAATCCGACCCGGACGGTGAAGATCGATCCGAGACTTCTACTCATCTGAAACACAAAATTCAAGAAGATTCTTAATCAGAAAGAGTGCAGTTATGGTCGGGACTAGAACAAATCGAAAAAATTAAAAATTGACAAAATGGCGCGCTTTTGAAAAAAAATTCGTAAAATCGGGTTTCTTTTCACTAGTTTTTTAGTATAAACAATAAGAAATTATTTAAATAAAATTATGATTGTAGTTCCGACGATAGCCATACATGTTGTGAACAACATATCCAAATTTCAAGTGATTCGGTTGAATAGTTTTTTTGTTTTCACCTGCGCAGTGCCGAAAAAAGTCGTTTCGAGATAAATGAGTTTAAAGTTTGAGGTACAGATATTTTCAAAAATTGAGCAAATTTTGAATACTTACAGTTAATCCGCGATTCCGGCACCATATAGGATTCCTTCGGAACGTTCATAATTCAAGATTTCCTCACTCCTTTCATTTCTTCGAGCTGTCCGAGCCTCTTTGGAGTTGTCCGTGCTCCTACGGTTGGCGCTCGATACTCGCAGCTCGTCTCGGTTTTGCGCTAGTTGCTCCGCTTGTGGCCCGATTGTTATGCCCATGGTCTCCATTATTTTCAATAGGGATGCAAATCCTTCAATGAATATGCAAGCGGAAATGTGAGTGGCAATATCAATGATTTTTTTTCCGGCAAACAGATGTTTCGGCGCAAGGTGCCACACGCAAGCATTGAAACTTTCGTTATTGTTCTGCGTATTACTGCCAATACACCTTTCCAATAAAGTCTCTGCTGTCAATTCTTCATAAATTGGTTTTAATATCTCTTGTGCTTCATCGCACAGAGCAGGTGGGTGCTCGTAGGTGTCTAAAGTACCTGCAGCCTCACTTTGACGCCACTTGCACCACGATTCGGAACCTGGAGGACAGTACGAGTGTTGCGGATTTTCATCTGTTGAAATTTTGTGATAATATGCTGCCCATGTTTCACTTCTCATCCCTTCAGTCGAATCTGAATTACGTCTAATTGCTAGACCGTAATAAGTTGACAGCTCTTGCAATAATTTATTCGTCAATTGTTGACGCTTCGGTGTTTTATTTATCGATTTCCGCTGTGTCTTTTTTCCCTCTTCTTTTTCTGTCAATTTCTTTGTTGCTTTCTTTATTTGTGCATGTTTTTTTTTCGCATCAACAGCACGTTTGTACAAACGTTTTTTAACATGCAAAACACATTCTTTTTTGCAAACTAAAAAATCATCCCCGTAAGGCTTTGTGTCCAATAAGGCTTTGAACGTTTTCGTGTCGCGGACCGCTCTCTACCTGCGTTATGGGCTGTAGAAGCTGTAATATTGAGAATTTCCGCATGAAAATTTCACAGTATATTCTTGAGATACTATACTTTCGACATATCGAAAAAAAAAAAATCGATTTTTTCAAATTTCTAGACCATACGGTCCCCTTAAAATTTCAAAAAGCTGTCACTTTTTTGAGATTCGAGCAGAATTTTCTTAATGGATATCAATTAATTTTTTATTTTTTATCAATCTGTTTCTTAGTAATGAATTGTGAAAAATAAATAAATGATGCAAGCTTTCGTTTCTTTCATATAATTAATTTATGTTGTATCGTTTACCCTAAGCATTAGTGTAATGATTATTACACCACATTCCCCGTTGAAACAGAACCATTCGTTTATAGTCCTAAAAGAAATGTGTTACGAAGTTGCTCCTCGTTAAGAAGTTGTACAAAACGAGGTCTCGCGGGGAGCAATCCTTTTACTACTCGCATCTTTCTTTACTTTCCATTTCAATCGTACTCTCTCCATGCTCGCCTTTATAGCACTGTAATACGTATGTACATGCACATATTCATATGTACCCAGAGTCGATTTAGTCGGGAGAGGTTGTGCATTGAAGCATAATTAGACATGCCATTATATATTCTATGGAAAATCTAGTGCGAGTAAAACGTAAGATATACCAGAACATACAATATCAGGCTTACTATAACTTAACTATAGTTTTTAAAAACTTGGCTTCAACTCCCAACGAGTATTATTCGTTTTTTGTCAATTAGTAGGTTCCATACATTTATTACAAAAAACACCCTTCATAAAAAAGTTTTTTTTTGTATTTCTTTGACCGTATTCTAATAATGGAGTCAATAAATATTATGTGGGTTCATTTAAATATTTTACATTTGTATATAACGTGTAATCTATATATATAGATACGTGGCAGTGTTTAAGTATATTTTGAATATATAAAAACACATTTATACGTATATATTAACGTATTTTACTGCTAATGTAAAATTACTACAAAATTAAAATGTACAAGACATTAACTTTTTAAACATTAAATGCTGTGGACTGCAATAAAATATCGATATAGGATATGGGTATAAATTAGGTGAAAATTTACGTGAACATTTATGAATATTTGCATGCTGAGTAGCTTCGTGTGAACATCTTAAGTTTTTATTCAAAGTGGAGTAAAACTGATTTTTTGTCACTTCAGAATAGAGTATAATTCAAAAATAATAGAAGACCTCATTTAGTATGGGTATTGACGTAATTAAAATTGTAGCCTCTCGCTTTTTAAGTACTTGGTGTCGAGAAGTTACCGCGTCTCTTCATAAGAGTAAAGACATTTTTTAAAATATAATATATTATATTCTTTTTTGTACAAATACAATATAATTTTTTGTATATATACTTGCTTCCGAGGCGACTAATTAAGTTACTCAATTCTGGAATCATGTAGTTATTGATTCAATTGCATTTACACTGCACTGCGGTAGTGCACATGAGTCCTTTCATGGAGAAACATGAAAGTGCCAATCAACTCGTTAAACGAGATTATAACCATAATACGTGAAACATATTTATGCACTTTCATAGACATTTTATTTTAATACGTTAATGCATATAAATAAATACATAGTGTATATAGAAATTCGTATCTATGATACCGGAAATATTGAACTATATATTACTCTAGAATTAAAAACTGTAATATTCACGAAAAGTACTATCCAAGATAATGGTATGGTTATAAGAGCAATCTTTTCCTAACTTGTGGTTATAGTATTATCGTATTAATGAATTATTCGACGCTTGTATAGTTTTTGATGATTTTTAAAACTCGGCTCAGTAAAATTGACATTTGCTGGTTAATCAGCAGCAAATAGTTTCAAGATTCGATGGCTTCACCATCGACATTGCTCTTTCACAAATTCTGATTACATCCAACACAATTCAGAAGGGTGAAAATGTAAAAAAAACAAAAATTATACCCTCGCAAAGAAGATCAAGAATGAAAGAAAAAATTAATTGCGATACTGGTGAGGTTTAGAGATGATCTATAAAGCTTTTTGTATATCTATGTTGAAGATTCAACCATGATCCCATACTTTTGTATACCCCGTTACCAAACAGAACTCGGTGTAACGTATTCATAGACACGCGTCAAAATTTTAACATACTACGAAAGATGCTTTTTCTTCTCTGTTGGGGTCGCATTGTACATGCCAGAGCTCTCTTTACGATCTACGGGGCATCGCTAAGAGCACGGAGATCCGGATAACATCTGATGGCCATGTCACGCCGTCGTGGCCCAACGACCAAACAGTCTACGGCGCACGCGCCCACGATTTATTCTTTCGAACCTTCGTTCTGACGGTGCTTCACCCAAGAATTTAAATAATCTGTTCCTCTTGAGCTACAAATTTCCTCAGGACTATGAAACATTCACCGCCAGATTCTTTTTACACTTTTTCAATGAAGACTTGCTGTTGAATAAAATATAAAGTATTTTATATTTATTAAGAATAAATATAAAACTTGTCACGTTGGTTTCGACACGTAGTAACTTTGTATTAATCCATTATGGAATGCAGTACGTGCTTCTTTAAAAATCCAATCCCGAGTTCGGAAAAGTTAATGGTGCAGCATTTTGTTAGAAAAAAACTTTCTTTGCAGCATTGCATTTAAGTATTTCATATGAAAATAAAATCTCTGAACGCACTCACACTCATTTCTACTCAAGTTGAACGTATTTTTTCGCACTCACACTCATTTCTACTCAAGTTGAACGTAGTTTTTCAAAATAATTAATTAGGACTAGCTCACCAAAAATGGGCCGTAGAGGTTAGAAAAGCGGTGCGTATAAAACTGAACGTACATGTAGAAGATTTGAAAGATGCCGAACAAAGGCTTATCTATTTTGACGAACAATCTAGCCAGATGGTCCTTTGAGCCATCCAGGTGCTCTCCTCCCGCATACGGACATAACATGGGGGTGTTTTTCTTTTCCTATACATATATATACATATATATTCCTTAAGAAGAATTAATTGTGGTTTGGTATTTTTCACCCAGATGCTAAAGGAAAAAACCCCCTCAATGTGTCGAGCTCCCTTTCACGCCAATATCTTCAACAATGCCGATGCTACTGCGTCATCTAGTGAGTCCGGATGAAACGGGACTCTGCGAGAAGATCCATCGAGATCATATTTTTCAATGGACAGATGGGCCTTAAGTTCGACCCCATACACACACACATACACACACACACACACACACATATATATATATATATATATATATATATATATATTAAAACTATATGATGTATAAATGTATATATCTATTCTATACTATTTTCTATTCATTTCTGTTCTGTTGAATTATCCAGTTCCTCAGGACATTGAACCCGTAAACGGGTTTTTATATATCGTCTCCCCCGCATTATAAAATCGTTTGCTGTAACACTATTGCGAAGTGACAGATCTGTACGATTAGAAGCATTTTTTAAAATAAATATAGAATTCAGTAAAAAAAATCGTTTTTTTTAACGTTACAATAATATTTTTATGAATCACAATTTGAAGATCTCTAACAGGAATTTTGTGACAAACTTATTTTTGATTGTTCCGATAATGTAATATTTAAACATAAATTCAACCTCTTGTGAGAAATAATACTACAACGAACGTATTATACATTTGTTTATTATACACATTGCCGTCAATTTTAGTAGGATTGAAATATATTTTTTTAACAATGTCTTCGAATAATTTTTATTTTGTTTACTACATAACATTTCGAGTTTGAAAACTAATCGAGAATGTGTAAATATTTTATTCACCAAATTCAGTTAATGAATTTTCTGATGTATTCAGTTACGATATCCCTATGAGTTTTGTTATTTCCGAAATTAGAATATCTATTTTGGCACTGAATAGAATGAGGTAAGATAATCAGTTAGTAGAAAAAAATTCACGAGAATGGATAAATGATTATTCGAAAATATTTCAAGGTAACAAAATAATTTAAAATAATATTTTTACAAGCTCTTCTTTGAATCCAACTTTATAATGCCGAGGGTACATGACTGAATAACATAACTATTATGTTTTATGAGCAAGCTGTATACATTGCTTTCCTTGCGCGTCATTATATAAAATCGAAATTGAACGATATCACAAATTCCTCGTCTTCGACCTTCAAAGGATACTTGTAGGCATTCTTGTGTTCTTATGTGCAGACAGAACCGTAGATATTATAGCAAATCTTGTCAGGAGCTGCATGCAATATACAAAAAAAAAAGCAAAAGCCTCTGGTCCACTTTGTACAGCTCGAAGCGGAATCCATTGAGATAGACAAGGTGAAAGAATTACATATGGTAGCTTGGTTTTTGCGACTACGATCTTTACGGGGCATAATCCCGGTAATCTGAAAGTCTCGTATCAAGGCTGTACCAATTTGTTTCGATAAAATATCACCTCTCAGGAAAATATATGTATGCATATGCATTATAAATTATATATGTATCTTCTTGCTCCACATATATTATATATGGAGAATTCCACGTTGAGTCTTGTGTTTTAAATTATGGAAAAGGTGCAGATTAAAATTAACGTATTGCTTTTTTTTAGCATTTTTTTGGATACCCTTACAAGTTTCAAACATATTAAACAGAATGGACCGAGTAACCGTCGTCTTTGTCATATACCATCACTGTTTTTTTTTAGATATTGATTATTTCTTTTGATTCAATTATTTTATTCAAACATTATATTTTTCTGTTCACGAGTGTAAGGCTGTGATTCGCATGATTTATACAATTCACGATAGGAGTTGGAAACTGCCGATGCTGCGCGACTTATAATCGAATTTCCTTATGATGTAATATGACGTGTTCGACGGGTGGTCGTATATACATGGAATACTTAACTGGTTATTTCGAGAAGATTTAAACTATCGATTTCCCTGTCTTTCAGTCTCTAATATCCCTTTTTCGTTTTCTTATTCTTCACATCTGTATGTTTCTGTCTTCCATCTTTAATCTCGTGTCCAACATCCGAGGAGCTCGTAAAATTTCGATATCTGTACTAGAATTAAATTGTTTTCAAATTATAATAAATCGTTGCCTCTGGGCATTATTCTCGATTCAGCATTTTTTTTTCATCCTTTCATATTATAATTTTTCTCGCACACACCTCACTGAAAATACTGGGAAGTGTTACTGAAAAAAATCGATTTTTATATTCGCATTTGCATATTATAATTCGTCTCAGTCCTTCGACTCCATGATTGATGATTGCTATACTATTAGTGATGATGATGCTATACTATTTATCGAGCTCTTTACACGTTTTCACGTAATTCAGCTATGACGAATTTCGTAGTTGAATTTAAATTGATCGATGACGATAAGCTGTGAAGAATTTGTTAAAAAATTGACAGATGGAGTAATCTTATGCTGATGCCATTAACTTTATGATACATATTACAGTGCATGCATATTTTTTCGCATTTTTCTTATAACGATATTGTTGAAATGTAATCATATAATCGAATAGAATAATTATTTATCCAACTTTATAAAACGTTATCGTTGTTTATATTTTTTTTGGCGGAGGGAAATTCCCAACCGATCGAGACACGTTTCCTCCATTCGATCTCTGAGCTACTTATTTCCGAACACACGTGGCTTTAGCCATAGTTTCTCGCGGGTGGATGCAGAACTAGTTGCACGGGTTCAAAGACTTTTAGAGATCGAGAATATGCGTAGAATTTAATACATACCGAGGCGATAAGTCTACCGCTATCGGTATGCCATTAAATGTAGGATATACACGCAGATAGTCAATTAGATCGTAAGAATTCTATTTTCATTTTTTCAAATAATACCCATATTCCTTAACTGCTCGTATATTACCTCGATCAAATTGCTTTGCAGATATCAATCGTTTTGCAGAAATCAGGCGCTTAGTCAATAGATCGCTAGATCCAAATTGCTTCTGGTATATTTTTCATTGTACATCTGTAGGAATTAGTGTAATTCGTCCCATGATAACATTTTGTTTTGATTGTCCAAGATCCATCATTTTTTTCTAAACCTTTACCAATTAATCAGCTAATAAGCAACTTTAATATTTATTATTGCTAATATTTAATATTGCTGAGTGCTAAAACTTATTTAAGGGCTGAAATACTTTTAGACATGTTAACATAAGTTAATTTTTAATACGAGGTTTATTAAGTTCTATTAAGGTAAACGGCTGTATAATTTCGTCGAAGGATAGAATTCCGTCAGAGTACTGTAAAATAAGTCAAATATATGAATACCATGCTCCAATAGCCCATACCGGTTGAAATTATATCCTTTAACGAAGTTATAGTCGTTTACCTTACCAGAAAAAAAAATTGCAGTTTCTTATTTCATTTAACTTATTATTTTATTCAACTTATACGAAAAAAAATATTAAATAAAAGCGGAAACATCTTGTACCAAATTTGAAATCAACGCTTTGAAATAATCTGATAAAGGTAAAATTCGAAAATCCAATTGGCTGTAATATTCCAAAAAATGCCGATCCAAAAAATCTCAAAATGCGTGGTTATCTTTTCCTTGTTTTAAAGGAAATACAAAAAATTAGAAAGAGTCCAGGTTTCGAAATGAAAATTTCAATTGAAATTACTTATATATAAGCACTCAATTATATACGGAATTCCTAGAAGATTTTAACGAGTCATTGGTAAGGTGTGCATGACTATTATCGTTTGCACAGAGCTTTCCGAAGGGAAGTAAGTGGTAGGATTACGGAGCTGCAATAGTATTAGCCCTCTAGTCTTTACGAACGAGTTTAAGACTCTTGCCAAGTCGGCGTTTAGTCCCTTGGCGCCAGATAATTTCCATCCGCAAAACAGAATATACGAGGAAAAAAAGCATAAAATGCGTAGTATGTATCTTGGCGTTATATCCGATAAAAAAGAATTCGCACAAAGTGATTCAAAATTGAACAATATTACGTTAGGCTTCAACTTTTTTGATCGATCTATCAATCAAAAATCTTTTTGGTTTTAATAATATTGGATGCTGCAGTAGTAATATATGTATAAATTTGCAAAACACCGGAACTAGCTCAACCTGTGAATATAAGAATTCTAAATTTCTTTAAAGCTTTTATCGATTTTCTGTCCTATCACTAGTGTGTTTTTGTTGCTAAAAAAATCAATAAGTCAAAAATTAACTCGCAAGCCATAAAATCCACTTAGTATAAATTAGCCAAGTATTCCATAATTGCAGGAAGTCTTGCACCTAATAATCGTGTGTGAAATTATTTTCTTTTTCTTGATTTCTTATCGGTAAATAATTGTTAACAAAATGGCGTTATTGCTTTTATGTATGAACGTTGGGGCCTCAAGATTACTATTTTATGTTGTTTTCCACGTGTCGTTGTTCCTTCGTATTATTAGGCTGATGGGCAAAACATCTTGGAAACGTGCCTTTCACAATTTGCAACACTCTTGGACATGTACGAGTGTACGAGATAATGACCTAGCGGCGAATAGGCCGTACATTATTACCGATGTCTTCATTTGGTACGAGACTCGAGCACACACGGCAAATTCACGTACTTATTTTCCTCCTTTAATCGCGCATTCCTGGACGAAAAACCCCTTATACTGTTTGTACATTTCATTCTGGTCTGGCCAATTGGGTTCGTGCGAGAGTGTAATCTTCTTGAAAATATTAGAGGGAGAATGGATGGAAAAATCGACAGGGATGAAAAGAAGGGTTTCCTGCAAAGTTTTTGTCCATGTATACTTTTGTTTATATATATTTATTTTAGTCGTAGTACTACTGGGATAATACATATAGCACGAAGAAATAGCTAATATTTGTGTGGTACTTCGTCTCTTCGCGATGTCCGTGAAGATCGGTAAAGAGTGAAGGAAGCAAAGCTTCAGGCTCCCTTGAATAATTTTTATATCCATCTACATTGCCCCAAGTTTCTCGTCGTATATTTTCTCTTTTTCTATGTTTTTTTCTCTCCATTTGCACCCGAGGCAGAACACGCGGACTCTCAACGATCTTTGCTCCGATATAATCGTTTCATCACACGCATATCCTTGTGGAATTCCCAACAGCGTGCTTCTAATGTGCTTGTAACAGCTTTCCAGTTATTTCGATATTTTTTTCTATGAAACGTTCGAAAAAACTACGGCCAATGTGGCATAAGAAGTTTTTTAGGCATATACTTGCGAGAGTGGTTCAATAATCTTCAGGAACAATTTAACCTAGAATAATCTTTTTGTTCATAAATTGAGTTCTATACAATTATGATATTATAAAAATACTCATGACTTTACTTTCATTTTCTTCACGTAGATTTTGGACAAACTTGAAAACTCGATGTCTGGCTTTGCGTAGTGCCATTGTCGATAATAATTGAAGTAATTCATTAATCAACTAACCTTTCTATTCCATATAATAATTCAAAAAGTTGACGATTAAATTGTTAAAATGAGGTGGAAGCAATTAGCCCTATTTTTTTATCAGTTAAATATTAAATGCGGGATTTTTATACGATTTGTTTGGAAAAAAATTGTGAAAAGTTTTGGATATTACGATTGTAGTTAATAATATGTATCGTACGTTTTTCCATGTTGAATTAAATTGTGTCGAGATATGACCGAGAATGGCGAGTGAATGGTGACGCGGATTTTCTTGCTCTAAACGTACGAGAGCACGTGTGCATGTCCAAGAAACGTGACCGCGAGGTAATCGAGTGACGAAGTTCTCCGTGTCTCACTGTAATGCACTTAAATACGAAGACAAAGTCGTCCACAGTATGAACGAAACGGAACTCGACTTGCGTTTATTTTATAGCCGCGTGCGTTTGTATGCAACGTCGAATTCCTTAAGAAACTGCAACCTGAATGACGCAGTGGGAACAAAAAAAAACGGGGCTACGAATATCACGTACACGCACAAACTTCCATAAAAGTCCGGGACTGGTTTTGTAAAAAAAAAAAAAAATAAAAAATTTGCATATCGGGAAAACGAGGGTATAGGAACTCGAGGTGATAACTCACTGATTTATATCGCTAGGAATGAATCATTGCACAGATCGAATTAATCGGATCGATTATCAGTTGTATTTTGTAGTTATTGTTTTTTATATAAAAATATACTAAAGCGCAGCGAGAACGAAGATTAAAAGATAATAACTAAAAATAGATAAATTTCTTGATTAATTACAATTCATAAAAATCATTAATTTTTTTGATATATTATTTGCGTTCAATATAAAATAAATTACAGGTTCACAGTTCGAATATTTTGATGAAATTTCTTAGTGAAGTTCAAGCGTACAATACAGTAATGTCGAATTCTGATAAAACTTGTAATGCACAATAAAATGATATGAATTTACAATCGTAAAATATATACAAATAGAAATAGTTATTAATTTTCGTTATTTCTGTAAGTAAATTTCAATAAAAAGGACTGCTTAAAAATGTTGCATTCTTTCATCGACCAACATGAAGGAAGATCTGATAAATTTTAACTCGTTCGACGACAATTCGTGACTCACAATTTCGTGGCCTCTAAAGGACGAGTTTATTTTTAGTACCATGTGAATTAAATGTAAATGAAAAATCGGATCGCGGTGTCCCTAAAGAACGTCATAAAAATGTCAACAATTTACTTGCAAGATATTTGAGTCACGGCTCGGAAAAAAAAATTGTGCAATTTTGTTGCGTGCAACGCGTGGCGGTTTGGCATGAATTTTGAATCGTTCGAAATAGAAGGGAATGTGGGCAATGCATAAAATACATATGCATGTACCAAGTATGGAAATTGTGGGGAGCGGTTGAAGAGGATCGGCTCTCATTCTCATAGTCGGCGAATTGGGACAACCATGTTTGGAATCGGTATAATCGGTTAGAAATCGATAGCAAAATGGGGTATAGATATACAAAAGCGAGAAAAAATCAGTGAAAGAAAAGATTAGACGATTAGGAGCTGCAAGATGAACGTATTTATGCGCGCGCGTGTATATTTTTATGTGTGTGCATATACGGGTAGTGAAAGGAAGAGTGCGCGGTCGTTTGTGAGAGCCTGAAGAAGTAAACTTCTTTCTAAAGAGGACGGTAAACAAGATGTATACGATCAAGAAAGATTTGTGTGGGTCGCGAGGCAAGGTCGTTTTCTCCCGCGTTTGTATTACCGTCTTTTAATTATGATGATTAGCGACATTCCGTTCATGCAAACGAAATATAAGACACATCATTGAAAAAACGTATTAACGCTTCTGTGACCATTTAGCACTTTACGAATCGCAGTTAAAAAATAGGAAATAAAGAGACTTGAATGCGATTATACAATCCGATTTCTGCTAATTTAACGTCTCAGCAAGTCGTGAAGTTATACCCTAATTTGTTTTCCATCGTACGATTAAATTAACCAGAAAAAATTACGATAATATATGATCTCTCAGTTATTGTAAACTCCACTAAATGATACGTGCAATGACTGTCGGTGTTGATGTATCTCGTATCTAATATGACTCTTGCTGAAACCTGTTGCATCTGCTAGCTGTTAAATGGACAAGATACATATGTAAAATATATATGTGTGTATGTTAATATATAGATATATATGTAACGACTACTCGATTCTCATTTCGATTAAAAGGCCAACGTTTAACTTCGCGCCATCTGCTCGAGGGTGTTAAGTGAACGAATAAAGAGAGAAGTGCAACAAAGTGTAGGCTCATTGACAAGCCTACGTTAGTCATCTCAGGATGTCTGTGCTATATACATATATGTATGTATCAGCGATGGGCGAAGATGTTAATAGGTTCTCGCCCACACCGGACACACTCTTTCTTTCTTCTTTCCTCCCTCTCTTTTCCTTTTTTTCATTTTACATGTCCAGGTTACTTAACTCATTTGACTCATCGATGCTTATACTTGTTTGAATGGACCACTCGGCAATATCAAAACTATAATAAGAGTTATAATAGCGAAAATAATACTTCATACGATATCTTAAAACTACCAGATTTATTATACCAAAAAGTAAGAGTCTTTAGTATGCTTACGTGTTAAAATTCATTTTATCAAAGTACTAATTTTATAAATAAGAAATAAATTTTCATAGAAAAAATTAACGTTAAACATGATACGCTTTTTTTCGAAAATAGCTTTTTCTAATTAGGATACATATGTCATTAAATTATTGTTAAATTGTTGTTTTTTATTATAGAATTTCTCTCCCTTTTTTCTTCCTCTTCGTGTTGCAAGTCTGGATATTTAACATATTCGAAATTAAATTTAGGACATATCTACGTCGCAATGGGTAAAATCAAAATGCGAAATGCTTTGTTTTTCAATTGGTAGACATATTTTAATAATTATTTTAAAAATAAGCTCATCATTTTTGCATATTTCCGTAGTTATCTTGAATCATTTGATTCACTAACCAATTTAAATCTAATCTTGTGAACCTCAGTTTGGTTTTATTTCATTTAAATATCCATATTTTGATTGCGAATACATGCTGTGTTTGTTGATGATTAAATAAAACGTCACTGCGAAATGAGTTAATGACAGTTGTTACGATTCGATTTAATGGGGCCCATTCATTTGGTATTGTGTACCGTTATGTATCGGAATTTGTAGGTTCGATCATTAAAGCGTGAAAAAAGCGTTGTACTTCGGTGGGTTCGTCAATCTGTATTTACGAGTGAGTGCTTGTGTTTGCGAATGTTTGTGGGTGTGTGTATCACGATATGAAGTCGAGAAGAGTGTAGCTTGTAGGCAAACATGCTAATGGCTAGGGTCGCTCACCCGACACACGCCATCACACGATTGTATTGCTTTGTACGTAAAACATAACGGGCTTTTGTATTCTCCTTCTTTTTTCGCTATGTGCGTGAAAGAGTACTCAAGCATGGCCTGTTCAAAACCATCTAGTTTCTTCCTAGGATTGTAGGAATTTTCTTTCACTCTTGTTTTTATTTCCTATTCGTTCTAGGCGAGGAGAAAACCGTCTCACTTAGATGAAAAAACATGGATTCGTTTTCCATATTTCAGTTTTCGGCATAAGTTTCTTCATAGGGATGAAAAATTCGGTGCCTAGTTTTTTTTCCATAAATTATAGATTTCTCAGTTCCTAGGTACATTGGAGTATTATTTTATTGGGGTTTATTCAGGAGTAGGGAAAATAGGCAGGATTGAAAAAAAAAATCCCCAAAAGTCAGCCTGCTTGGAAAGAATAATTCACCCCGAATTTTTAATTGAGGATTTTTCTATTTATTGAGGTAAATATCGCATGGACTATTCACCCATTGAATTAAAAAGTAATAAAAATTGTGTAATTCTCTACCGAACTGCAGTAAAAATTTACATTATAATTATGCAAAGTCCGTAATCATATTGCAAGAACAAAAAGTGTAAATAAATAACGAGTCTTTTTTTTCCTTTACATACCGATAAAACAATCTACAACATCCACATAATAATTGCTGTAAAACAACGAAACCCTCATCCGAGTTTCTTAAACCCCAATAAACGCATAGCCATACAAGCCCTATAACGACCACAAAAATCCATAATTTTATCGATCGTTATTTAGATTTCAACAAAAAATTATCCAACTAGCGCGATTCACATAATGGTTGCAAAAATCTTGCAATTTTTCCTTTTTTACCCCATAACAATCTCGGCGGGGTATGGTTATTTTTTACTTCAGCTCTAGTTTATTTTATATGCGTTCATACGTCTCGTTGAAAGTCCAGGAAAATATTTTGCATATAGTTACTTCTTTTCGACCTTCGCGCATTATTATTACTACGAACGGAACTTGATGAGCATTCGGCTGGCTATTACTTTTAAGAGCTTGAAATTTTAAAGCCCAGAATATTGCTATCGAAAGCATATGCGTGGTCAAATACATGTACACATAGTACGTGCATGAGGAGACGCTTATATTCGATGTCATCGACGGACAAAACAGTCATCATTTTCAGAAAACAAAAATTAAGCTTTGGAAATGCCAAGTATTCGAACGATTCAACGTCTGCCTGTTACTACAAGAGTTAAATTAACTTGCAGAACATACATTTCGTACATTCACCAGATGTTTTCTTGACGTACCAGTGACTTTTCTATTGCTTACATTATCTGAGGCTGCGAACTTTTTTTGCAATATGATACATATTGGTTAAGCGATTTTCTAATAACTCTGCAGATAAGATGACCTTGAGAGAAGGGGGAATAACTTTAGTAGAGACTAACCTCTTTGGCTCTAAACTCATGAGAGGTTCAAAGGATAATCCCAGAATCTCTTTTCCCTTTTTCGAATATTGGATGGATCTACAGGGTCTATTTATGAAATTCCTTCCTATATCTTTATCCACGGGCACTTTGATAAAAAGCACGAGTTGGTCGATTTCCGGTAAGTTATCTCATGAGTTAAATGTCTGTTGATCGATTCCCGATTGGAAAACACCAAGTAAATGCGAATTACTTAGCTTATCCAGACCTTTTAGCATATCTAGCCAAGGACCAAAACTTATGGAGGTTAAGGTTATACGAACAAGCAATTTTTATAAATATATATCAAGTTAAGATGTAGATAGTCGAAGGTTTTGCTACACAGAAACCTGGCTTATCGTTCATCATTGTGTGTCCTATGGATTTCTCGACGGTCATTGAAACGTTTTATCGTTCAGTAATTCGTGGTCTGTCGTAACTCGCATTAGTCTGCGCAGCAGGTAATATATAGGGAACAGTGCATCTGTGGCAAACGTTTTTATGCAGATATGTCTGAGTCAAGAATCGCAATGGACTTTTCACGTTCCCGGAAAACGATAAACGTAACAACGGTACAACGGCTAATCGTTAACGCTGAACCAAATATACTGCAACTATAACACTACTGTTCGAGACTCAGCTTCAAGAAAATTACATCCGCAGGATGTTTTACGAACCAATGACACTAGTCGCGGGTCTTCTTAACGATCCAATGATGATTTGTCCGAGACTTAACGGTCTCGTACATCGTAAATCAGTTCATAAAATACACTTAGCAAAATGATATATTCGTATAATATACTGAACGGTTATGTCATTTATATTTTTTGTGAATAACAACGAGAACCAAAGATTTATTTGATTGAAGTATAGATTTTACTAGAGTCGCGAAGTATTCGACAAGGTAAGTTAATTAGATTGTTTTTACCGAACTAGATTTACCCAGCAAGTCGAGGGAGTAGATTAAGTTTCGTCAAATATATATATATATCTACATTCTAAAGTAATACTTTTTCCGATGAACTGAATTGAGATTTTATTTGTGAAATAATGTTTGATTGCGTAAAAATGTAATTTGAATGCTTTGAATTGAATTTCGTGAACTTGTTATCCTTTCATAAATAAATTTGTCAGGACTTATTAAAGTTGAACAACGAAGAGCCATTACTGTTTTTTACAATAGATTTCTCTAAATCGCTAGTCCGGTATTTATTAGATATTGAATTTCACTTTTTTCATATCGGAATTAAGGAATTACTTTTTATGTAATTTAGATTTATTTTTTGCTACTACAAAGCGAGGAATAGTGAAAATCATTTCTAGTGCAAGTACCACACCTTGCTCTAGTCTCTCCTGATATTATGTATGCAGCCTCTGCTCCCCCAACTCAATTGTTTTTCGATACATACATAGGTGTATATATATATCAAGAAATACATTTGTATCGGTATATATATATATATACTTTTTTTAACGTATATATCTCTTCGATGCTATAGTCGAGTATAATAGCCATCGAGTATCTCGTTCAGGTGCCTCGAGCCTCGGAAATAATTTGCGGGCAACGGTTTTTCCAGCAGGTAGTCGCACATTGAAACGATGTGTTTGCAATGTTACAGTAGTAGTGGCACAATACGTGCAGACTCGAGTTTACCGGCTCCGGAGTCTAGTAGAATTATAGTCGTAGCCAAAGAAAAAAAAGAAGGAGAGTAAAAGCGAAGAGTAGTATTTTGCGTATATATATACACACATATATATTTCGAGAGCCGCGGCAGGCTACACTATACAGGTGTAATTCAATGTCAGTTCAGTAATAACTGAACTGAAATATTGCAAAAAGTGACTCTTCAAATCTTAATAAAGAATTGAAGAGTCATTTTTTACAGTATTGCATAAATAAATAAAACGACGCTATAGTGTATAAACTGTTGATAGCGAAAATGGAGTATTTTTCCATTGGTTCAAATTGACGCAATCAAGTACACGGAGAAAACGGATCTGTTTCGTCAAGTAACATTTAAAATGTTCGTTTAAAATATCCTCTATACTTTGTACAGAATACAAGACTTTAGGTAACAGTCACAATGAGACATTGTAATTTTTGTAACTCGCACTTTTCCTTTGAGTACGATGTAAATAGTTCTGTATAAACAAGAAATGATATTGTGCGCAAAATAATATTTCGATGTGCTTTCATGAAATATTTACAATGCTCTTTAAGAACTATAACTAATCGGTAAACATGCCTTGAAAGTGAGAAATTTTGAAAAACAGCATAGTAAAAATCCACCTTCAATAAGAGAATAAATACTAAATACGTGCCATTTTTCAGTTCAGGCATTGTATAGTGTTTCATAATAGCAGAACTTATTGTCTGACATAGGAATTTTTCGTTTCCGTATTTTTTATGCTGCTTTATCGCTAACGTAACTGTTACTCTTATGAGATGTATTGGCTGCTCTATTCTCGTTTTCGCCGCTGCGTGACGCAAAGCGCCGAGACTTTTCTTGCATAAGGTATCACTCTGTGGCGAGCATAAATTCCGTGAGGCAAACGAGTTTGATTATTTGAACCGATTCTATCCAAGAATTTAATAACGAATATTTATTTTTACCTTAAACATAATGATCTCCTCTATACACACAGGATAAATATATGTAAATATCGCACGGACTATACCAAGCAAAACAAATTATTCGTTTCAACTGCATATTGAATTATCTAACGCATGTAATCTCCCAATACATTTTTTACTATGCGCATTGTAGGTTACCAATGCAGGTATTTGACAATATTATGAAGTTCGGGATTTTTACTGTGTCACAGTATACATTCTGATGTTACAATAATAAAATTTACTATGTCACTGTATACATTCTAAGGATATAATGATAAAATTTGCCTCGAGTATATCGAATTTTTACTATGCCCGTTGTGAGAAATGCATGCATGTATAGAACCTAAAAGCAAGTATGCCAAATACCAAATAAGGCTATATGAACTACAGCATTTTTACTATGCCGGGTAGAGCTTCTTTTTATTCCGACGTTTGAATAAGTACTAAAATTCGGAGCTGTCCTCAAAATACTATGTTATTTTAGCATTAATCGTCTGGATTTCTAGCACTATTTATTTGAATTTCTGTCCTCGTTTTCTCCGTGTATCTAAAATGATTTCGAATTTTAATCTCATTTTTTGGTTTTTATACTCTTACAATTTGATTATATTCTATTTTTTCCGCGTATCCTGATCATAGCCATTTTGTTCAGTCGCTGATTCCAAAAGGAACGCCCGGTATGATCAGAATCGCTTATACGCGTAGAGTATACATATATCTACGCATGCCTCGAAGAGCACAACTACGAAGACAGTTATGTTTCGTCGTTGTCGTCAAGTTGGTATTCGCGATGGTATATCCCGATCGTATGATTATAATCATGCGTATTATTGTCGTTATTAATATTAGTATTGTACGTAGTAACCTAGCGTATCCACTTACCCGGATATCCTTCAGGAATCACGATTTCCGGTCCGACCTTGACATCATGGCGATAACGATGCATCAGCATTGTCGCCGTAACCCTTAGCGATCTTTGTTGTTGTTTGTATAGCAACACTGGCCTGCCACCGGTACCCTCGAGTCTTACGACCCTCGGCAACGAAAAACGATCGAGGAATTCTCCCAGCGGCATAAAACCGCCGGAAGAACTCGAATTACCCTCGGCAGTTGCCTCCCTCGAGCTTGGCAATGATTTTGGCAAAGATGGCATCTCCCCGCTCGATATTGTCGAAAATTCACCGTTGGATGACATGTTTTTCGTTGATTTATCTTTTATCGATTCACTAATTAAATCTTGTGAGCCCCTTCTTTGTGATACTAAATTTCTTCAACGACAGTAACTTTTCGAACGTCTTCTCGCGCCACTGAAGACTTTTCCAATCATGTCCCGGCACTTTCGTTTTTCGAGGTCTCCCTACAGACTAATAACTCTGATTAATTTAAATTACGTTGAGATTCTCGTGTATAACTGACCCGTTCTAGATTATGGCAAAGACAAATAAATCACAGTCTGGCAGAACTCTTATTTTTTTAGGCTTGAAGAAAACTTGTTAGTAGTTTCTTTCACTAAAGTTGAATTGCAATTTGTAAACGATATCAGCAAAGTGATTTCTTGTATATTCGATAAAAAAATTACCGATCGTGCTCGCGTTATCTCGTGACTTTCAAAAATTTGTTATTCAATCGATTTCCCGCAAATCAAGCTGTAAATCAACTTATAATATGCGTACATTTTTCTATTGAAATCGACGTGAACAGATTCTTCCTAGCACAGACAAGTTGAATTTCGATCGGCTGGTTGATATCCGTGCGTTTCTCCCGGAATCCAGCCGTGGAGAAATGCAATTGCAATGTTCACCAGTTTAATAACGGGTTTGAGGCTGGAACAGCACTTTCTTCAATTATGTCACTGCGGGTATGAATCGGGGTAAGCGGGAGAGTACATAGCCTGCTCAAGCTCGATAAGTCACTGTCACTTTTCCGGCTAACCACGCGCGCGATATCCCAAGAACGACACCTAGCAAAATATTTCTCTGGCGAGTTGTCACGCTTTTTTTTTCTTGTTTTCTGACTTAGTTCTTCTCCCGACTGAAAGTTTTAGCGCGCACTCTTGCAAATTGCTCTCCAGTGTCAGAAAGAACCAATGAACGCTCGACTATTCGTGACGTTGACTCGTCGACGCGGGAGCGCGTGCGCACCCGTGACGAATCGTGGATTCCGCGGTTGTCACGGCTCGCGTACCTTCGCAAATCGTCCGGAAAACGAAGGTAAATTTGTTCCGCGTTGCCGAGCCTTACTGGGGGCGATCCTTCGTTTCTTTCTTTCTGATATACGGCACACTGGCTCTCTTCCTGCGGTAATATCGATCCTAGCTGGTAGTCATAGCATACACACACATTTCTATAAATGTATACAGATAGGTTTGGTAGAACCACGAGGACTATCCTGACGGTCACGCTCTGTCGAGATTCAACCGAAGCATTTCACTGGAACAGAAATTCAAACCCCGGCGAGTCGTCAGTACAGAGAAATTTCATCTTGCTCTTCGGCTTCGACGTAATACTAAATTTATACTCTGAACCTTCTTCTTAGTCTTTCTCCGCTTCCTTCCTTTCGTGTTTATTCTTCGTAGTTGCGTTTCTTCGGCCTTCACCATAGACCGACCCGTGTGTTCAAGGTTTCTCCCCTCAAGAAATATATAGTTCCAACCCGTCTCTCGAACACATTTGTTAGTGTTTCAGACGAGGTAAATGGAAAATATGGTTTACAACCTTTGGCTATGCTGCTCACTGATCGCTAAACGTTGCCGTGAGCAACGTAACGCAGCGAGATTGCAATTCGTTGACGCAATTACTATCGCTGTTGGTCACCTTTTCTATCGCCCTCGTTTTCCTTTTCTTATCGTCTTTCACGTCCTGTGTCTTTTGCAATGGTTATTCTTATCAGCGGCGATTTCATATCAGCGTGCAGAGGGTGAACTGGGTATAGTAGAGGACTATGATTCGTTCATGCACGAACGAGTACGCGATAGCTCGAATGAAGAGGAGTACGCCGCGTCGTAGCTTTTGCAATTTTATGACCCGTACAACGTCATCAATTTGTACTGTGACTCTTGCGAATAAATTTTGTTATATATTATCATAGCCTCCAGTATTTTTCTCGTACGATTTTTGTTTTTTGATCTTTGATTCACGAACGGATGACTCGGCGATGACGAAAATAGCGGTGATTCCCTGATCTTTCTTTAGCTCGGAAAGTTCACTCCATGGGCATCCGGTACTACGGATCATATGTCACTGAGAAATCCCGAAGGCTATTAAACTTTAACGTAATCCGACATCGCGCACACTTTGGTAGGATGATCGACCGATGCACTTCCTTCCTTTTACGTTACCCACTTTAAGATCGTACTTACATTTTACACTGCGTGAAAAAAATCGTTATTTTCGAGCAACTTTCAGGGTGACAAAATATTGACTGTTGGGATTATGACACTTGAAAAAAAAAAAAAAATTGCAGCACTTCCGTAACGCGACAGGCACGATCTTCACATTAAAAAGTTTGTAAGGAAGGTTGTTGAGAAGTGGGAAGAGACCTACGTGCTTGGCCTTCAACCGAATAATTCCTGATCTTGCACAAAACTATAAGATTGAGCTAGAATTTTCCTCACAGATGAGAGACAGACAACTGGTGCGAATCGTGACTTTGCCGCACGTCACTTTTACATCTCGTTTGTCGCACACGTCTTCTTGATTTTATCCCCTGCAGCTTTTATGATTTATCGTTGCACTATACTCTTAAGACGTTTCCATAGGTGTTGCTCGATTCGTTCCCGTACTATCAACGTCACGAACGAATTATTTGCATCACTGAATTTCACGCTTTACGAAACTGTCTCTTTTTTCTACGATCATCAAGATCGAGTATACAGATCTAAGGTTTATTGCACTGTCACACGTCGCTGCTCAAGAAATTTTACTTTCTTTTCGAAGGGTACAGCTAGATGTGTAGGTCAGAAGCCTCGGGTTAGAACCACCGACTGCATCGCCGTTGTTGTAAATCTAGAAATATAGATGAAAGATTTTTTATGAGTGATATAATTCTGAAAGAAGGTGGGGCGTTTTACTAGGGGAGGATATCCTAAAAATATCTAATTAAGGTTTCGATATTTTGCAATTGAACGGCTTTGAGATGGATTCCAAGATAAATAAAATTTCTTGTATCCACTACGAGTTAAATTCGGATTTTTCTACAATTAACTGGAGAAAGTGACAAAATAGCTAGCCAGAAAAGTTGGCGACGTTCCCTTGAGGAATTTAAAAAGGTTACTGCTTGGGCTACTGAAACCCAGCTAAATTATCGATAAAATAACAATTATATAATTTACTAAAGCGTAAAATTTAGAGGCCGGTTATGGTTTCGTTGTGGTTAAATTTGCGTCGAGGAGACGGCGAATTTCGTACTTTTTCGAGGAGATCCGATCGGACCGGCGGACGCGAAGTCACTGACGCCTGGAAGCCGGTGAACCGAGTAGGCACGGGGCCCGGGACACTAACACAAGTTTGTGGCGACATGGGATCGTGTACCCACACTTCGTGGGGCCCAATCGACACAGACCTACACCTAGCACACCCGGCCCAGTATCGATGATGTTCTGGCGCGACTAAGAGGCTTCCAAGGAGTTTCCTCTCTCGTTTGCTTCTATGCCAATAATTTCGCCATGAGCCTACCACCGGAAAAAGAAATCGACTTGCACATCGATCAATTTAACTTTGAATTATATTCTTCGTGACATTCATTGTCAAATGATTCACTAGCGTAGATATGGAAATGAATGTCACCTTAAGTGAAAAAGGAGTACATTTATAGGAACATCAACGTTTTATTTGAAAAGGAATTAATATTCTATTGTCAGTACCCATTTGACTAGTTGCATGAACTAAACTTTATTCTTACATGATATCACTGAATCATGGATATTTATTGAGTTCAAAATGGATATAACTATAACAACTAAAGACACTAAAGACACACATAATTCTCTGCAATAATCGTAGTGGACTAAATTAGTTGATGGGTTGGCCCATCAAATTTCAACCAAAATCATTTTGGATTGCAACTGATTTTAATTCTGATTAATTGATGACGATTTTGTCGACCTGAAGGCAATTTAACCGACATTTAACTATCTAGGATTAATCTCGATAAATTCTTAATGATTAGTTAGATAGACATTTACTAAAACGAAATCACCGTAAAGGAATGTTTGCCGTTTATTGACGGTAGGTTTCATCAAAACGAATTCGGTCTTGACTACAGGATTCATGATTGGTTTCAACTTGACTGTTGCTCAAATAAATCAAAGCCATTCTCGATTAAAAGTTTGTTTATTATTGTTTGGATAGTGCATACGCAGCCTAATTATCGTTAAATTAGACATTGATTGCCAAATCGACACTAAAATCATTCGGATCAGCGGGTTGATCGACCCCCCCCCCTCCAAGGTTTCTAACCCTGGAGTTGAGTCTTGGCAAAATGTTGAAGTGATTTTGAACGACCAAATGAGTACACGTAGGTCAAGCTTTGTTTGATAGTATAAAAGTGCAGGTTTTATTGAACGGAGAAAAGGGTAGAAGGTATAAAACTCGCAGGCATGAAGACACACTTCCATTGTGTTTGAGAATAGCTGTTACTCGGTAGAAAAATACTCTTCCACGTTCTTAATAGCTACCAGGAAAGCATAATCCACGGGTAATCATCAATGCCCCTCGCTACTACATACCATCGTGGTTGTAGACTCTCATAGGAGGATAACGCGTTTTACCATAATATTAACGCGTTGTATTGCACGCTTTCAAAAGTATAGCCTCTATGTGTGCGGTATTTTCACACGAAGAAATTGACTGAATCGTTGCACCGTATATTCCACGGAGTTTGGATAAAAAATTCTATTGAATTGAGCTACTTTATTGCACATCATGAGTCTCTTCTGAGGCGTTGGCACTGACGATATATTCTACGTCGAATTATATGTGTGTGTATATATATATATATATATATTCTTTGTATATGTATGGGCACACACGCGGTGGTTGAGAAAATGGAACGGCCTTGAGTCTCGTCCTCACGCACAACTAATACGTGAGTACTCGTACGAGAGAGCGAATGAGTACGCCTCTCTATCCCCTTTTTACTCTTCTTCATCTCCATCATCCTCGTCTTGTGTCTTCTTTGCCTCATTATTCTACTTCTTCTTCGTCTTCCCGTCTTCTCGTCTTCTTGCGCCAAAGTAGTACGCAAAAGTCGTTAAAACGTGGGTGATCCCGAACTTTCAAGATTTAATTTTAATGCTATGTTGTGTCATGTGTATAGCGATCTTAGTTCGTGATTAAAGGGACATGTGAAATTGCCTTTTATATCTCGTGCGTCGGCAATTACAATTGTTTTTTTTTTCTTTTCGTTACCTATGCTCTGCAAGTTGATAGCGCATTTCGTAATTGATTTCCTATTGAGAGAGGACGTAAATTGTCCGGTTGCTGACTCCTGTTATTGAAATTAAATTTCTGCTGAATGATTTTAATGTGATTTTGGGTTCCATTATTTCTGCTTTGCGATGGTAAAATAAAGTTCAATGCAAATTATGCTAATTAAAGACACTGAAATTAAAAGATTGGCATGTGGTACATGAGAAGATGAAAAGGGCAATTACCCTTCAGATTTGCGTGGCCTAAATTGATGTTCACTGTTGGAGACTGAAAGAAAGTAATGGACCACGATTCAAACTTAACAAATCCGATGATCACTCAGGAGATATATAAAAATGTGTAGTTGTAAAAAGTTTGTATATCCAAACATGTGAATATATCAATGTTTGTATTCTGTAAATTAACGCATTTAAAAAAAAATACATTCATTCTAATTCTCCTCATTTGATTTTTGATTTCCAACTTGGAATATTTTGCGTTGACATGAAAATTTTCGATTGAACAAATAGAAATCGTATTCAGGGTCTTTCCAAATCTACGCGTAGGTGTACACGTAACAAGTTTTCATAACATCTTTTTTATAATACCAGAAGTTATCCCGTAATCCTGTGAAGATCTCGCTATTATAGAGCTCACGAGCTCAGTCACGCAGTTCACATGATATGTGTATAGAAAAGTTAGAACTCGAATGACGATCTTTTCCCACGACAACGCTGTTGCTCTCGACTCCTTGTGTATATATATTATTCTTACGGTCTTGGGTCAGTATCAACATTTTTTTAAAAAAATGATAGAAAAAGAAAATAACAAGCATGAAATCTTGCAAATGCGTAATAAAGCCTTGCAAGGACAAGATCCGAGTGTTTCTCTTTGAACTCTCTGGAGACGAGAACGAGGCAAATTACATACCTCCGTGACCACTCTGTAAGAACGAACAGAATACATAGTAATAAGAAACGTATATATTGCGTTGGTGTTAATATTTACTGTAGAGGTCATTGAGGATGACCAGAGACCCTCAAGCAGCCTAGCTCAACTTCGTGTTGTTGATGTTCATTGAGAAACTCCAAGAAGATTATCTGTCCGATAAGCTGAGGGAAATCGGGGAGGAGGAATAGGGGAATGTTGAAATTATTTCGTATTTATATAATATATTCTGGATTTTTCCCAAGGTCAAACAAGAACAATTGAGCATTATTTTGTCTGCGCAACTGCTTCAGAAAAGATTTCAGTACGAAATGCTCGTAAGCAGTAAATTTACCTCTTTTTTTACGTATGAAAGACGTAAATTTAATTTAGGACGATTAATATTCCATGGGTCGGGACATATGAAGCAATTAATTAAGTGTTTTCCTTCTTTCTATGGTAATTTTGGTTCTTTCTTAATGACAAATCTTTCTGAGTATAGTATTGAGGGTATCTCTAAGTCAATGATGAAATTGATTAAAATTGAACGTTAGTAATCTTCCATTTTCTTGTTTTCCAATAGAAACTGAAGAAAAAAATGCCTAGAATGCATAGCTTGCTAATTAAAACAACCTAGAAGGCTGCGGAAAACTGCAATAATTTATGAGGGATTTCTTAAACATTTGATCAATATTAGCAATTAAATATTTATATATTTTTGTTTTACTTTTTTTAATATCGATTTTGAAGAGAAAAATTTTGAAACATACTGGCTGGAATTTCTAATGAAGTCATTAATATATGCTATTTTCAAATCATTCAAGAAATTATCTTTTCAGATAGGTTTACGTGACTCTAGACGAATTGCCCCGGGTTAATATTTTGACTGGATATATGTTGTTTTTGATAGTAAAGGGAACGGTACGGTTTAAATTCATCTCTCAACATATAGATCAAAAACTAAATACATATTAATAAAAAACCATTATAAATAAAATGAAAGATCGAATTAGTCACACCTGGTGATTTATGAAGATACGACATCTTCGAAAGTTCGAAATCTTACCAATTTCTAACTGTTATGAATAAATTATTGGTGAGACCTTGAGCAGTTAGCATCTCAATTCAAAAGTAGGCTCATATGTTTCGTTTATGTTAGAGCATGTTATCATAAAATATTAGTAATTATAAAACAGAACGATAAAAATTGTAATGAGAAAAGCTATCTTCTTATTTTGGAAGCTCATAAAAGTCATTACAGTCACTACAATTTAATCTTCACAGTAAATCGTGATAAGACATCTTAAATCAAAGCGTCATGTACTCGCTACAATTTAATGTATACGATTGTTGTTTGAGTGTTGAGTAATGAGGCCTCGCGACTTATAAAATTGAGCTCGCTTCTTGGGTCTTGTAATCAAGCATTCCTTCTGTAGATTAATCACAATAGAGTAATTCAGAAAATGATGATCATCGCAATCAGCCTCCATTAGCCGAATGGTTGAAGAGATTTTAGAGCTCCTGACGAATCAATTCTCCAACTGTTCGTGTTCGATGATCTGTGACAAAAATCTGAAGAATCATTGCTGTCGTAGATTCTGCCTATTATTTGTTACATCCATCTTGACTTCATCAATTTTTTCCTCTTTGTTGCTTCTTATTCGTCATCCTCTTTTTCTTCTTATATTTTTATGTTCTGTTAGTCTCATTCTTCTGTTGCGTTTTCTTCTTCCTCTTCTTTCTCATTTTTTGCTTGCCATATCGGTCCAGTCATCGCACTCGCGAAGATTTCTTGAATCGTCGTTCAATGCCACAACATATATGTGTAACAAACAGACAGAAAAAAGAGGGAATGATAGAAAGGGATAAGATGAACCTTTTCAGGGGTTCCTCAGATGTTACATAAAGGTGCAACCGCCACTTCACTGCGACACTAATGAGGGGTGGTAATGCGAGATGGCTGATGCTGCGCGATCGACGAGGCATACACACAAACCAGCAAACGAGACGAGAGAATCTTGAGTAGTATGCAGAGCCATCGTATAACGGCTCTCTCTCCCTCACACACACACATATATACGTATTTACATATATGTCCGCAGTTCGCGAACTACATCTCCGCCTTCTTTCCGTAATTGGTTAGTTAGCACATTTGTGTTTTATGCTATATGGAAAAGGATAGAATGAACGAAAAAAAATCACGCGAGCATACGTTCCTAATTGGCGACGACCAATGGCAATATATATGGAACCTTTCAGATGAAATCGACAGGTTTATGACTCTCGCATAATGCAATTTAGTCAACAATTTTTTACAACATTCTCACCATCCTTCAGTTGCGTTATTTTTAGTGAAGAATTTTAAATTAGCCATTGCAAGTTAAACTGAAATCAAACTACGATAAAATTTAGGTGAAACAACGATAGCTGAAAGTTGCATAAACAATTGTATCTAAATTAATAGATACTGAGAAATTTTTATACATATCAAATATTTTGTAGTTCGGATGAAAAATTAAGCAGATGAATACATTAATTAATTAATTTCTTCTGAGACTTATTTATATAGACAAATATAGTGAGATCAATAGTTGTAAGCGTAAAATGTATAAATGTAAATTCTTAAGCCCATCGGGCAAGGATGATTAAATAAATACTACTACTACTATAGATAAATATATATATTTATATATAAACTTAACTATTTCAATAAAAAACAATTTCTATGCCGTAGCTCTTATAAGAAGATCATCCACTATATTTTTAATACTAATACAAGAAACATGGACTAATATTATGATGTGTTGAATTAAAAAAGAACAAAAAACAGTACTAAATTCATTATGATGAACATTTCGTTACAAGTGTAAAACTTTTTAGATAACGATTTTGCTGAAACTATAACTTACCTTTTGTTTTGACAAAAAAATGACCGTGGCAGAACTCAACCTTTCTATTTTCAAGCTGCATATAAACAAAAAAATATTGATATTGATTCATAATAGATTGTACTTGCATTGAATATTGAAACTCAATAAAATTATTAGTTATTGAATTTCCGTAATATATTGATGAGACTCGGATTCCCTGAAAGAGGAAAAATCTTATGTATGTTTATATAAATGAATCTCAATAGGACACGAAAAAAATGAACGCCATGGCTTTAAGATAAATTAAACAACTCGGAAGGGGTAATCGCAGAGTAGCAGTCCAATTAAAATGTGAGAAAAAACCTGGTCCCTCGTTGAATAGGAGGTCTCTAACGAATTGTATAATCTTCATTCCGCGCTCATTCGATATCTCGGGTGGGTCATCAGAAGGTGTGCGAAGCGCGCGCACGCGTTCTGTTTGAAGCAAACCTTCTTCCCGGGCTGCCGAGAGACTTTAATCCTGAGATACAGTATTGCCAGGGAAGAGACTTCATCTTCATCTATGAACGTAGAAAAAAAGAATCACAATATCTCGGGGAGGTTATCCCGACTGGGTGCTTCCCGATCCTCGGGTGAGCCCAATTGCCAAGCCTGGAGAGATCAGCAAGGCGTTAGCTTCTGAAGGGCTGTACCTTAAACTACACTCTGTACGATGTTTGTGTATGTATATGTATATATCTACTGTACGTGTGCGGCAAGCCTATGGTACGGCTGTACCTGGAATCCCATCATCATCGCCATGGTCATCGTTCGGGTTACCGAGAAATCCGTGCAGGATTTAATTAGACCTTGCACGAGGTCATATCGATTTCTTTTTCTTCCCCATATTCTACTTCGTCCTCCAAGAGAAAGACTATGATGGAGGGAGAGGGAAAGTGAGCGAGAAAATCGCTCGAACGAACGAGAGAGCGTGAAACACGACGAGGAAGATGAAGCAATGAAAGAAGAAGAAAATGAAGAAGGAGTTGAATAAACCGCAGAAACATTCTAACAGTCGATTTTTCTTCCCTCCGCTTCATCATTCTCACTTCTTCTTCGACTATATTTGCTTCTTCGTCTATACCTTCAATGCTGTCTGGTGAGTGGTATACTACGTCATGATTCTTTCTTTCCGTTCCTCGTCATTGTACTGAATAAAAATCAGAAGCGCTTCAATGTAATAAGAGAGGTATAGAGATGAAGAGGATGACGACAATCAAAAACGTCGTGAGATATTCGCGGACCGAATTATTTTCCTTTTCGCTTCTCATCTTCATTCTCTTTAATTTTTCTTTTTGCATTCTTCGTTTTTTGCTCTTTCGAATAGGTATACTTAAGCTAAAAATAAGAAAGAAGATTAATTTATTGAAATTCAAGTTGACTGCAAAGCGAAAATAATTAAATATATTTTTCATTCAAAACTTAAATCTCGCATAAATGTCTTTAAAATCTAAAGAGTATTTTCCTCGTCGTGGTGAATACCCTTGAAACTTCATCGGTACGCCTGAAGTTTCACGTAAAGGATCACTTCACCATGATTCTTTGCCAAAGGGTGAGAAAGATAAGCACCCAGTAGAATAAGGAAAGAAAAAGTCGATAAGCCAGAAATGATGATAAAGTGATCTTTTGTTTTCATCGCTCCGCTTCAGTGTTCCGGCTGAAGATTTTTCCTTCGTTTTGATTACCATCTTCTTGTTCTTTCACTCTTCTCATACTTCTCCATGATCTCCTCGACATCGAAGGTCTTTGTATCGGCTAGAAGATAAGATTTACAAATATGATGGGAAAAATAAGACAATGGAGATGAAGTGGAGAAAAAATATGAAGAGGTGCAAGGACCAAGAAGATATGCGATGGAAATAAAAGAACGTAAAGTA
Organism: Rhimphoctona megacephalus; assembly: GCA_963989365.1. Classification (NCBI taxonomy): domain Eukaryota; kingdom Metazoa; phylum Arthropoda; class Insecta; order Hymenoptera; family Ichneumonidae; genus Rhimphoctona; species Rhimphoctona megacephalus. The sequence continues at coordinate 18,932,584 of OZ022420.1, forward strand.
AATAAAACACGAGATGAAGTAAAAGAAAAGAAGATGAAGAAACCCATAGAAAAGTGACAAATAAATGATGAGCTGATAAAACTGAGAAAGTATAAAGGTCAATAAAATGTATAAGAAAAGGAAGAAAACACAACGGTATAGAAGGTAGATGCAGTTGAAGCAGGGGTTGCAATTTGCAATGTAAATTGCATGAACCTGCGAGAGAGATAAAGAGAGAAAGAGAGACAGCGAGACTATGATCTTCAAAAAGTTAAGGTCTTTTCTTCACGTCTCTTATCCATTTATTTTCCTCTGTCTCACCTCCTTCGCGAACACTTCGTTTCAGGCTTTTCCGCTTGCCACCATTTCATCATGATGCCTCTCATCGTCTTGGCCATAAAGGTCGCATGCGTTTAATCTCACGTGTAGATGTCCAGTGCAACACTTACGATAATGGAGTATAACGAATGCAAGTGAATGAAATATCACGATCAGAAAGATGTATATATGCACTGAAGAAATTATCGATGCTTCACGCACGTACTGCATATCCATATTATCTTCGAACATTATCTTTGTTACGAATTGGTCAATGCAGAAAAATTAATGTTTAATGAAAAAAAATCTAGGATCAGTTGAATAATTAAGAATGGATTTAAGTACAAAAAACAGCCCTCTAGTATCATTTGATCGCTAGGAACGATATCTTTAAACATCATTACACGCGGTGGACAGAAAATTTATTTCATAATGTGCATTAATTGATGTCACCACCTCGATTGAGAAATATTGACACATCCTACTTTCGATATCTGTGATACGAGACTAAGGTCCTTTGACTTTACATTCGACTTTATATTCGTATTCACATATTTGGTCGTAGGTATTGTTCATTGCAGATCTGAGCAGTTGTATATTATTCAAGAAGTTAACAAATGTCGAAATATACCGTTATGCGAAAATTGTTTAATTTAAAGTTCGCAAAATAAATTCAAAGGGAATAGACATCCGAAGCAATGAAGATAAGAAATGGAACCGAACACGAACGCAATAGTAACAAGAATAAGAAATCTGTGATTCTATCTAGTGAAGATAATATTTAGGACTTATGCATTATAAAATATATATTCGATAACAAAAACATAATAAGTTGTAGAGTGCCGTAAAAAAATAGTTACAAACTGTCCGTGACGAAAGCTAGTAACAATTTGGGCACTGCAAAATATTTCGTTATTATTAGTATTTTTCGTCATTTTACCCTTCTGATATATTTTTTTTCCAGAAGATAAAAAGATGACTTATGCATTATAAAATATATATTCGATAACAAAAACATAATAAGTTGTAGAGTGCCGTAAAAAAATAGTTACAAACTGTCCGTGACGAAAGCTAGTAACAATTTGGGCACTGCAAAATATTTCGTTATTATTAGTATTTTTCGTCATTTTACCCTTCTGGAATATTTTTTTTCCAGAAGATAAAAAGATAAAATTATGTTGCAGGATGAAGAGCAAAAACAGTCCTATTTTGTTTAAATTCTGGATTGATTAAAGATATAAAAATTAAAGATGAAAGTTATCAAAATAAATTTGTTTTTATTTCTGCACTTAAGTCTATGACAAAAATAGATAATGAACGAAATATTTTTTTTTATTTCTAATGGGTCAATATTTTAACCTCTACATTCATCGTCTAATGAAAAACTCAGCCGATCAAAATCCTGCACTGAAATGTAAATGAAAAATAGAATTTTTATAGACATTATATAACTATAGTAGATTCTATTAAAAGTAGCATAAACAGCTTCCTTTATTTTTAAGGCGTTACATACGTCCAGAATTTTCAAAAAATCGATTTTTTTTTTACAGATTATTATTCTCTATAGTTTTAGGCGTATTTCTGTGTAAGTCGATTGTACAAATTCCCCATAGATCGAAAGTTATTATAGAAAACGTGACTGCCCAACGAGAGTCTGATGCGCGCAGGTAGATGTCTCGAGCGAAACGCACTTGAAACTTTAAATGCATTTTTCTCAAAACTACTTTTTCTGGCACGGTCTGCATGATAACTCATACAGTTTTTAATATTTTTTGATGCTTTTTTTTTAAATATTCGAAATTGTTTTCTCTATAGTCTGTCGAGTCCGATTTTTGATGTTGTGATTAAAAAATTTTATATACATAATTAAAGTGTGACATTTATGACACAAAATGCACACTTTTTTTTAAACTGCCGTAAATTGCCAAAATTTTTCGAATTTCAAAAATCCGGCTCGACAGACTATAACTACAACTTTATTTTACAAGAATTTTTTTACGTTTTGCAGATCCATCAGCATTTCAAGAAGAAATGATGCAGACCGTGGAACAACTTTTTTTTCATAGTGCTTCGGGAAACGTGATTTTTTATGTTGTAATTTTTGAAAAAAAAAATGAAATAAATTTTTTTATAAAGTTTAAATACTAATAAACAATGTGTAAAAATTATTTTTATTAATTTCTATTGCTATCTCTTCTAAAAACAGTTTTTCTTTTAGCGCGTTTTAGGCGCTGCTGGACGTATGTCAGGCGTTAATTTAGTTAGTTGCGGAAAAATATCGGTAAGTTCGGATTTCATTTTAATTTTTTGTCATCAAAGTGCATCTCATCGTGCATCTCGAAATTCTTTTAGATTCGTAAGAATCCATGTTAAAATTTTTCCAACTTTATAAATACTAACTACTTTGATTCGAAATATATTTTTCTAATACTATTTTTTGTTAAATAAATAAAACTATCGTTTTGTTTATAAATATACCTATCATTTTGTTTATTTAGATTTACACTCTTAATTTGTCCAACTTGTGTTTGCTCACACTGCGTAAATTCATTCAAATTTACGCAGTCAGATAACATCAACTGAATACCAATAGCGATCCTTGGATAATTGTTACGATTTAAGGGGCCAGTCCACTTTGAAAATTTCAAAAAATCGATTTTTTTTACTGTTTTCGAATGTACATACATTCAGAAATATTGTGTCAAAATTTTATGAAAATCCGAGCTCTCTAAGTATTTTTTTTTTTACCTGAACATCAGGACCTCATTTCGTCTACCTGAGCGTGTAGCGCGCTTAAACGCGTTTTTCTCGAAACAACGTTTTCAAAATCTAGCTCCATCGTATCTCTGAAACTAATAAACCGATTCTCTTGAAATTTGAACCACATATTGTAAACGTGATTCGCAACAAGATGATCCTCGATGGTTTTAAAATTTTGATTTTTACTCTTTTTTTTTGTGAAAAACTGTGAAAAAACGCGTTTTTTTTTACTTTTTTCGTTTTTTATCTGCCATTTTTTTATTTTTTGATAAAACTTTATATCCAAGGGTCATTTTGTAGCTGGTGTCATACTGAATCTAATGGACTTTGATTTTTTTGTTACAGACAAGCCGTTGCCGAGTTGTGATGGAGCTACCTAGCCCACCTATTTTTGAGGCGTTACGTTAAACTATAGTTTTTGTACTTAAAAATGAATAAAAATGAATTAAAATTTTTTTTTATGTATTTCAAGACTTTATTTATCAAGCCCAACAACTTTTATATTCATATCTTTTATAAAATCCTCAAAAAAAAATCGCGAAAATAGACCGAGAGATCTTCTCTACACAATATATTCGATAGGGATATCTTCAGCTACTTTCCCCTTCAAAAACTGTTGTAGAAAGAAGATAACTTTGGATATAATAACACAAAATAATTTGTTGTAACCGTAGAAGGTTCGAAGCTACGACTACTCTTATATGTATATATAAGTGTATACGAGCAACCTTGCCTTAACTGATACAAGATTGTGTCGGTGTGTATTTGCGTGCGTGTGTTTGTATATATGTGGAGATGTAATTGCAAGGTACTTGGCATTTTTATCGTCACCATTGCCACTTTGGACGAACGCACATATAGTTTATGCGTATACACGTCTGTTGGATAGAGTTAGTGAGAGTAAGAGTTGAGCAAGAGCGAGAAAAATAGGAATAGAGAGGCAGATAGAGAAAGGGTAAGAGAATTTGAACGAAAACGAACACGCAACACTTCTCATCTTATTGTTGTCTGGTGTTCTCACCTTTATGGCGAAAAAAACGAGCCGTTACGAAGAAAAGTGTAGGTAGCATTCGCGTGGAGGACCCGCGAGAGACTCGAGGGCTTCTTAAGAATTCCAAATCGAAATGGACAAAGCGAAAAGCACGTGTGTATACGTATAGGGTTTACTTGGGTTGTTCAAGCGTCGCGAGAGGTTCTGCACCCAGCAAAGAATACTCAATATTGATGTATATATACATATATATCCACTTAGACAAGAAGCGAAGAGACGATTGGCTTGGTCGGGCTGTTGAAAACAATCTTGATTCCATCAACGACGAACGACGACTGCTTATTCCTTTTCTTATTCCATCGTCTCTCGCTTCGGTTTGCAAATTAGTTTCTTCATAATATTTCTTTGAAGTCAAGACTGAAGATTGTATATAACATATATGTATATATTCATATGGATATGTTACGAATTTCATTTCGTATATCATTCAAGAAAGTCAATGTGAAAACGAGAAAAAGAAGGAAAAATTTCTGAGAGAATGATTCGAAATACCTTGCAAACAAAATATTTATGCTTATTCATTTGTAGTTGAAACGGCCTACCTACCATTGAAGTTTTGATTTCACTTTCTCCTTTAATTCGGGATGACCAGTTCTTTCAGCTGATTTTAATTTCATTATTTTTATTTTGTGAACAATAAGTGCATTTTTTGCATTATTTTGTACAATGTTGTGAATAGTGGAAACTTAGGGACAATAAAATTACGCTTTCAATTGATTACAGATAAAGTAGATTAAAGGAGGCGAAAAAATGACACTTTTAATTTTTTTCATTTCAGTGACTCAGTGTCCTTTGTTAAAATTTATTTTTCAATCGCACTTTATTCCACTTGGTACATTTCAATACGCATTTATATCTTGTGGTTGATTTCAATTGTACTGCTCAAGTGTAGGTTTGGAAGGTAAATGGCCTCGAGGCAAATTTTATCGGCCACTGCCAATCGTAAAGCTTCTTTTTACATTCTCACTCGTCTTCATTTCACACTCGTCGTCATTAATGGTGGGTGCATTAACGCATGGTTCCCTTATATAGACATGCTCTAAGCGTTCATTATTAACTTTAAAAAAACCTGACATTCGAATGCATGCAAGGTTACTCACGATCGTACATTATCTACATATGGGATATTATAAAGAGGAAAAAATATGTTAATTTTGTTACTGTCACTTTTCTCATTTTTAGTGTGATAAAAAAACACACCAAAATGTTTCTGAATGGTTCGATTAAATTGCAAATACTCTTGTCATCGTTTTTTCTAATTATTATACACCTCGTGATTTATATCAAGACGGTAATATTTGTTTTGTTTGATGTTGAGAAAGTGATTCCAGAAGACTATAACTATTTTAGATAATTATTTTTAATCCTTTTTAAATGATTATATTTTGTTAAAACGTTCCTTTTATAATTTTTTCTGAACTTGGTGCACCAAAACCTTTCTTTTTTCATACAAAACACGTTGTGTATAAATCTGAAATTATTAACAATCTGGCATTTTTTTTATATACACTTGCATTAATCTTTTTAAAGCTACTTAAGGTAGCCCTCCAGTGAATCAAAAAACTGCAGAATTGAATGAAACTTTGCAAGGGTGTTATCTAAGATGTTTCTAACAAGTTCCCGAAATTTGAGGGTGGGTCATCAGGCAAATTTTTGTGTGAGAGCTAATTGAAAATGCCAATTTTAACATTGCTCTTATGGGCGTCCGTGAAATTTTAACCGGAAATAGTATGATATCTTTTTAAAAAAACTGGAGATCTTATTGAAAATTAGACCACTTGAAGATGAAATCTTAAGTTTTCCAATGATACCTGGAAAGTTGGGTGTTATCAGGGATTTTTTTTCATAAATGCAACTAGAAAGTGGTCGTGCGTACGAGTTTCGGAAGGACATGGCTGCCGTCTGCTCGAGCGAACATGAGACCAGAGCGCGCGAAATTTGAATAGACAAATGAAAAAAAACAAATTTGTTTCAACATTTTTGTCTGAAATATAGTAAATAATTGAAAAATACTCCGTATTTTTATATTTATGTGCAGATGACATGTAAAAAACAATTTTTAATGAAAATCTATCTCTTGCATGATACAAAAAATGCATCTCACACAGGAATTTGGTTATGGACGGGCATAAAGGATTTGCAGTAATAACGTACGAAGTTATAAAAATATAATTCTGTTGAACAGTTTTATTTTAAACAAAATAATAAACATTTTGGCCATTATTTTAAAAATATGTCCAATACTTAAAATTTTTCAATGAAAATAAAAAAACAAAGTTTGTTAAACGAAAATATATTAAAAAAACTTTAAATTTTCATTCGGTAACAACTTTATCGAAGAAAAAGATTATAAACCTTTTCTAGGATATTACTATTTTTTGTTATTCTTGGTTTCCCGTCGACATTCTCTGAAAATAGAATACGCAACCCTTCTTTTCCATTTTTCTGAAAAACCTGTTGCATTACATCTCCAGTAATATCAGCTTGAGCCATTTTATTTATTATCGTAGGGGATAACATATTTTTGTACTGTGACAAAGTTGCCTTATTTAAGGCTATTCTTGTTTTTGACTCCTTCTCTTGAATAATTTCCGTGATGCTTTTTGCCTTATCTTTCAATATAATTTCACTTTTAACAATAACGTGAAGCAAATTTTTTAGAACTTTAACATCATCAACCGCATTATGAAGCGAATGAAAATTTTTTGCGGGCAAGTAATCATTCATTAAAGCGTTAACAGTGAATTTCCCCTTCTGTTTTCTTCTTTCCGGAAGAATTTGGTGTAATATACGCAAAGAGTCAGTAAAACCCTTCACAATTTCACAAAATTCTTCGAAAAATTGACATGTTTTCATTAATTTAATTATCCGTGGATTGTCAAACCTAAAAAAAAGTACAGTTATAAGGAATAATGCAATTTGAAATAAAAACAATGTCGGAAAAAAAGTTGTGTACGTAAAACCGCTATGAGCCACTAAAATAATAGGGCACTCAAAACTCCGTAGATACTGTAAAAAATTTTGGCAAGCAACCCTCGCAGGCATCGATTCCACACGGTTTTCGGATAAGTACAGTTCGCCGTTCAAAATGCGAAGCCCTGTTATCTGTGATGCTGCTCTCGAAAATGGTTTTGATGGTACAATGTCGGCGTTGAAAGGATTTGTACCGGTGAAAGAGTCGGCAGCGATCTGTGAAGAGTGACAATATATTAGTTTTTAATTTACTTCAATGAATTTATCTTTATTTTTTAAGCTTACTTGAACAATGTCGTCTTCGAGGGTAAGGCCCGTTGTTTCGATATCAAAAAGTAAAACCTTGCAAGTTCGAAGGTCAACTTTTGCTTGCGTAGAAACTTTCCGGCCAGGAATCAAGTTTGTAACGTCATTTAGAGCAAAGCTACTTTCGTATGTGATGCCTTCTCTTCTATCACAAGCTGCATTTTTTGACGATCGAATCCTTTTCAAAGTTTGTCTTCGTTGTTTGCTCGATTTTTTACTTGCGTGTTCGTATTTTATCTGACGAAGAACATCCTTCTGTTTTCTCGTCGCAGTGCTATTTCTACTTTCTACATATCCCATTTTATTAAACACAGACGTTGAATATCGATAACCTTCATTTTTTAGACAGATGGCTGAGCTTATCCGATAATTGAGTGATTCCGATGCACCATAATGCTTTGCTTTCGGGTTTTTGCAGGCTATCATTTGATTCAGCGATTCATTAGCCTGAGTTGAACCACACTCAGATATTTTCGTAGCGTTCGTAGCATAACGCAAAATCAATTCAATCAGTCGAGCTTTCATATCAGGATCCGTTAGAGGTTTACCTCGTGGTAGATACTTATGAACATAATGTTCATTAACAATACCCTCACACCAATTTCCACATTGAGAGTGGTCACCGTATGCATGAGGAACAATTGCTAATAAGGATTGCTCAATTTTTTCAGAATCTCCCTTATGTCGTTTTATAGCGATTGCAAAGTTTTTACCGAAGTACTCGATGAGAGTTGGAGACAATTTCATCTGGTACAGATTACTCGTGAAACTTTTTTTTATGTGATTATAATCTGACCATTTTTTGACATCATGGGAAGCTGCTCTTCTAACAGAAGCAATTGTACAGCTATCCTCATCTCCGATCAAAGTCCCAATCTCAACATTTTCCTGCTTGAACAGTGGATTATTCGTGAATATTTGTACTGCCATGTCAGCCTCCATTGACTTCGCTGAATTTTCGTAATTCAATCGACAATCGTGATCGCTCTTAGGATGTCCCAACTTACAAAAGCGACAATCTTTGCTTCGAATGGCAAATGAGATCACCTTTCCCGAATAAAATCCGATTGCAGTACCGTGTCCTGAAATGTTCATGCTACATGTATAAAAAAACAATGAGACTCATCACATGCTTTTAATATTTTCGATTATTGAAGAAATTGAGTTATTCAGATAATTTACTAAAGTTACCGATAAAAGAGTATTGTTTATGTTATAGCATACAAAGTTCTTACCACTCATGCTGTTATAAGATCGTCCGTTTCCACGCTTTTGCCAACCAGTATCGAATGATGCTTTCAGATACACCGGTTTCTCTTCATGAATTTGTTTTTCAAATTCCTCTCGTATTCTACATTTCATTAAGATTAAAAAAAATTTGAGATCATAAAACAATGTGAGGGAAATTTCATCAGATTCAAAAATCAATTCCATGTACATTTTTTTTATTAATAATATATAGAATATGCCATTGTAAATATGTAAGTAGAACTTAAAATAAGGAAACATTGATTATTACTCGAAATACAGTAATCCACATTGATTTTCATTTTACGTCATTATTCGTAAAATTAATGACACACATTAATTAGGTACTATACATATTATGTTACACTTTATATTTATTTAATATATATTTATATTTAATTACGTATTATATATACTTATATATATTTCTTTACGTATGCAGTAATTATATAAATAGAATCATTATAGTAAACTATTGCAGAAAATTACAAAAATTTTTTTTATACAATTATATAATAGTATAACATAATCTTTTTATTGGGAAATTGGACCACCTTCACTACTTTATTATATTTTATATTATATTATTTACATCTATGCAATAATTGTATGAAACCTTAATCAGTTCGAACAACGTGAAAGTCTTTTTTCTTTTTCAAATTATCCGCTGGACAAAACTTAAACATCAGCTTTAAAATATACTAGTGATGAAAAATATAATAACTTTGATAAAAAAAATTGTTTTATGCAATGACACAATTACATAAAACAATCTTTTTAATCTTAATCTAATCTTAATCTTGAAAAATCTTACTGGTTACGTTCGTTTTGTAGTGTCAATTTCTTCTCTAATTGAATTGCTCGAATGCATGATTCCTTTGCGGTTTCTTCTATTGCGTGACCCACTTTCCTTTCATACACCTTCAAAGTTGTCGGTGAAATTCGAGGTATGTCAACAGCTGACAGAACAGTGTTGATTTGGGTTTCGCCAAGGCCTCCATCAATCATTCCTAAAAATTATTAAACAATATTTACAATATTTACAATTATCTAGTTTTTTCAATCTAGTAAATCTAAAACATACTTACCAAAAGCTATCTTTGCATTGACTTCGAAGGATTTGTTGACACTATCGTATTTGTTCGTATGAACCAAGTTAATGAAATGGCATTGCATACATTCCACATGGAATGTACTCGCCAATCCTTGTCTTTTTTCCCCAATTCGATGTGACAACGATAAAGGTTTTTCACACCTCTTACACCATAGGTCTGCAGCCAAGGTGTTCAGCTCCACAATTCGCCTATCGTAGGGTTCGAAATAATTTTTCTATAAAATTGAATTAAATTAATAAAAAAAAAAAGAAAATCAATTCGTGAGTAAAATAATTGATAATAAAATAAATGCAGGAGTGAATAATAAGTAAAAAAGGCTGATATATTTACCTCGTGTGTCGGAGTCGATGTTTTTTCACATTGCAGTGCTCTTGTTTTTTTGATAGTATCAAGGAGTTTTTCTCGTGCTGCAAAAACTTTTTTTCTGCAAAATTTGCCCTTACGTTTTCCCCTCGTCTGACGAGCAGGATATTTTGGTGGCATTTTTTGTGCGTTATTATAGATACCCTAAGAGGTTATGTACTCGTTCACCGGTGGTCTACAATTTCGCTTACGCGGCGCATGCGCATTGACTGCGATGCGCGCTGCCTGATGTTTGCGTCAACTTACATTCTAATAAATTATTATTTATAATCAATTGCACATAAAATATTTGCAAAAACATAATCAAAATTCATATCTATAATTTAGATATAGTATTTTATAAAAATTATAAGAAGTTTCATCAATTTTTTTCTCGTTGCAATTTTGATTAACATAGTCACTGGAGAACTACCTTAAATGAATCAGCATACACTGATTAAAAAACCGCGATGGTTGTAATCCATTCAATTTAGTCTAGAATGCCTTATATGTCGCTATGTACATCGTTTCAAAACGCATTTGTATCAGATCATTAAAACTTCATTACACGAGACATGATGATTGTTTTTAGAGCATTCCCGTTGGTACATACACGCAGATACTTTCTGGTTAGTATATTTCATCTTTCCGTCTGCAACTGATGAATTAATATTCCCATAACATTACTCTGAGGTTCCTAAGTTATCGAGTATATCCTGTCAGAAGAATGAATAAATATTAATACCGACAAAACCACAAATTTTGATTTTCATTGCCATCCAACTATGAAATATAAAAATTTATATGTGTTAGACAAGATCCCTATGAACGGAGCACATTTCCTCAGAGACTTATAGGACTCGAAAAAGATATCAATTACTTAAAGTCAATTGGACTTAACGGTATTGAAGACATATATGTATATAAGCTTATAAAAAAGTAACAAGTGGACGTATATAACGACCTACGTAAAGTAGGGGCAAGAAACTGTGATTTTGCAGTGATTTGGTCTTCTCCAGTTTCTTAACAGTGGGTCCTTGCATACGAATGGTATACATGGATGAACATGAACAAATACATGTGCACACGTACTAGATTTCCTGGTTCACCCACGCAAACAAGATCGGATTGCCTTGCGCACCCGGTCATCGTCTTAGAACACGCTTGAGGCCTCTTTCATCTCAGATACACACACACACACACACACATACACGCGCGCGCGCGCGCGCACGCACACAGACATGTACAAAGCAAAAGAGGGAGCGAGGTAAAGTCGTGCGTCGAATATCCTGGTTTTGCTAGCGACGCAACGACGACAACGACGACAGGAATAGGTCCCGATTTCTCGATGCTCTATCCCTCCCTCTTTTTCTCTTCTACTTGCAACCAGGAAGACTTCCTGGTCGCAGGAATATTGCCGTAGCATCATTTGGCGTACCTGTAAAATCTGTATGAGACCTTTCTCAAATTCTAATTTATTGCTGCAAAATTTTATTGCGATGAGACTGTGGCTGCGGTTGTAAAGTATTTGAGGAAAAAAAAATAATATAATAAGGGACAGTGAACCTGGATCGTTTGAGAGGAAAAGAGACCTAATTTTGAATTATAAACTTTGGCACAGAAGACAAGGTACTTTTATTTCACTTTTGTATACAGTGTCCCATTTCAAGAGAAGCATTAAAATCAATCGAAAAGATGAGGACGTACAAAAAAATGTTTCCTAGAAAGTTCCATGGTTCTGAAGGGGACATCCGATGATAATACAAAATATCTTTCTTGTCAACACGTCTACGAGATACAGGGGACAGTTTAAATTTTTTAGATGGCAAGGCATGATTTTTTCTCCAGAAAAATAGCTGATTTTGAGATGATTATAACGGACAAAAAATTCTCTAGCTCAAAAATCAAGAAAGTTATGACAATTTAAAATGTTTGAAAATATCCCATGCTAAATACATCACAGTGGAAAATTTGGAGAGGCGTGTTCGACTCTGTGTTAAGCAGTATAATCAGTTACGGCTGTTAGGTTTCAGTTTAGGGTTTTTTAAATAGCATGCACACATGAACGAAACAAAAATCTTCCTCAAACCGAAAATGTGCCACTAAAATCCTACCGCCTGCATTAGCATTAACCAAGGCATGCGCGTGCACGCGCGTATGTGTGTGTGTGTACGTCCACACAGATGTGAACGCGATAGACCCCATGGCGCGTCATTTCTGCGGTATTTTGAGACTCCGAACCGTGTACCTCACAGAAATTGACATCATTTTCCTCGATACAGAATCAATAATGCCTTTCAAAATTTGTCACTGTAGTGCGCAGGGTGTGTGTACAGAAATTGATTAACAGGCAGTGTCAATGCGGTTTATCATGTCGAGTATCATCGTTGGTCGTTCGCGGTAGACGACGTCTTTGAAGAAAAAGTCTGCGGATGTCAAATCGGTTCACCGGGAAGGCCAGGCGACCGGACCTTCATGACCAATCCACCGATTCTCGAATGTTGCATTCAAGTGATCCCTTACAGTACGTGCAAAATGTGGAGGTGCACCGTTTTGTTAGAACCACATCCTCTGCCTGATGTACACATCGCCTTGTTCCGGAAGCCGCGGCAGGTCATTCTGGAGAAACTCTAAATACCGTTGACCATTGACGAATCCACCCTGGGAAAATAAAAAGGCCTAATCAGATACCCGTTGATAATTCCACACCATACTTGTAACTTTCACCGATGTTGGTTGTTGAATTGACGCGTCCAATGTCGATTCTGTGTGTGTTCAGTAATAGCAATAGGCCTTTTTACGAGTAGTACAGCGCATGCGTTATACACGTAAACTGTCCGAAAAAAGCGAACGTTAGAGACGTTAGGCGCATGCGTTACGTACAAAAACTGTCCGAAAAAAAAGACGGACTGTTTTGCTGATGAAAAGGTCTATTATGACAACTTTTTTTTATGACCGCGTTGCTAGGGAATGTGGACTTATTGCTAAAAATGACAGTCAAAAAAATCAGGTTGATTTCGGATACTTCAGAGCGTCGGCTGACTACACATAATTTAATTTACCATATCCTCCTCAGATAGGTCCTAGACGAGTATGGATGATGTGAGTAATATTGAGAAGCCCGCAGAATTCGTGAGGCAGTCTATCGGGATACCCTCAGCTTACATTCGATCTGGCGAAGGCTGATCTGTGGATCACTGTGTACCATTGCCAACATATTTATGGTATGAGTATCAGAAGAGTAGCAAGGGGGTTTCTGCGTCAAGGCGTATTAGTGTCACACGGACACACACGTACGTTGCTCGCACATACACGGTATAAAAGTGAGGGTAATGAGAGTCAGGGCTCATCCATGAATGTAGTAACGATCTCACGGATAGATGGACAACAGTTCGATGATGACATCACGCAAGTTCGATAGATGGACAGATGGATAAGTGGAGAGGTGGGCAAACGGATGATGCGACGGACGGACGGATGGGCGATTTTTGACACATCAAAAATAAATAAATTTTTCCAATTTATATAGTTCTCACGTTGCCCCCTCTCGAGTCCTCCACAGTTAGCTGCAGTTTAACCGTGCATTCCAGCGTTGCCAGATTCTGCGACGCCGCTGTGATACAACATAGCAAATTCGGTGATTTCTGGCAACGCTGGTGCATTCTCTCATCGCCTCAATGTGCCACTTTTACGTATAGACTCCCGTTCGAGAGTACTTAAAGTTGTCGATCATCGAGATTGTTCAAACACGAAGGGTCTGTATTTGTGGATCGCTCGTTGTTGCACAATGCAACATAACCTCTGTAGAATTTTGTGACGAATGAATTTTGGAAAAACTGTAATTGCAATATGTAATTATAAAATTTGCGAATACAAAAATGTTTAAATTTGAAAAAATGATTAGAAATTTGTAAATACAAATTTTTTATTTAATAAACTCAAAATATTAAAATCATCCGATTTAATTATTTTTTAAGCAATTTATTACATTGAAACAAAGAACTTACCGATGGTGGTCTCTTACTGTCAACGCCGTATTTCTTTTTAGTACATTTGCGTCCTTGTACATTAAAACTACTTAAACGATACACTTACATTATGGTGTTGAGACATTGTTTTTTGGTCAGCTAATTCATTTTCAACAAAACCCTCGTCCAACCGACCGTTGTCGTATCCAAAATTATATTCATCATCCAGCCGATCAACGATTTGGGTTCCTACGTCTTGCTCGTTATTATCATACGGCTGGACGGTGAGACAGCTTCCGCTTAATACGGGAATCGTTGTCATTTCGGTACATAAATGTTAGAAAAAATGGTTGCAATGTAGGCGATATCATGGAGTCGTTCGAGACCATGGAGTCTGCTTTTCAACAACAGCACTGGTATTACGGCGAACATCGGTACGATTTAATAGAGGGAACTTGCCTCAACAAAATCTGAGTCATCATCATCGACGCGGTACACTTCTGTGTATCCATCTTCGTCATCATACACAATCTCACCATGATATACTCTAAATGAACTTACGACGACACATGGCAGCTCCTGAAGGACAAGATTTTCTCTCACCTCATGGGTGCCCAATCCTTGCTCACGATAATATTGGTAAAGAGAGCTTGTTAGTTCTATGTACGCTCTTTGTATAGTGTCCAAGCGTAGATATATGCACGCCGTTGAGATTACACACAACACGCAATATCAAAACGCAAAATCTAAAAATGAAAACAGCGTAAATTCAAAGCTTACTTCTATCTCGTTATAGATAACGATATAGATAGAGTCATCGTTATAGATAACGATTGACTCTTGATCTTATTCATACGGAGCACCGACTATAACTGTGGTGTGTCAAAAAAAAAATGTTTCCCTTTGTTATCTTTAGAAGGGGTGAATGCTTATATATGCTTGACATCATCGAATCTTCGAGATATAATAATTTAGACATAAGAATTTTAGGTGTTTTTATTTTACTTTATTTTTTAAATAACGAAAACGGATGATATAAAAAATGATAGACATTTCAATTGATTTGATTATGAAATGGATAAAAGAATGCAATAGCTTGTTGCGGTGAAGCTTTTTCTAAAGACGCTTATTCGCGTTGAAGTTCGTTGCAAGACTATATACTTTTCCAAGACTGTCTCTAGTGACTGACAACAGGACCTTTCTTCCCTCCTAGAAAATGTATTGTTTTTTGTTTATGGGAAATTCAACGCTTATTGGTGGTCATCCTTGAAGTGGGATGAGTCAAAAAGTTTATTTTTACCAATCACCAGAGAAAGGTCCTCCTCTTGGAGTAGGAGGGTTCAAAATTACGGGCCCATATGTTTGGTCAAAAAAGATAGTGAAAAATATAATATGCTTGAAATATATACGCAGAAATTTTATGTTTGCAAAAACGGTCTCTCGCCTCAAGGATCAAGCGACAAACTTCTTTACTTTACAATTTAATCCTTATTTTCCCCAAAGCCTATCGACGCCTAAATTCAAGAGGTAATAAACGGATTAACCAGAATGCTGGTACTATTACACGCCTATACTAGCACATTGGGAAAAATAACTAATCGAAAGTTTTTTATTGTTACCATCGGGATGCCAGACATTGAGAATTCCAAGTCTGGATTCGTCCAGTGGTTTATGACCCCTTCATTGTCTGCCAGGAAAGAGATAGAAGCTCTTACCTGACGAGGTGTGCGGGGTATTAATGATTGAATTATAGAAGGTTTTGATTGAAACTAAGAAATGTTACATAAAAAGGAGAGTCTCGTGAATATGACACGCAACATTGTATATACCCACTTAAGTCATCTTACTCTAAAAACCCCATCGTCAAATCTATGAGTATATCGAGCAAGGGATCAGGTTACAGCACCAGGCTAACGTGCGCTGTATTTGTCGCTCCTTATCCCAATAAAAATAAAAACCATGCCTTTCTACTTGAAATTTGGAAGTTACCGTAGTATCTCGTAGACGTATGGACAAAAAAATGATTTGTATTACACTCGGATGACCTCGTCAAAACCATAAAACTTTTGTAAGAAACATTTTTTTGTTTGGATAAAATTAGCAATTTTATGTATCTGTAAATTTCGTCGCTAATTCTCAAATTATATTAATTAATATTTCAATGTGAAATACTCATCAAAATTGTCTCTGAAGAAAGGCTGCACACTAATAACCTGTGGATTCTAAACATTTATATGGACTAATTTTCACACGAATGATGTTTTTCTTTCTAAAAAAAAATTATTTTAGTAACATTAACTAACTGATACCAGTTGTACTTTTTTAGGGAGGAAAAGGAAAGCGAAATGGTGGTCCAAATTGGCACCAAGTAGTCTATATTTACTGCACAGCATGCTAGAATCTCATCCATCCATCGTGTATCGACGTCTTACGCGTGCGAAACGTCGGACCGGGTGGTCTTTTATATACTGCGCCTCAGGAGCTCGAAAGATCGTCTAGTCCTTTTGCGATCAATCCAGGAGAACAGTTTTCTTCTTGCCGTACGTCTTCCAGGGTGGTGGATAGCAGTCTATAAGCCTCTTTGTAAAGATGGAAGCAAAGAATATCCGTTAATAGATAATCTTCTATCTTATTTCTGAACGTGGTTGCACGACCGTTCTTTATCTTTCCTTTACATTCGTACTTTCATGACAATGTTTTTTTTCTAAAATTTCCTTTCTCAACGGAATTTTAAATGGAAAAAATGGTGTCAATGCTTTCCCATAGTTTACAAAATAGTAATATCTAAGTTTAAAAAGATCTTTTTTATTGACGACAACTTTTTAAAATCTTGCATTCATAATGCTCCAGCTATATAATGCATTTTTTTTTATTTTTCCTGCATATAATCTTACGGTTTTTCACGAGCCAAGGATTGTATTTACACGAGAGCTACGGGAAGCCATGGAAAATCTTGCTGATACAGACGGCTATATTTTTACCTCGGTTAGCACCATCAGAAAGTCAGAAAAACTGCCTTCCATTTAACGATTGATACGGGAACCAGTACTAAGCGGTCACCCAACTAAGTATTGGCCTCGCCCAATGCTGCTTAACATAGGAGATCGCCGGAACCACGTACCAATCGCGCACGCATCGCTATCGAATATATTATGTATTACTTTAAACGCAGATAGTGAAGGGAAATGGTTTAATTTTTAACTCAGATAATGAAAAAACCGCACTTTAAATATGTTAATATAATTTTTTTGTATTGCATAATTTTTAATGGGGATGCACGTATAGGCCTCGATAAGTAGGTTTGTTTCACGTCAAACGTCAATTTTATTCTTTACTGCTTTTTCGCTCCTCCAGGCTCAAAAATAAACGAAAAAAAATTGATATAATTTATGATCGTCCTTCGCAGCAAATGTTGAAGCTTTGACAGGGCCTCTTTCCTGCACAAGAAGGAGAGAGAAAGAGTGAAGAGTCTTGGTTCAAGGGGATGTAAGAAATTTCTGGGCAGTGCTCCCAGACACAATAAGTCGGCTACACTATATTTATGGATTGCTGGCAAACAAAAGGGTGTAAAATTCATGGCTTTGCGCATTAAATTTAGCGAACTCCGTCTTTTTAATTTTAAGCATTTTTTTGTTTTTATACGTGGACTGTACTTGCTATTAAAAAATGTTCCTTTTTCCCTACGTGAAAACTGATCGAGCCTCGATTTACCACGGTGTTTGTACCACCATTCTTTGTTACATTTTGTATTCTTTTTTTTGAAGCTTCATTTCAAACTTTATTTGGCAATAAATTAAGCCATCAAAATGATTTTTAAGAGTCTTGTGAAATGAAATGAGGCTGGGATATTTGAATTGAGATGAAATTAAAAATAATTGAATAGTTTCGTAATATGAACAGAATAGATATATTTTCTATAAATAATAAATAAATGTTTTCATGAATTATTTATATGCATCTCATATTTTTTTTTATTTTTTATTTTTTTTTCGGATATAACAATGATTTTTATATTTTCGAATACGTTTTGTGTAAACTAGCTCAAACATTAGAAGCCGTGTTGTTTCTTCTTTCATTTTACACATTTCACTTTTTTAAGCTACAAGCAACACTTTTGAAATAGGCCTTCTGTTAAATAAACGTTTTTGGTTCCACCTTAATGTGTGTATCGTATGGGCGAGAATTAAGCAGCATTTGCACTGTAACATACGTTGCGTATAATCACTATGATTGCTATAGGCGTTACCAATTCTTCACCGTAATAGCCTGCCCAAAAGCTCCGACCTGTATTTTCTCTCTTAGTTGCATAGGCTTCGGTTACTTTATGCTTGCAGCGCTGTACATATATATATATAGGAATAATATATATACTGTGTTACCAAGTGTCGATCGTATTTTGCGTATACGTGACATTTTGCATAAAATCGCAGAAGGTTAAATCTTTTGCTCCCAACAAAACGTAAGTTGCCATTTTTTAATTTTACTTTTTCAAGTTGTTGAATAGTTTCCTAGTAATTATAAATTTTGAGAAATTAAAAATGAAGGATGTAAAAGTCACACAATTACAACTACAAGGAAATAATAAAAAAAAAATAATTACAGCAGAAAGATGGAAGAGACGTCTCCATACGTTATATATATATATATATTTATATGAGATTTGCCTATATTCACTTTTTAACTATAAATATTAGACCGATGGAAAAAAAAATTAATAATGAAATTGTGAGGGTGTTACATTTACCCAGTGAATTATTTTCAATTGTTCATTGGTTTTTTCCCTGTTTTAGTTTTTTGTTATTTAATTTTTCTAATTTTTTATCTATACTATTTCGCCGTCGGGAGTTTTTTGTTTTTTTTTAACAATTTTTTTATTGTTACATTATTTCTCAACGATTGTTTTTGCTTCAATTGTTACATTTAAAAAATGAAAAGATGTCTTTAAACTATTTTCATTTTTACTTTTTTATTTTTACTGTTTTTGCGTATATTTTCTTTGAGTATCAGTTTTTTTCAAGTTAGACTTTTTTTTGCGATCAAAATGATTTTTTAATTATATATTGTAATAGTGGATCGATTTGAAATTTCTCAATTTTTTAGGTTATATTTTCGGTACCGTTAGTGATGAATACTTCGAACACGCACGAGATTAAAATAGGCACTGAACTTAAATGAACAATATTAATAAAAAATCGTAACCAACAAAAAAATGTACACACCGGCATCTATCAGAGTTACGGGAAGTAAGCCGAAAGTCTTACGAGTGAACGTCGTTATGGCGGCGTCATCTATTGTTATTTTGATATAATTTAATTGCTTTTTTTTCGTTATGCTGATATTTCAATAAATATTGATGGTCGCATTAAATTATAGCAAAGTTGGTAAAGTAATTTTTTGTCATTTTCGTATTTGTAATTGTTGTAATTTCTATAAAAGTAAACTTGCTTTCAAAGAATCATTTAATTTGAGGAAGCAAGTAGGTTATAACTGATTTTTTTTTAAGAAAACCGATGAAGCGAATTGTATCAACATTTTTTTAAATATTTTGTTTTTATACCACAATTATATTTCACTTAATCTTTTCATTTAACAATGAAAAAAATGAATAAACAACAGATAATATGATGACAACAATTAAAATTCATTATTACGATCTTAGTTAAATGATTATAGAATTCTGATAAATTCCATTCACATTCAAATGCCATTATTTTTTGTTAACGATACAATTTAATGATCCCATAAATGATTACCGATCAGATCAAAGAAAACGTGATGTCTTGGCTTTGGCCAAATTCGTACGAAATTACCCATACATATATAGTACATTATACGTGGCCCTTGGCGTATATATTTGCGACCTAAAAGGCATATACACTATGTGAAGCTTTTACGGCCTCGTCTCCTGAAGTCGTAATTTTTTGTTCCTCGTTTATGCACTTGGTGCAGCGTAACAACGGTGTCTGTTGGTGCATAACATAAAAATGCCATTATCCATACGCTACGTACAGAGCTTCATCGTCGTATATTATAACTCACTCGACCATTGTATTTTCGGCTGTTTCGCGTATCGCGAAATCTCCCCTTGAACTCCCTCTCCATCTTAACCCAACAATGATTTAAGAGCAAATTACGAAACCCTTGTTTCCATCGTCTTTCTGGCAATTAAAGTTCTTCTTACGGTTATAAAAGTCCTTTCGCATATAAGATGAGCCAATTTTTTTTCAAATATTTTTTCAGAAATTGCATGGTCATAATATGGTACCGTACAATTTACAAGACGGATCACTAATAAATTAAATTTTTATGTTAAAATCTACAGAAGCATAATTTTTTAATGAAATCCAAAAAAAAATGGCACGGGGATCTTTTCGTTTAAAATTCTATACGCTTAGTTCAGATTTCACTTGCAAATTAAACGGTAAGTATTGAAGGCTTACATACGTCTAGCACCCAAGAAACTTATAGTTTTTCGGGATTTTTTTGTCTATTGAGAATAATACAACAAAATATCGATAATACATTATCAATTGATTCTTTTCGAGTTAGACAAAATTGATATTAGATTTTTTTTTTACAGTCAGTGCAATACTATATTCGATGTTATTTACATCAACAATGAAAAAAACATCTTCGCAGTTGAAATGATAAATCATTCAGCGATGAATGGATTCAAAAAAATCAAAAAAATTCTTGTAATTTTATGTTGTCGTTATAGTCTGTGCAGCCAATTTTCGAAAAAAGCGATCGAAGAACATCGAAAATTCTTCGATAGATATCTTGCCAACTGTAGTATAACAAGTAGATTAGAAAAAAATGCGTTACTCGCATACCATACCGGGTCAAACCCTGCGATGCATATTCTTAAGTACGCTAAACCAACAAAAATTGATTTTTAAACAATTCTGGCCATATGTAATCCCTCAAAACATGGTCCCACATTTTATCATTGTTTATTTTTAAATGTATGAATAAATATTGAATAATTTCTATGTTGGATAATGAAGAAAAATAAGAAGTACAAACTCAAAACATGTAGGTGTCAGCCAAAAATAAAAAAAATACACACGAGCCCGAATTTTTTGTACCATTTATGCACGGAGAGAAAAATCTTGGAATGTTTATAGGGATTTCTGGAAAAAATTACCATGCTCTCTGATAAACCTCATGAGAACTGCAAGCATTAGAAAAATTATAAGAAGGTTTCAAAATTATTCTTTGACATACAGTATAAATATTGTTTGCGTTGACCAAAGAAAAAAAATCATGCGTAGAGTGAATTTTTACCGTGCTAGCATGGTAAAATTTGTAATGCTAGCACAGTAAAATTCGTCAACGCACTAACAATTTTTCTAATACCAGCTCGAATTTTTACCGTGCTAGCACGGTAAAATTTGTCATGCTAGCACGGTAAAATTTGTCGTGCTAATGTCTTTGTATATTCTGTATAGAAACGAAAGAACAGTCGTCACAACTATTTGTAGTGATATCACAAAATACCGACAACGATAAGAAAAACGCAAAAAATAATAAAACTGAGTAATCCCTTTTATATGGATAAAAAATTAACTGAGATCGTAACCTCGTTCGATTGCGTCATATTTTCAACTTGAATTAACTTGATCTTCCTTGACTGATGTCATAAAATGCTAAAAAAGATCACACGATACAACGATCATACGATATTCTTCACTATGCGTGTTCTTTCAATACGATAAATTATTTAATTAAATCATACTAATGGAATCACTTTCACTAGATGCGTTGCACTTGTCTCACACGGCCACTGAAATTCGACTGGCCTTTTTTATTTCGTGTAGACAAAGAGGCGTCGTCCACTAGTGTGAGTATTCGTTATATGCACGCACACTTTTTCTCTCTTGTGAAGAGAGGAATGACAACAATTTCATACTCTGCGATTTACCTAGCTCTGGAAATACGGTTTGGACCTTCATGCTTGTGGTCGCTCTGGGTCGCTCCTCATCTCCCTTTCTAAGAGAGCACGGTAAAAATTTCTCCATCGTCTTGGATTTATTTCCAATGAGACTATCAATTTTTCTGTGGTCGCAAATGAAAAATTTGGAAGCTTGAATTTTTACTGTGCTGCTTATGAAAAATTCGTCATTATATTTTAAATTCTATGATTTCGCGAGACATTTTTTCTGAAATGTGTAATAAATTTTCTGTAACAACAGATGAAAAATTACAAGGTCCACATTTTTACCGTGCTGTATCAGAAAAATTCGTCGTCTCATTTTAAATTTTGTGCTGAGAAATACATTTTCTCTTAAGCAAAATAGTAATTTTTTTATGAGAACCCATAGTTTTTGTAACATGCATCGATAAATACTGCATTACGTGTCTGTTACATGACGATTATAGTAACAGCACGGTAATTTTTATCAGATTTTTCTCTCCGTGTGTCAACTTCAGACTCTCCATAACAAAAAGGAAAAATTTAGATGCATTTCCCAAAATATTTGCGTCGAAAAATTATTTGAATGATATTACATTTCTGTGCCCTACACATTTTTCCCTAGGATATTGATGAAAAATAGCAAGAAACCTTTTAAAAACGATCACACAACTTTTAATTGTGATCGTTCGTAATAGCGACAAACAAATAGAACGAAATTGATATCCAAGTGCAGATCGAAGTTCAGCAAGAGAGGCATTAATACTCGGATTTAAACATATATTAATATACACAGCTCGAATGTTGGAAGGATAGCACCGGAAATGTACTCCGTTAAGTTGGATGTGCTTTGCTTCATGAGAGGATGGCATAGAAGGATCAACGTCTCGTAGTGTGATCGGTACAACGATCAGTGAAACAGCGCAAGACGAACAGAAACACAGAGGCTCTGTATGAGTAGAGGAATATATACGCGAACATCGAATGGAGAAGAAGGTGGAGGTAGAATAGGCTCGAAACGTTATAGGGAGGTAGAAAAGCGAAGAGAGATCGGAGATCATGGAGATCGAAGAGCGTGCGCGGTTCTTCGAGAGACCGCGGGCATGTCGGCACTAACTTGTATTAATGTTACCGATCAATCCTAATGGACGTGGCCGCATCAGCATCGCACCGAGCATTTGCATATACATATATTTGTATATATGTATATTGATAAAACATACTGCAGAATTTTTTCAATTGTTTTTTTGTATATTATGATGTGCGGTATCCTTTGGGAGGATTGAGAGTCAACGTGAGAGTAAAACGTACTGTAAATAGTAATAAACTGGTGAATACTTCAACGTTAACCGAATTTTTAAATTTTTTGTGTATTAACACAAAAGTTCTATATTGGTTTGTATAATATTGAGAGGTGTGACTTAAATGTCGTGGGGAGGTATGAAATGGTGCGAGCACGCGTATACCCATTTTTAGCCTTAGTGTTTGAGGTTATGTTACCGTAGCGCCTGCGTGCCAGCGTGTCAGACGAGTGTGGTAGGAATATCAATGTCCACAGTCACTATTCCCCTCGGTGAGATAAAATAGAGTGGGGGCAAGAATTAAGGGGAATGGAAAAAAATCGATGTGGAAAAAGATCGGGGTCGCACTGTAAATAAAAAATCCATTTTCGATATTGATAATCGTATAAAACAATTGTAAGTTCAATTATTCTTTCGTGTGATGATAAAACGAGATGGAAAGTAACACAAATAAAAATGCTCATATATTGGTTAAATTTTATTTGACCCTAACAAAATTCGTTGGTTGTTTGGGATTTTATTAATATTCGGTTTAATACATGAAATTATTCATTCTTGGTGGCATGGTAACAACAAATTGTGAAACATTTGAATAATAATAATCTCAAAGAGTCAATATGGGATGGAAAAGTTATAAGAATTGTGACTTGAATATTAAGTACGTCTATTGAACTGTATTAAAATTACATTCAATTCAATAAATTATTATTCCCATTGTTGTTCATCGTATAAAAAATGGTAAAATCAATAATCCTTATAACGCTGGTATCAAAAAAGAGAAAAATGATAGCAAAGAGAATAGCTGTTTAGTTCGTTTATTTTTACTTATCGAGTGAATAATGAGGGAGAACGTTTATTACCATTGCCAATCAATCCTAATGGACGTGGTTGATCGGGTCTCTCGGTACCGCCCGTGTGCATTTGCATATACGACTGTACAGCGTACATACCCCCCGGGACTTGTAGAGATAAAAAAAGAAACGAGAGAGGGAGAGAGAGAGAGAGAGAGAAAAAAGAGAAAAAGGCAAATACATGGGAGAGAGAAAAAAATTAAAGAGGAATGAACGGTACGTGAAAAGCTTTATACATATAAGGTCAAAAAACAACAAGCGTAAATCGCAGGTCATCATGAGAGATCTTCTATGTCAAATGCACCTAAATCGAAGGAGAGCTCTTGCAGAGAGGCTAGATCACTCGAGGCCAAGTGGCAGCATCAACTACCTACGCTCACACACACACACACGCACACGTCATTCGATCGTCCTATAAATCGCTCGTTATGTACTCCTTCATCTTGCTCTTTCTCTCTATCAATCTGTCTTCCAATCTCCGTTCCTCTCTCTCTCTCTCTCTCTCTCTCTCTCTCTCTCTCTCTCTCTCTCTCTCTCTTTCACTTGCGTGACGTGACACACGTCGTGGTACAACGTGTCATCCACGTCCTTCACTTATACGCTAAAGAGACACGTCAAATATTCCCTCCAGTCAAACACAACTTTCATGAATAAATACATGTCATGAATATACGCTAACTTGAAGATTTTACATAAATGTATACATATATACATTGCTGAATGTACTGTCCCTTCATTTTTTCATGACTTCGAACTTAATTATTTGATAAAATTTTGTAATGATTTTTTGATACCTTTGAACGCTTATATCAGTTTTATTATCAACTGCCGAATTTTGATGAGAGAATTTTAAAGTTCAAGAAGATATCGAATTTATGCACAACGTTACAGAAAGATTGACAGGTTTTACTGATCAGCAATGTATTAAATCGTCGATAAACATTTGGAAAGATTGTCAAGTATTCTGGAAAATTTGCCATCATTTTCCAGTCACCATAAGCTTCCATGCAAGTAAGTAACGAAGAAAAAATTTAATGCATTATTATGAGATGAAAAGCCGCGGTAGCGGCTCTACGCCAAGTATTAAAAAATAAGCCACCGCGAGCCCAGCCGCACTCTTATATCCTCGAATATGACGGTTTTCGGACTTTTTTTCCCTATATACATGCATTTTTTAATTTTGAGAATGACCAATTACAGTTGAGCAAATACATAAGTGAGCAAGAAAAAGGCTTTTCTGGGTGTGTATCGATACAAAAGTGACGTACAACAGTACGTCACTTTTTGATGCCCAGCTTTTATTTGCCGTCAATCAGTTTATTCCGGAAATATTTAAATCGAAAAAGTCAATTTTTCGCTTAATTAAATGATTAATCTAGCTAATAATAATCGATTCGTAATATCAAAAGAAATCCAATTGATTGGAATCAATACCTAAAAACCGATATTTATTTTTCAATTTTTATTAGCTAGCATTCGCCAACAAAAAAAACCCCATTTATCCAATAAAAATATAATATTTTCAATAATGTAAGAAAAGTTACCAATCTCCTATGGTAATAATTACCGACATAGTAAGTAGGAAAATTATCCCCACTAAGCGGCGGTTCACGCATGCATGGCTGGTGGAGGGGCGTGCTGTCCCCACCAGCGACCTCTTGGCGCTCGACTCCGCTCGGGTATAAGAAGCGATGCGGAGTGCGAAAGTCTGCCACTCGCTCTGGTCTTCTAAGCCGCACAGGACGACCGACTATACGAGCACACTCCGGGTTCCTTACGCCGAAAAAGCGAGGATTAGGAGTGGCTGGTGAAAAACCAGTGAGTGTTTAGGCTGTGGCCTTACGCCGACGCGGCGAGGATTAGGGATTGCTGTTAAAAAAACAGCCTCAGCCTCCCAAATTTTTGGACGCTTCACGTCCATATCATATTAAGCATACTTTTCTTTGGCCATACGCTGGTCGATTTTTATATTTCTTGGTTACACGCCTATATTATTTTCTATTTCCTAATTGGCTCGGAAAAAATCTTCAAGCCCTAGCTTTATTTTCTACGTGTAATACTCCCATACGGTGTATTTTTATTATCTCTTATCTAGTTACGTAGTTTATGTATCTCGCTCGTTCTCGTTTGATGCGAGAACATCGCGCAACTTTAGCTGCTAGGGTTTAAGGCTGTAACAGAATACCTGTGAGATAAAAATCGTTACTTTCTTCAGTAAATAAATTTGTAAAATTGTCCAATTTTATTATTTCATTTTTTCTATATATCTAAACTTTATTTGTTATCCCTAGTCCCCTCTTCGGAATCTTCAATATCGTTCCTGAGAAACTTCGTGGGTTACTTTCGGTCAATCGCTATTCATCGCCGACTTACCTACTGCACTACCTCATTGTTGATTCTCGATTTTTTCCCCCTCCCTATGGGAACTGATCGTAGTTTTAACAATTTGGCGGTTGCCGACGTAAGAAACCCGGAGTTTTCCACAGTTTAAACACTCACTGGTTTTTCACCAACCGCTCCTAATCCTTAACCTAATCCTAATAAAGAGCACTTTTTGTATTATGTACAGAATATCTTTGGATATCGCACAAAAGGCCGTCATCGGGGGGATTTATTTTATAAACTGTTGTGAGTTACGCGTCTTTATATTGAATTGAGAGAGCACAGTTTTGGGGCCTCAGGGAAAAACATAACCAATAAAGAAGCGAGAGAAACATTTTAAAAAGGAAGAAGGTTCTTGGGACTATTTTCCAGGCCCCGAAGAAGCCGCGATATACTCATGGGACCAAGAAGGCCAAAGAATTTCATGTCTTTTTTTCCTTTAGTTCGTTCCTTTTTTCGCTGTTCACCTTATCTTCGACTCTTTCTTATGCTACAAGTCCTCACCGTGGAAGAAAAAAGGGGTTGCAGACTTTGTGGATCAGACGAAAAATAAGAGAGAGAGAAGAAAAAGGGAAAGAAGGAGGAGGTGAAAAAGAAGAAGAAGAGTAGGTTCCGGGCGATATATAAATTACACGTTCGATCGTGGAGGCCCCGGAGGAAGTATAACGGCACTCTTGGCTTTGCTCTTGAGGTTTCTCTCTGCACGAGCGCGTCGTCGTTGTCGTTGTCTTCTCGGTCGCGAGAAATCTTCACTGGGTCCTTCGCCATTCCGACACTCGGACAATTTTGGTTCTCTATACACACACATGTGATCTCGGATCCTCTCATGCCGTGACAGCGAAAAGAGAAGAGGGTGAACGAACGAAAGAAAAGAAGATGTGGAGACTTCTGAGTGAGAGATGAAATGAAGGAGAAAGAGACAGAAAGAGAGAGAGAGAGAGAGAGAGAGAGAGAGAGAGACTCGTGCTCTGTTGGCCTGAGGAAACTTAAGAAAGAAGACGAATATATAAAGAGCGAATAAGTGGAAAGAAGAAAAGTGAGTGAGGAAGAAAGAGGAGAGGAAGAGTCCAGTTGATCAGCAGCTAAGATTGTGCAGAGTTACGTCAGCATCTTATTGGTACGCGCATAGGTACATGAGCGGTCGATCAAAGGGTCGCTGGGACTCGTTTAATGGCCGGTGCGCGAATATCTCTCCTCTCTGTATTGCCACAGCGGTCCTCTGTCTCTTTTTTCTCTTTCCCTTTCTTCTTCTTCTTCTTCCTCTTCCTCTCCTTCTCATTCTTCCTCTTCGTCTTAAAAACTTTTTCTTTCATTGCCTCTTACCATTTGACTTCTGCCTCTCATCTCCTCCTTATTTTCTTGTTCGACCTTTTCTTCGCCTTCCTCGTCCGTTTCTTTGGCAAAAGATCAAATGGTTTCTTCGACGAACGGTTCGTCGTTCTGCGCGATTCATCGTCCTGATACACAAAAAATAGCTCGAGGTTAAGGAGGTACGATAATTTCATCGAAAATTCGGTTTTTAAAAATATAGATTCTCTTATTTATATCTTTGCATACGCTTTCATAATACTTACCTCATTTTTCTAAGTATAATTTTAATTCGGATTGACTAAGTTCCATAGTTATCTAACATTATATATTCCTTCCCATTGATTGTCCTAAAATTATTATGGTTGACTCATAAATATCTAAAAAAGCTTGTGCACCTCGAAATGAAATTAAATCTAACAAATATCAGTTGTTTAGACAAAAAAGGTTGCATGAAGTTTCATCGAAATCCATCTTCACTTTCAATCAACCAAATCTTTTAAAATTCTTAAAAAGCTGTAATATGAACCCCCTTAAGGCAAGAAGGTTCTGATCAAACGCCAGACTTCCTGAGTCTGTTTTTTCGGGTCGTTGATTTTTCGATGTTGCCCGTACAGTTGCCGAATTGTTATTCAACGAGCCCGGGCGATGACGACGAATACGATTCACGAAAAAAATGTATAAGGAATCAAAATGAAAAAAAATTGTACTGTTACATCGGTTAGGTTGCGCAACGGGTTTGTCCATATGTAAGGGTTTCTGAAAACGTGTTTTATCCCTTTTACTGCGAGGGTCATTGCCGAGATCGTTGAAGCCGCGCCCGGAGGCTTTTTTCGTCTTGGATTTTGTTTTACTCACCGCTCAAGGCAATTTAACTATACATATATTCATATATACTTGCATATATATAACTATTCGTGAGTCCGAGTTGTGCAAAGGGATTCCACGGTGGAGTCCCAACCGCCCCCTCCCGGAGACACCAAGTATAGTAGTTACTAGATCGTGGGGTCCACACGGAGGTCGACCTTCATTAATCAGGGGTCCTGCACTTCCTGGTGATAAATAACGTCGCCTGCCAGCGCGCGTGTGTGTACTAGGGTGGTAGAGAGACGCGAGCGACGACGCTTATTTGTATGTACAGAGGCGGGATAAGAAGAAGAAGAAGTAGAAAAGAGATCTAAGGCGAAGAAGAAGAAGCCCAAGAGACACGTTACTCCTCGTTATGTTGGTCACGTAGACTTTCGTATGTACACTTATCTATGAGAGTATAGTATATATATGTATAAGTCTATAGGTATATATAGGTTTATATATACTATAGATATACATATATATAGTTGAATCTCGCCTAGCATCGTGACAGAATATATGTCCAGCATGGAAACTGCAACGTTGAATGCTCGAGCAGTGCACAAAATCTCGCCTCCGACGATGTATAACAGAGAGAACAAGAGACTGGCCGAGGAGCTCTCATGAAACAAGATTAAAATAAAGCTCTCTCGGGACATAAAGTTGGAAAAAAGTGAGAGAAAGAGGAAGGCGAATAGAAAGAGATGAGAATAGGAAAAGGTAGGATGCGAGGGCGTTCTTTAGATGGGATATATAATCCTAGTTCCAAGTTGCAGTACTAATACATATATTTGTTGGATGTTGAGAGTCAAATGGTCATATCAAACATCGTTTAACTCAAAAATAATGTATGGCAGATATTTTTGACATTGAGCAGTCGATTTATCAAACAAACGAGATGGCGAATACAAAGAAAATAAAAGGTGTGTTTGTGGATGTCAATTCACGCGACATTTATGAAAATGGGACTCTTCTGAGGTATGATTCCCATAAGTTCTTATGATTATTATTTTTTTCTGTATTTTATTCTGCGATTTCTTTTTAAGACATGGGATTGAGCTGCAGCCGCGTCCCTTCATATATTCTGAACTATAAGGAATCAATTCCATGTGATTGAAAATATATTTTTTTTAAAATTAATTACGAATTAAATATTTAACTTTATTTGAGATGATCTAAATTACTAAACTTCAGTATTAAATTTACGTAATATAGTAACTTAATTTATTCCCAATGAACTTCGCTCATTTCACTTATTCCCAACAGATTCACTTTTTGTCAAAATACCATTTCTCGGGGCTTGAGTACGTTATGAATTTTTGATAGAGACAATTATTTCTATACATTATAATTCGCATCAGCGATCACTGCATGTCACTGGAACGTTTTCAGATTCATCCAATAGGGAAGGTGCATCTTGACTGCTGCGCTGCTAGTTGTCATAATTATAAATCTTATAGGTATCGTCCTATGTTTAAAGTTTATATATATATATATATATATATATATATATATATATATATGTGTGTGTCAGATTCAAAATAATAATGGTAGAAATAATAATGATAATTTCGATTATAAAATAAAACACAACAGTGTGACTCACTGACGTGCCGCAGTAACACGGCTTACACCCTTTTATTGAAGACTCGATATAATTATAAAATTTCCGAATAAAATAAAGTCACCTGATAGCAGCGCTATTGAGGTGCGTTGCGTAGAGCCTCTTTCCAAAAACGAGTCCTTTCGACCCGATGACCCAAAAGAGAATGACTTAATAACCGAGACTTCTTAATCTCTCCACTTTACATTTTTCTAGGCCTCTACGCAACACAACACACTCGTGGTACATACACCACGCACCACCAACGGGGTATGTTTTTCTTAAAAATGTCCTGTCGTTGTTCTATCACCCGACGCCCGCCACTTGACATTCCATCGCCAAGAAACGAGAGCGCCCTTCGAAAAACATATTTTCCTTGCGATGCGACATATATATACACATACTCCAAAGATTGGAAATTACTTACAAAAACTTACGATTTATAATGCTAGAAGAGCCACATGTACTTTCTACTTACCCTTTATCGAATACGCAGCATCCCTGTACGTATAATCGGATTTTGTATTTGGATTTTTATGGTTTTGAACAATCAATTCATATCTGTCTCGTAAAACATCTTAAGGAAGTATCCTTTTTAGAGTTTGCGAGGGTGGAGCATACAGCCCATCTTATAGTGATACACGAAACGTTACGTAGAGTCAAATCTTTTATAGATAGATCTAGTATTATAAATTCTATTTCACACACACACACACACACACACACACACACACACACACACACACACACACACACACACACACACACACACACACACACACACACACACACACACACACACACACACACACACACACACACACACACACACACACACACACACACACACACACACACACACACACACACACACACACACACACATTTCTGTGCGTGAGATCGGTGACACCCACAATCATGCCAATACTTTTTATTCCCTTCTTCTTTGAGCTCTTGCAATGAGATCGCCACCTCTCTCGCATCCGACTTTCTGCATCAGCATCAGCTTTCACATTCCCCATAAAGAGCGCACCGGCAATAAGCCAGAGACTTCACACGTAACTGGGCGTTTATAGTCTTGTGCGGTGTGTATCGCGGGTGGAAGATTACGAGAGAACGAGAAAAAAAGATAAAGAGAAAAAGAGAAAGAGTGAGAGGGAAAAAAGAGAGGAATACAGTTATTGCGCGACGAACCTCACACCCGCCCTGGTGCAAGAGAATAATAATAAGAAGACGATGAAATGAGAAACGTGTTGCTGATTTTCATATACGCCCCAGGAAGGATTACATATATTCTCTCGTTGAGAAGCAACCCGTGCGAATTATTATTCTTTCATTTTATTTTTATTTGTCTTCTTCTTTTTTGTATCCCATCTCCCAGTCTCATGTGTTGTGTGCGTCACGTAACCAAGTGAGATTCCCGGAGACGATAACCGAGACAATCGGAAGTTGTGCTCACACCTTCTCCATGTCTGCAGCGGTTACGAAAGATCGCGGATATTACACTTTCCTCACTTCCTCGTCATCGCGCCGTAAAACTTTTGATGAAATAATTAGACGCGTATGTATGGGTACAAGAGATAATAATTGGCTCCATGAAAATAATAGAGTTTGTTGGAATGAATTTGTATTCAATTTCAGGGAATGAGGATTGTTGAAATAATTTTATTATAATTGTTTTTCTTTTCTTTTTAATTTAATTGGAATTAACTGAGGTAGGGGAGAAAGCTACTTTATTAAATTCTCAACGGCTTGAAATTGTATGTATTTGAGAATATTTTAGACAACTGTTGTATTTCTAAATAAAATTCTTTTCATAATAACTCAAGACAGCTGGAATCTGAGATTTATTTATGGCGGATGACTTTAAACATGAAGAAATTCTTGAATTACTATTCTGATAAATATAAACCAAATCTTGAATTTTCAAGGATTTTTTTCATTTTAGACCTGAACTACGCAAACATTTCTATAGATCCTCAAAAACTAGACTTTTTCGAATCTTTTCACATTTCCATGCTGTATGCAATCGTACATGGCATCAAAACTGGCACATGGTATAGCGTACTTAATTTGACAGTTATTCTCTTGAGTATTTATTCAATGCAGGAGACAAATAAATTTTTCTGGACAAATAATCAGCAGATCGATGGGAAAGCAATTTTTAAATAACAGAAAAAATATAAAAACAGAAGCAAAACAAATTTGAAAAAAACTTGTTTCAAAAAAATAAAATATTAGCCGACTGCCAAATAGTCTGCTGGAATATTTTAAAAAATGATAACAAATAATAATTCCCCATAATAATAATAATAATAAATAATAATTTAAAAATAATAACAAAAAACTAGAAAAGTTAAATAAAAAACCAATGAATAAGATGAATATAATTCACTCGGTAAATGTAACTCCTTTAAAATTTCATTTTTTTAATCCATAACGTCTACCAATGAATAATGAAAAACAGTAATTACAGCAGTTAATATGGATTGACTAAAAAAAAAAGCATGTACCTAAAAATCATAATCGAATTTAGGGGATGTCGGGAGACATCTTCTCCATCTTTTGTTCATAGTTTTGTAGACATCTCCCGACATCCCCTAAATTCAGTTATGATTTTTGGCTATATACTTTTATTCAGTCAATTGATGTTAGCTGCTATAATTACTTTTTTGTTTTTTTATTATTCCCTTGTAGACTATCCGGATCAGAAAAATTAAATTGCAAGGGAGTTACACTTACCGAGTGAATTCTTTTCATCTTTTTCATAGGTTTTTTATTGAACTTTTTTAGTTTTTGTTGTTATTGCATTCTTTAAATTTTTCCAGTATACTATTTCACAGTCACAAGTTTTTCTTGTTTTTTCAAAACAAGATTTTTATTATTTTATTTGTTACATTTTTCAACGTAAAATATGTTTGTAAACTATTTAATTTTACAGAATTCTAAGTTCACTACTGTTTTGCGGTCAAGAGTCTTTTTTTTTATTTCGAGATTAAAGATCAAAATAGTGGTGAAGATGAAGGTTAAGGTGGAGATTAAAGTCGAGATAAAGAGAGAAAGAGAGGAGGGAAAAACTATTTTACTATTTATTATATTTTCACTATCACTATTCATAATGGAACGTTTATTTCAAATTCGGTTAAGAAATTTTTTACCGTTTCAGCAAATATACTGCAAAAAAAATCATAAAAATTAGCTGATCATAGTCAAACGCATAACTCCCGGCTTTTGCCCGTACCGACAGTTAGCAATTGAAAAGATAACATTAATCCAAAACTGATCGTGACTAAATTCGCATAAGCTCGCAAAGATAAACGATCCAACGAATTGCTGTTGAACTCTTGGTCGTGATGATCTTTCTGCCGATTAAAGCGGATGTTTTGTTATTCGAGGAACTGTTGAGGAACCCGCGAATGTCGTTGAACATGTTTTCACGGCGGAGGGAGCGAGATAACGAGTGATCAAGAGGCATAGGCGGTTTTTCTGTCTCTCTATCGCTTCATGGAAACGAGCTATTATCGCTATTAACGTAATGGATGTACACTCGAAGGAAGTGACAAGGTTCGGTATATGGGATGAGAAGATGAGCAAAGCAGAACCGAAGACAACCTTGAAAAAATAAGGTGCAAAGGACACAAAGAAGAAGCAGAAGGATTAGAAGTAGGCGACAAGTGAGATAGAAGATGTTGGCTGCGTTTCATATTATCTGGTGTAAAATGCTGCAGTGCACGTGTGCAATACATATACAGGGGGTCTCAAAAATGACATCGAACTTTATTAACATACACTGAAAAAAAGGCATAATGTTGAGAACGGAGGCGTAGTTGGCTTAACTACGCCCTGAGGTTGGGTACGGCGAAATTAATGGCGTATTTGACGCAACCTCCGCGCGTAATTAGAGGTATTTTGTTGAGCCAACTATGCCCGCAATTTGAAGTACAACTTTAAATATTCAATCGAACCAAAACATTTTTTGAATAAAATTCAATAAATATTTGAAATAGTATCATTGCATTGCTCGAGAAATGCAGAAAAGTATTTTAGTCAATCATGTTTGGATTGAATGAATTGCATTGTGTAATTAAAACGTATATTGATTGTATCGAACAATTATGATTTTGAAATTACTAAGAAATATTTGAAATTTTTTTTTATATACATATTTTTTGGAATATTTTTATTTGATATTTTTGATTTTGTATTTTGCGACTTTCAATAGTAAATACGATTGATCGATTTTTTACTCTAGTAAGAGCGCCTACATAATTAGGTGGCAAAAATTTTCTATATCAGCGTACTTTAATTGTACGATAAAAGGCCTTAGACCTTTTTACCTCGACGACCGTCGGTCGGAATGATCGATGTTTAACGATTGAATATCGGAACTTTATGGGCACACGGACGGTGCGACGCTTACGCGAGAGCGCTCCGCCCGTGGCCCTCTAGCGGATTTCTACCACACCAGAAATCCAGCCAGGGAATAAGGCTGTCCGGTTACAATATATATAATTCGTGTTAAACAAAACTTATTATTCGCGCAATAAAATTTTAGTAGCTTTAACAAAAGGTTTATTTGTTTGAATAGTAACAAAAGATTTTATCGAAATTACTACTAGGTAATTAGCTTAATCACAAATTATATTCCGTTGATCTATGGTGTCATTGAATTCAATTCTCGCAGAGAAGTTTATTCGATGCTATTATTTTATCGAATCACGGACAAACCGTATACAACCCAACCTCCGTGTGATTATTTCAAATTCAATCGATTCTATGTCTCAAGTTTTATTTTTTTTCAATGTA
The DNA here is from genome assembly GCA_963989365.1 of Rhimphoctona megacephalus. Lineage (NCBI taxonomy): Eukaryota > Metazoa > Arthropoda > Insecta > Hymenoptera > Ichneumonidae > Rhimphoctona > Rhimphoctona megacephalus. Next base: position 18,967,659 of record OZ022420.1, read on the forward strand.
ACCATTTATTGCGGTTGTATCACATGAAATACACTCAACTCGAATAAATTAAAATTTAGCGGCAAAATCGTAGCGTAGTTGTCTCAACGACATAACTTTCAATGGATCAACCACCGGGAGATTAACTAAACGTAATATGACTATTGGCGCAATGAAATTCGTCCAACCTCATCGCGTAGTTGGTAATACTTTAATTTTTTTTTCAGTGTAGATATCTAGAACGAGACATCCTAAAAAGAAGTTACTGAAATATAAATAGAAATGATGCGCAGATTAAAATATAATCGCTCACCCTATACCCTATTATAATGCACTATACACTATTATAATAGTGTGATCGTGCAGTCTTGCACGGTCACTTTCAAGTCTAAGGATATCAAAAAATATAGTGCTGCAAAGCTAAGTGTAGCGATAATTGCAAAATCATGTATCTGTTTGAATTTTTTTATTTTTTATTACTACTTCTTTTATTCATTTTAAGAAAAAAATTTCTTGGATTTTGAACTATGGATGAGCCTATGATTTTACTTTTACCTGATATGTGATAATTATACCGACGAATCCGATAGCAAAAAACTTTTGTATTCAGAACTTTGTGATCCGATTATTCCCGTGAAGATAAGAGACGGTTTTCAGACCACCCTGTGCATGTATATGTTCAATGTGATTCTGGGGAACGTGACACAAAATAATGCGACGCGATTTTACCGTTTTGTTATCGTTCGTGGATCCGACGGAGGGCCCTTTTCTCTTTCGTATTAACTCAGATCATTTTCAGAGTATCTATCACTTTAGCGCATATATATATTACGTCCATAATACGGCTAATACGGTACCCGCACTATTGAACCAATTTTATAATTCCAAATATCCCAAAATCCCGTCTAAAATATCCCAAAAAAACATCTAACGCAATAATAACTACAGCTGAAAATAACCAATTTAAAAAATAACAAGAGCCAAAATAACCGAAGTTAAAAATAACCTAAGTCAAAACTAATCCAAACAAACAAACAAATACCCAAAAAAACAAACAAACCCAACCCAACAAGCCTCAAACCAAGCCAAGAGGTCACTGAAATGTATTGCTCACTGAAATGTGACACACAGGTATTTATTAGATAGGTGATGAGAATCCCACATACCGACATGATAATTGATATGAGTCAGTAATTAAAAACAGACTACTAGGACATTCCGAATATTAAATATATTGAATATATTGAATCGGAAATAAATAAGGACTAAACAGGTAAAAGTGGATTATTTTGAGTATAATTATTTTTACCGTTGATTATTTTTTATATAGATATTTTGTTCCCTGATTATTTTTCAAAAGGTTGATATAATCACTGGTTATTTTTTCGAGATATTTTGAACGTAGATATTATAACATTGGTTGAACAGTGCGGACACTAGCTAATACTACCAATGTATAATCTGGTACCGTTATACATTCATCATTTTACTAGTGTATATTATACCTCGAAAAAAAATCGCATTTATTTAATTCACTCAAAATTTTGAAGTATACAGTTGAAGTAGGTAGTGTGAGCACGGTGTAAGCGATTGAAAATCCAGTCGTTCATATATAGATCCTTACATTCTGGTGTACTACATCTATGTGTAGTTATTCCATGGAGACTGAATTATTCCTAGGGAGGAGTCAAGTAAAGTCCTGTTCTGCAAGATCTTTCAGATGATGCAGCATCACAGCAGCATCAGGAAGAAAGTAACAGTACACGCCGTTCGCGAGAGCAATATAAATCTTGAGACCGGAGCAAATCGTTGAGTTAGCAGAGCGAGAGAGATAGAGAGGAAATAGGAAGGACAGAAACGGATAGTACTCAGTCTCAAAGAGCCCACAGACATACTATATAAAATAGAAATTGCTGTTATAGTCATTGGCTACAGTCATCGGTTTTCGTTTAATTTTTCGTATACGGGGATGATAGACACTTCTAATTTGTTTAATAATTTCAATTTTATTTCAACAATTTTTTCACAACAATTTCAAACAAATTTCAATATTTTTAGATACATCTCCGAGTTTTAATCGATTTTAGTATATCAATGAGGAATGATTGATGGCTATCCAAAGAAAAAAAGTAGGTTATGATTCCAGTAAAATTGGTGAAATTAATTACAGCAAAATATTTTATGGTCAGAGTTAAAAAATCCACAATAAGCTTCCTATTATTAGTATGAATTCTGAGTAATTCTTCGTACCAAATCAATATCAATATTTCATTTTAATTCATTTTATCTATAATTATTTCCAATAAATATTCTAGTTTTGAAAAAAAATTGAAAGGGACGTCGTCAGATCAGTGTTATTTTGCAGAAATAGCAGCATGAATCAACAGAATTGAAGTTGCGGTTAAGAGAGCCTTTTACATTTTATCGCCTGGCGTGACTTGGAATTGCTTGGATAATTCAATTTGTTAGAATTTTTTAGTAATCAGGATTGAAGAAGAAAAACTAAAAAAAATTCCGTCATTTGGAAATGTATCGATCCTGATAGTCGTATACAGCAAGTTTCAAAGATTTGCTCAGTAAAGGTTCATCAGATTCTTTGGTCCGTTCTTACGATCGCTAGCATCCGTAGCTGGACTGTGGTTCAAGGATCTATGGGTTTTAATACGTCGGTCGAACGTATTCACTGCTTCATAGTAGTTCGAGACTGTTCGCTCTCGGTAGACAGAGAGAGAGAGAGAGAGAGAGCGAAAAAGAGAGAAAGAACGAGAGACAAGAGCCATCGAATACCTCTTACGATGTTTTATCACTCAGCTATAACGTTCCCCCATCGTTATTTTCGCTTTCGGATTTATGCAACCACTTCGACAAGAAGGGCTCCGCCATTACAATTTTTTTTCATCTTCTTTCTCTTGAAGTATCCTGCGTTGATGGAACGACGGCCATTCGCCGTGTGTATAAATCATACATGCAGAAGAGACGGAAAAAATGTCTCAGTCTCGTTGAGCTTGCATTGTTACCATGGTCCTCCCTATATTGGTAAATACTTTTCTGTGCATACTCTGAGATTCGAAAAATTCTACTAAGTGTCGTTAACCGAAATTATACGCTCGGCCTTATTACAGCAATAACCATTAACCAACCACGTCTTTGGTATTAACCTTGGAGGTCTTTACATAGTCATCATTAAGATACCTAGGGGAATTTTAACGCCGAGTCAATGATATAAACCATTTTAGAGGATCTGGTTCTGTTTTGTTAGAACAGAAAAAACAACAGTTTCTATCACGATGATTGATCCTTGATTAGTTATTCGGAATCAATTTGGGTCTAAAGTATTTAAAAAAATCGTCAGGACGAAAATTCTACCAAAATTGACTATATGTGGTTTGAAAAGACACGTTTTATTCAATGCTTCTCGTCCATCAATACTATTTTTTCAAACAGTAGCTTTAAATTTCTATTAAATTTTATCTTATCTCAAAACGACCAGTACATTTAACTTAATATGGCGAACTTGCGAACAAAGACTGTCCAAATGATAAGAAGATGACACGGAGAGGATCAAGATGAGGAACCAGCTATATAACTGTACCGGCTGCGAGAGAGTTCTGGCTTTTATACCTAGGTTGAGCGTTATAAATCTTGGGGGGAGAGCAAATTGTTCTTTGAGGTGGAAAAGATGAAACACAAAGTCGAGAAGCCCCCTGCTTGGACGGGGCTAAGTTAAAAGACGTATGTAGTAAAAGGCAAAAGAATATAACATCTAACAGGAAACGTTGTAGGACGGTATGTTCTGTTGCTAGTTTGCGGAGCTTTGCTGTTGTTCCATAGAGTTTCTATATGCATTCTCCCTGAAGTAAACATATATACGTCTTTAAGTTTGCCCGCTATGGGAGTCCCGGTTATGCAGCCTGATACTCCAGGGTCTTCCGAGGTCGGTTGGTTCGCCACATAGGCTTTTACACTCCATGGTGGACCGAAGCCAGAAGATGTCTGTAGGCCTAAAGGCCTGTCTCTTGAACATCGTAGAGACCTTCGGCAGCGTCTATATGAGATGAACTCTGCGGATGAACGTATATGGGGTTCTGTAATTGTCTCCATAGGTGCTGAAGGTATTAGTCGAGAAATACTACGGTCGAGATAGAACGCAGAAATGAGAGAAAAAAGAACGAAGAGAAGTAACGGAGAGATTCTGGCAAGACGGAAGAGGAACGTGTAGGTAAGAACGATAGAAGAAGAAACAGGAAGTGACGATAGATTATAAGAAAGAAGGAATAAAAGAGGGACAGAAATGGATGTAACCATCTCTCAGTCTTTCGTTCTCACAGTACCAATACCAACGGAAATTACCACTTTGGTACTCCTTCGCTCTTTCTTGTCCGAGCTTTTATTCATACCTTTCCCAATAGTTATTCTCCAGAGTGCAGCTAGCACCGACCCTTATCAATATGGCGTCTTGCAATAAGGCTGGAATTTAATTTTCTCTCTTGGTCCAACCGCGAGCGAGTCTACGAGAGATCCCTTCTTGATTCTTACACCCCTAGACTATCCTTGTGCACCGCGTGTGGTGTGTTTTTCCCAATGCCGCGAGCGCGCGCCGGAGAGTGCACAGAATATCGCTTACAAAATGAAATTAATTGCCAACCGGCGGGGAATTATACGTGAAACCATACACACGAGAAGGCTCGCGAGCTCTCGTATTACCTTTGCTCTTTCTTTCTCTTGTTTTTGCTCTCTTCGTCGCTTTATGTTTCTCTCTTGCTCTTGAGCTACGGGATTTATGGCTCTCAAGGGCGGATCTAACGATTCCCTATACAGCTCAGCGCCACCACTACCACCGTATCGTTTTGTTCTCCTCTCTTCCTCACCACTTCTCTCTCTCTCTCTCTCTCTCTCTCTCTCTCTCTCTCTCTCTCTCTCTTTCTCGCTCCTTCTCACTCTTTTTTATTCTCTCCTTTTCTGAGATCTTTCACAAGCATCTCAAGCGGGCGAATAATATAAAGTTTAGCGAAATAAGATACACGCGAATAGTCAAGGTCGTAACTTTGTTGCCCACCACCAGTATACTCTGACTGGCCACGCACCCCATTACCAAGGAATTTCGCATGAATCCTATCTAGATCTCTTATATATTATATGCTTGCGTGTGTATTACACATGCTGAAATATCGGTATATACGTGAAGATAAGTACGTGCTCGACAATTTTAATTTGAATATTTGGCGATTGAAAAAAAATGAGGACAAGTCTATCGATTATATTGAAATGATGTTTCAGTCGAAGGTCAGATTTCCTTGATCTTCTCGTTCGTTGATTAGTAATCGACATTTAAAGTTTCAGTTATTTTATTCTGAGAAGACTGCAACCTTTTCGGGCTAATGCACTACCTAGTACGTTTGAATGACCTAAAATAGCGTTATAGTGGCCTAATTCACATGGTAATGTTAACCCGAATGCGATCGAATATTATATCTCCGTTATTATACGAAAATTTTCACCGTTATCCTTTCGATTTTCGACAGAAATGGCGAATTATAGCCGTATTATTCCATAGTCGATTAGACTGGTTGAGATTAAAAAGTTAAATATTCATTTGACTAAACGATCACATTTTCGTGAACAATCGGAGATATTTTTTAATTTATCTTCCAGTCAGTGTTGCTGTACTCGTGCTCCAAATTTTGTTGCGGTATCCTCTGAAATAAAGTGCATTGGATTTAAGCCCCATATGCACTTACATACAAACTTGTCTGTACATTATTCAAGCTATCTATAAGACGAAACTGTGCGATATTATATTCATCGATTATCGGAACCAGATTGGTCCGGGTACCTGGAGGCTACAGCAGTAAAGTTAAAGGTTACCCACAAGTTTTCGCGATACCTCGAAGATTCATATATGCATACAGCTATGTATGTATTTCGTTTCTAACGTGTTATATTCTCTGTCTCGTTATAGTGTGGTACAGCGAACGAATTAGATTCGCCTGTAGGTGCCGTTAATACGGTTTCGGTAACGCGCGGATTCCACGCTTCGTCGACCCCATCGTGAAGTGCTATATCACCCTGATATCGATCAAAGTCCCATTACCATGGGAAGTTATGCAAACGGCGCATATGTGTGTTGTTACTCCTTCAAATGCTATCTTCGATACATGGGAGAACGAGAGAAAGACGGAAGGAGAAAGAGAGAGAAAGCTTTGCGTTCGGGGTCAGTGCTAAAAACCTGACCTCCAACATGGCGTCATTCGTTGTCCAACAACTCATTCTCGCCAATACACAATTTATACGCGCATACACGCATAGATAGTATATACATACATGTGATTATAAGCATTTATATGTATATAAATGTATAGTTAACACTTCGCGTGCATATACCCGATGCGGTTATCGCTTCCGAATATCGATCAGGAGCGATTTGCAAGCGTGAAGTTCGAGGTCAAATTCAAGAAGGAACTTCCTTCTTGAATTGTTGAGAGCCTCTATAATGGTACGATAATGCGGCTCCTATTTTATTTTATCGTAATTTTTGTCTTGAAATATTGCAGTTAATGTTCCAGCAGTTGAAGCACTAAACTAGATGCTTCGTGTCTTATTTTAGACCAGAAGAATTACTCGTTTGAATATTGGATTCGTATAGTAGAAGTTTTTCGAATACATTCTATTTGACACGAAAAGTCCGCAATGAATAGAAATACTAATTTTTTAAATCATATTAGTTCAATTGCTTTCAATGTAAATATAAGCATATTTTATTTAATATGGACATAACATTTTTTCGGCTTTTTTGTGTTGCACCTAAATGTGTTAGATAACGATTAAGAAATTCTGTAAATTTTCAATGCTAGATCTGTAATACATTGATTTGTACTTAAATTTGGGGCCGGTTTGAAATTCCGAACTTTAAATGCTCCGACGGTTTAAAATTCCTAATTTTAATGTTCCGAAACTAAAAGCTTCCTAAGGATCATGCCAACGAAAGTCTACACAGTTGACTGTAAATGATGTAGAACGGTATGAGTAGCGATAGGAAAAGGATACAAATGTGATTTCTTATACGAGATAATTTTCAGCAATCGTATGATTGAGATCAACGCTTTATTTGAATGACCAGTAATTCGACTCACAAAACTCCGAATATGTAATATTAAACACGCCACAGATTACCGAAATTTTTATTCTAGAAAACGAACTATATCAGAAAGTTTAAATATAATAAAAGCTAATAAGAGATTCGTCAGGTTCCCGAAAGTTTTGGAATCCAAAAATCATATTTTCGATCATCCAGTTTGCGAAAACTCAAGTTTAGATAGTATAAGATTCCGATATAGAACGATCAAAATTCCAAAAACTCACACATAAAGCAGATAGCATGTAAGCCTGACGCGTTTAAATGGCAACACCACTGCTCTATTGCATAGTTTTTCGGAGTTTCGGTCGTCGGGGAAAATTTTTTCGGAGTTTTGATCTTTCAGAGTACTATTCTTTCGGAATTTTAATCTTTCTCGGTAGAATTTTTTCTGAGTATTGATCATCTTTCAAGTTCTATTGTAAACATATGATATGAGGATGTTTACACCTATCAGGTATTCCTATTTTCGGAACTTTTCTCTGTAGAAACTTTCGTCATTCAGGATCTTGAATATATAACTCTACATTTTTTCGGAACTATGGACTCTCTGATTATGAGAAGTCGATACATGTTTTACGTGCTATGTTTTCATGTTGACGCTTTATCGGTCGGATCCATGATTATTCTCATTTAATTTCGTAGTGGACTTTTATTTTCGGTTATACAATAATTCTGTTTACAAAATTTTTGGAATTGTAAATTTCGAGGAGCATTGTGTTCTAGATGAATAAATTCGGAATTTTGAGCGTTCTAATTTTTAAAGTTCCGAATTTCAACCCGCCCCCTTAAATTTCTATTGTCAGAGACTCGCGTTCGAATTATTAGCCTTAGAAGGCTTACGTGACCTCTTTTGGATCGTCGTAATAAATTTCAACAAATCGTTGTGGTCTAGAAGGGGTGACAGAAGCAAGCAGGATATCCAAAAGATCGTTTTAATATTCCGGACACGTATCTTCGGTTTGACCCAGACCTCAACGAGGTACCAGTAAGTTAGAGGAAACTAGGGTCATTGAACTTGAATGTATTAATGTCAGATGGTTTTCGACTCGATTTCGACACGCTCGAAGATCGTCTAAGATCGGGATTCGTATTCAAAGGGGTTGGGCCGCTTAGAACGAAGATTTATTCCTATGATGTTTAACGGGTTATACGCAGTTGCAAGGCCAAAAAAGTCGTTTTTATACGAATTTTTTCTGCAAAGGAATTTTATTTGACAAATACAAGAAGTTAATAAATAATAAATGTAGTGGTAGCTTTTAACTTTATATCGGCATTTTTTATTTTCAAAAATATTGATTTACACTGCTCCTGTAGACGATCTCCTGGACGTCCTCCAAAAAAAGGTGTCTGGCGGTGAGCACGATATCTTGATTGTATTGATCGAAGGAATAGTCGAAATTTTGATTTCCGATAATTATTTTTATTTTTTTTAAACAATTCAACGAAAAAATTTTCGTCGAAAATTGGAATTTTTTCTCTTTGGAGCCGCCATTTTGTCAAAAATCGAAATTTCGACTATGCCTTCAAACAATACCTAGATTTATCTATCCACTAATAGAATCTTTTTGGTTTTTTTATTTTAGATAACCCAAACCGGAGATATCGTGCTCACCGCCAGACACCTTTTTTTGGAGGACCTCCAGGAGATCGTCTACAGGAGCAGTGTAAATCAATATTTTTTGAAAATAAAAAATGCCGATATAAAGTTAAAAGCATTTATTAATACTTCTTGTATTTGTCAAATAAAATCCCTTTTCAGAAAAAATTCGTAAAAAAACGACTTTTTTTGGCCTTGCAACTGCGTATAACCCGTTAAGTAATAAACGTTTATTGCATCATTTCTCGTCCGTTTGTGTATTCTTCACTATTTCTGCGAAGTTTATCGGAGAAAGTCCAAATACGTTCTCAATTTCCCTTTTCACGATTGACATGCTTGTTCTCTCTTTTGTATCATTTGTTTTGTTTGCCCTGGTAGAAAACTATATGGGCGACACAGATGAACGCTCGGCGGAATCACTGAGAGACAAATCGATTATTTATCGTTCTACTTTCACCTATCCTATAAAGCCGTCACGAATTCGATGAGACGGCCGGTCGAGACAAGACCTCTGGAAACACACGACAGAACGAACCTTGCTCGTGAGATAAATAAATCCATCGACAGCCAAAGTTTTGTGATATATTATTCAAACGTTCCATGTGAGACTGATATTCAATCGAAGTTTCGTAATTCGATGATTTATTGGCTCCCGTGTTGTGCTGTTTGCTGTTGACACTGGGACGATTTTCGTTTAAACCGTGCTTGATTAGAGAATTTAACATGCAGATACAAGTACATATTTTTAAATCACCGCACATTACCTAATCGTTAGATCGATTATCTCAATTTTGCATTTGATTAACGCGAAGATAGGTGTTTTAAATTCGGATGACAGCCATTCCTGAAGGTTGGAAATTTTCCAATGAGCTATATAAGTAGAGGGAGTCCTCGTAATTTAAATCCCCGGTAGTATGATTAAGCTCCCTCGAGTATCTTATAAACGTGCATCATTATCTGTTTGAAAATTCTATGATTAGAAGGAATGCATGTGACCAAAGGCAGAAAATTAATTTATAACGAATTTATATCCCTCATCAAATCCTTACATCATTCATAAAAGTTTTTAATTGCGTTTTTATTTTAAACTGTTATCAGTTGATTTAGTTGAATACTGTCGTTGGGGACGTTAAAGGTAGATTAAAAACATACCTATAGAGTATCACAGTAAATTATCAAAGTTTTTTTTAATTCCATTATGTTTGGTTCCTTTAGTCGTAACTATGGCTAATCTGCAAATAACAATTTTGTTTATGAAAGTGCTCTGCGTAGGTATGTACATAGTAACAGGTTTCTGAATGAAGTAGTTGGTACTTTTGGAGGTAAAGCACTCAAAAACACAGCTCAAATATGGCTATAATTGCAATTTGGACTCTGTTGTGTCCAAAGTACCAGTACCAAAGCTTCAGATCGATATAATTCATGAAAAAATATAATAACACTATATTATTGGCTGATTATATTATTGTTAGTAAAATGAATAATCAATAAACTGGAGGTCTGAACTACCACCGCTTCCGCTTTCAAATGCATTAGTTAAACTTGTATTCGAAAAAGATATTGTCATTCCGCGTCTGTTAAGCATATGTCACCTTTTATTGAAGGACATAGCTTACTCTGTCAACGAAAAGGTTGCTAAATGATCAAACAGAAATAGCTAATAAGTAGGTCAGTTGTTATGTGCGTTTCATTCGAACAAGCTCAAAGTAAAACACTTTTTTGTAATTCGCCTCAGGACCTCACAAAATACAGTATTATAAAAGTTTGTGTGTGCTATCTACTTTCAATTGACACCCCATATTTGCATTAATTTCTCCTTTCTACGGTAAACTTATTTCGAAAGATAAGCCGAAAAGTAAGGAAGCCAAGTGAATGAAAAATGTGGCTCTCGTTAGTTAAGTATTCTTTCACAGCCTTGACTTGTAAATGATAATGAGAGTCAAGTAGGATGTTCCCTGTTGAGACGAAAAAAGATGATAAGTCGGGTGTATGTAGGATATGTATGAATAGAAGGTCAGTGAAATCGCAAAAGTCATTAAAAAAAAAAACAATTGGGGACAAAGAGTATGGCAAATTGTGCGTTTTCGCTTGCGGACTTCTTCTGTTTTCGTAATTATATTTTTAAAACAGGTAAACAAGCTAGCTAGTTGTCTCGAGTGTAAGTCACGAAATGTCAGTTTCGCGTAGTTCAATCATATATTTATGATTCCTGTCTCGCAGCGGTCACGTTCAGTAGCGTTAGTGAACCAAATGAAGTGCAACGAAGTTTTTATTGGTCTCAACGTGGCGTATATTCTGCCAGGTGTGTGTCTCAGCAACGAAGTGGCTAATAATACGCAATCATTTATATATATATTTGTATTTATAAAGACAGAATGCCGAGTATGGAATAACGAGCGGTGAAAATATATATCGTGAGTGAAACGCGGCCAATGGGAAAATATATAGTTTCCTCGTACTATGAAATCGTTCTATAACTTGAGAAACTGTAAATAATATACTATACTTTATTTTCTCCACCATCTCGCCCAGTAATCCACACGTCCGATGAATTATTCCGTCGTAATTCTCCACGTTTCGTTTAGCTGCTTTCTGCTCTTTAACTACGATCGGACGTCGAACAAATCAGTCAAATAATACAGCAATCGATACTCTAACGAGGATGCATAAATCGTATATATTTATTGGCACCAAGACTACAAGACACGCACGCTGTCATACATTTTTGCCGATATTTCTTGAACCTTGTTCTATGTGAATTTTATGGTGTAGATTTTTCCACGCCATAAAATAACTTTTGAAATCTGATGAGTTCATCAATTTTTTCGAATTCCTCGTAAACAACTTGCATGCTTTGCATATTTTGCTTCTCTTCTTAAATGGTGAATATATAGCAATGGTACACTTAACGGCGTATAGGCAACCTTAAAACGTTTTTTGAAATCGACTTTAGGATTTTTACATATTTTAGTAGCTGCATCGTTTCTGCGAAGGTCCAATGATATCGTAACACCCGTAAGTACATGTTTTGGATACGTAAAGTAAGATAAAATCGCATGCCCAACTCTAAACACGATTTTCTACAATCTACGCTTTTCGGAACGGTTTCCACGAAATCTCGACAAGCACTCGACCAATTTAGATGAAAATTTGAGGAGAGATGCAATAAACTATTCTCTAGAACATGGTGTAGCCAATTCTTGAGCTGTCAACGGTCGCGCTACTTACACCCCAAATGTTGGTCACGCGATGCCAAACTTTCTCACATGTATGTGTCAAGTGCTAAATCACACTAAATGTAATTTTTTTATATTTTTATTCCTTTAAAGCTATAAGTGTAATGATGATTAATAGCATATAAAATTAAAAAATGTTCAATTGTTTTATCATACAGAAGTAATAAATTTGAAGAAGATAAAAAAAGTTTCAAATGCTTATGCTATTTGAAATTTCTGAGTTATCATCGTTTTAACCCGTCAGCAGGCGCGCTACGTAGACTTTAAACATTAGGCGCGCGATGAGAGATTTTCTCACATGTATAGCTACAAGTACTTAATTTGATAAATAAGAACTTGAAAACAATTTCGCTACGATGATTGAGGCTATTAAACATTTTTATTTTTAAAAAACCATAAATACAACGATAATTAACACTAAAAACCAAAAAATAATAATTAAAAAAATTCAAAAACAAAAATTCAAAAATTTTTTAAAATTTTTCTATCATACAGAAGAATAAATTTGGTGAAGATAGAAAAAATTTCAAATGCTTATGCCATTTGAAATTTTTGAGTAATCATCGTTTTAATATAAGTGTGAGAAAAAGTCTCATAGCGCGCCTTCTGACGGGTTAATAGAAGTGTGCAAAAAATTCTTATAGCGTGACCGGTGACGGGTTAATATTAATTCGAAAAAACGTTATTAACTGTTTAGGATGCAGAGAAGGGCGAAATTGTATTTTTCGTTATGATGTCTTTCTGTTCGATGTGGCGAGCGTACGGCTCCACATTTTATACAATAACTCCGTTTCTGATGGAATTATCCGTAATTTTTCCCAAATCAAGGCCAATAAAATAACGATTAAACCTACAAAACATCATTCTTCGACGTTCATTTGTTGCTCTGCAAATTTTCTTTGAAAAAGCGTCTTTAAACCTTTCAAAGATAGCTTAACCCCTTAAATTGATTCGATTGGATTGTTTCTTTTTTTATCATGAGATATTTTTAATTCACTAAGATAAACTGAGACTTTCATAGAAAATAATCGATACTATTAGGAATTTTTTTTTTTTGAATCTCAAACGGTTATTATTATTACCGTTATTAAAGTACATTTTCGTTCGAAAGAAACAAAGACATGGCAGCTACCACGAATCTATATGCAGCAGAAGCCCTGTTCTAACCGTACTTTTAAGGGGTGGGTCAGTCGACGAAACACTTCGCCGCCGTCCTCCATTCCTGGCGGTACTGCAGAGCTCACAACGAGCTACCGCAGACTACCGTTAGATGTCCCGGCGCGCGTCTTCCATCAGGTTTCAACGCACTGGGCGAACACGAGAAACCCGATGAATGACGTTTGCCGCGCGCGTGTGTATGTGTGTGTGTGTGTGCGTTAGCACACTTGCCCTCGAAAGAAAGGATTCTCTCGAAACTCGTGCACGAGGCGATGCCTGTATATGCACACGCATACAAAAAATATTAATAATTAATAATTAATTACTATTATTATTCGAACGAACGACTCGTTTGTATATATCCCACGATTTTTATCGGTGCAAGTTCAATATGAATTGAACTCTCCAGCGGTGAAAACTGCTGGGTTCTCGCTTAAAAAAGCGGTAAAAATCAATAAACAATCGATGTTGTTTATACGAAGAAACGATAGTTCGGTCGTACGTCACCAACGATTTTCATCATTGGGTAATTCAATGTGAATTGAACTCTCCAGCGGTGATAATTACTGGGTTCTCGCTTTAAAAAGCGGTGGAAGTTAATAAACAATTAATATTGTTTATACGGAATAATGATAGTTTTTCGTTTGTCTCCAACAATTTTTACCGTTGAGTATATAATTCAATGCGCGTTGAACTCTCCAACAGTAATAACTGCTGGGTGCTCGCTTGGAAAAGCGGTGGGAGTTAATAAACAATTAATATTGTTTATACGAAGGACCGATAGTCTTTCCATTTGTCTCCGACAACTTTTATTGTTAGCCAATTCAATGTGAATTGAATTGTCCAGCAGTGAAAACGGATGGGTTCGCACTTGAACAAGCGGTAAAAGTTAATCAATAAGAATATTGTTTATATGGAGGAACGATAGTATGTCTTCATGTATAAGAGATTGACAGCGGAAAAGACAATGGCAAAAAATTGGAGAGATTGAGAGGAAACAACAACAAATTGAACAAAAAAAAGTTGGGTTAACTCCGAGTAATCTTGCAGACAGAAGTACGGATACTCCTGCGATTTTTTATTTTTATTATGCCTGTTGTCCATACATTCATTTCAATTTTCTCTGTATATTTTTTGTCTTATTTTACAATACCACACTTATCTATCTATTCATTAAATCACAACACTTTCCATCAAATCCACGAGGCTTACTGAACGTCAATCTCGATTATACTTTTTCGTTTCTGTTTACGAAACAATGGGAGAAGCGTGTCGCTGCACGTGCCCCGATCGCTATTGCTTATGATCGGGTCTCCCAAACAAACCTAACCTTGGAATATCAAAATTCCGGTATTTTGAAAAATCCAGTAGTTTTACATATTTAGCCACACCTTTATAGAATAACATCTAGTAAAGTATGACGCTCATTACGCTCAGAAAAATGCTTTCTCTTATTGCAAACAAATTTTAATCATTGTAAAGTCAAGTGGGTATGATGAACAAGAACGACTTTGAAGATTAAGTTTTGAATTAAACAATTGTCGAAGTGTTAAGGGTCTCCACTCGCAAATCCGGTCTTTTGAGTTCAATCCCGGAAGCGGGATTTTTTTTTCTCAGTTATCTAATATATTTATTCTTCTTTTCCTTCACTAACCCTTTCATGTTTTTCTCATTTCTTTTTAACGTGTTTTACCTTTTGGAATTTAGTCGCATATAAATTAGCAGTTCACGCAATTATATTTTTTTTTATATTACAGGAATAATCTTCTATAATTACTGGCTTATTGAAAAAAAAAGAATTAATATACCGGATGAATAGATTTAAAAAAAAAAAATCGGCACCAGCGATTGAACTCAAAATATAGATTTCACTAGCTCAGACTCTTACCACTTGGCCAAACTCTGAATTAAAGAATATAACTTGAAAATCGTTCATGCTTATCATATCTGCTTGAGTTCACAATGATTGAAATTTATCTGGAATAATAGAAAGCATCTTTTTGAGCGTATTGAGCGTCATTTATACTTTGCTAGATATTATAATACAAAGGTGTAGCTGAACATGAAAATTTGTGCTGTACATAAAAATATATATTCGTCCTAGGCCACTCTTAGGACCGAGCGATCAACAATTTATGAATATACATATGCACACAACGAGATCGTGATACGGGTACGTCGTATTTGCACGCACATGCACACACACACAGATATATTTTATATATTTATATAAGGGCTCTTGTTCTCTGCCGCCCCCCACCCTGCAACAATGCAGCAAATGTCCCACGTTATGACTAAAACTAAAAAATAAATATTTTTTAAAATTTCTTGTGTTATGTGCTACGAGACACGTGCATAAAGTCCGTGCACGCAATGTTTACCCCTTTCTCCCCTTCTCTCTACGGTCACTGTCTCCTTATGCATTCATGTATATGCGCGGATTTCGAGAATGAAATATATGTATATATCAAGAGACTCGGTAAAGTCTCGGGACAAGTACATTTGAAGCGCTGTCCCGAGCTCTCAACGAGTATATACTTTTCTCCTAATAAAACAATTCCCGGTGGTGAGGGTAATATATATATTGTGACGACTTTTTCCAACGGTCGCACAAAATATTCCGATCTCGACAATTCCTTGGACGCCAGCCTAAGAGGACCTTAGACAAATTTTATTTGAAATTATCGAGAACGAATAAAGGTTTTCCCGGTCGTAGCTGTAGTGTTTAACCAAGTTGGTAGAGGGGCGTGTCTAGGCAAGTTAAGAAAATAATCACACACGAGACACGAAAATCCGGAATTACAATTGAAATTTATTAAATAGCAAAGAACAAGGATGAAAATATTTTTCCGGAAAATAATAATAAAATTTACATTCAATTTTACTGAAGTTTCGATAATCAATCCATCCTCACAATTAATTTTTCGTTAACCGTCGACAAAACAATTTTTTATAAAATATTCGGCTCGATCGCCCACGAGACACAATTTCGTAACGCTAAGGATTTCGCCATTAACGCACTTTAAAGATATGTGACCCGATCGATACCGACAATTACATAACAAAAATTACTAAAACTATGGATCTCGAGATTGGACAAAATTATAATAGAATTCCTCTCGGCAATTCAAATTCATTAAACGACAACGACAAATCGCGAGAGATAAAAATCGCGAGACAAGGCGTAACCAGAATTTTCCAAACGCGTGCGTGCCCCGAAACAATATCGCTCGTTAATCACAAAATTCTCCAAAAAGTTACTCGCGAGTAAATACGATACGATAAACGATAAACCCAATAAGAGCGAAACGACGGCTCACCACTACAGTTTCCGTAGGACGAGATCCGGAAAAGACCACGAATCTCTCCATCGATATTCTGGCGGCGTCGAATTCTTGATCAGGAACGGCAACGGCCCGAGAAAAGACGTCCTCCGTCATTGCTGCCCAAAACTCGAGTCCTCGATCATTATCGCGAGAGCAAGTACGCGGACCAGGGTCCTAACCCCCCACCCTTAGCCTACTCGCGAGAATCGCAACCGTTTGTTCTAGAATATTCGAGAGTTTTCAAGAACCTTTTCTCGCCGACCTGACCTCAACGTATTATTTTGAATTCCGACGATATGCTGAGCCGATACGTTTGACATTATGCTGAGCGGTAATTTCGATGTTTGGTTGAGCGGTATTTTCGATGTTTCGACACGATGAAATTGTGCCTTCGGCTTATTCCAACGAGAATATGGCGATCTCTAGATGCTGATGGACGCATCCTGAGGTTAGACAGCTGAGGGTGAGGGCATGGAGTTAGCGACCCACGCGTGATGACCTTCAACAGCGAAACTCGAAATTTGAATTTCCCTCTGCTCTCCGACTCGATGACGTTTCGATATCCCCTCTCTGAATCGCCTAAGCCTTCCTTGACTCGAAATTATCGTGGATAACCGCCGCTCGCTCGTACAATAATAAAATTAAATCAAAATAAAATTAATATTCGGTAAATACGCTCGCATTTGGCCCTTCTGGATTTGCTCGAGAGAGATTCTTCGATGCCGAAGAACGCTCCTTTCCCGTGCCGTGCCAAAACTTAATCGTTTAGTGACGTGGGCAAAATTACCACGTCACAATATATATACACACATTATCCATCTTCGGCCACTTTCGTTGTCAGTCATGGGCCCAATAGCATTATCGCTCTCGCACTCTGTCAGTGCCCCCCCTGGCTGTAATACGAAATAGGAAAGCCTTTGTTTTATCTTCGTTTAGCTCGCAGAAGCTGAGCGGACGGCAGTTTTTGCGGTGAAAAATCAATATCTGAGAAATTTATGATCGCTCCAATTTCGGTGAACTAAAATTTGGCGATGTCGATATATTGTCGATAACTTTTTTCAAAAAAAATTCAAAAGGGAAATGTGTCGTCAATTTTGTATCGATTTTGATGAAACGGGGCTCAAAACATTTGTTTCGATATCGCGCTTGGGCTGACTGGCAAAAAAAGTGATCCGTTAATTATATTTGATGTAATTGCATGATTACTTCGATGGTAACAAAAAATCAAAATTTTTCAAAATCTCTCTGTCAGCCCAATTGTGCCATAATACTGTATTCACAGTTCAATTTTTATAGCAATCGGTTGAATGGTGTGACCAAATTTTCCTGGTGAAAGCGGGCAGAGCGACTGACCCATCCCCTTTACATTTCAAATAAATATTTTCAACCAATTGTTGCGTATTTCAATGTATGTTGATTACTCCGAACATACCAATTACGAGTGTCAGTAGTCGAGGTTACTTCTATCTTCTACTTTTTATATCTATAGTTTTAATCCGTCTGTTGTGATGGTACAGCCGTGACAGCCAAGTACTTTGTGCGCATCCGCTCAATATACAATGGTAAACTTTTATTTAATTGTTACCAATCAAACTATACTTTACTATACTTTAAAATTATTGTCCTTTAAAATGAAAGAACAATTTTTTATGTTACAAGATGTTAATACGAAGGTTGGAATGTATTTCAACATTTTTAGAGATTTCATAAAATACATCAAAATTCTATGTACTTGGCCATTAGATCTCAATTCATCTGGTGACTTTTTGTGAAGTCGAAAATTAATTTTTTGCGAAAATTGAATTGTCATCTTTTTGTGCGATTTCAATTAATTTGATAAATTTGTTGGGCGTTTAAATGACTATACAAAAAGTGCGTGAATAGCGCCGAAAATAATATATTTCAAAAAGTAGCTTTATTTTAGCACCCCTTCAGAATACAAGTGCTTTTTGATCACCATGCCTATATAATCATGTATCTGTATTTATGATGGTGTATCTCGAGAAAGTGAAGATCTCGTGTTCAAATACGTGCGGGCATTCCTGACGATATGTCAGTCAGAGCTTGTGAACTGGACTTTATTCCCAAAGGTTCGTGCTGTCAGCATCGTTGTACAGACGTTTGGTGACAGTAACGAAGTATATTTGCACTGGCATAAGGTTCTCATACTCCGATATTCAACGCCGACATATTTACGTGCATATACACGCGTGCACATTTATTTCAACCATTAAATTCGCTGTAAATCAGATTTAGTGAATGTACTCGTGTATGTGTTAAAAGATTTGTATGTATGTGGGTATGGGTTTGAGTACTTTTGTGTGGATTCATATGCGTGCGCTCTCGGAGAGGTGTGTAAGCAGCTTCAGAATTCCTGACGCTATGTCACTGTCGCCCAACATTATGATCTTAATGTGTCGTGCATACCCACGTGTTTTATATACATCGTGAATGCGTACGTGAGCCCCGTTCAGCTCTTTTCTCGGACTTGGCATAAATACTCCGTATACCGGGTGTCCAATTTTTATTTATCCACATTATTATCACCAAATTAATTTTGTTGGATTAAAGATGGACAGAATAATGGCAAACTGGTGTAATCAACTTCAATGCGCTGTAATGCAATTTTGTTGAAAAAAACCATTTACTTTGAAATTTCAGAAGCTGTCCATCTCTGGGCCCTCGAAGAGAAAAAAAATACTGAAATTACTTCGAATATTAATTCGGTTTTACTGAAACTACTTAGGACATAATATAATTTGATAATTTGATTATCAACTGCATTTGAATGCTGTATAGTTTTTGGAAGGATAGCAAACTCAGGAAGCTAATCAAAAATCTCTGGACTCAAAATAATACTTATTTTCATCCCTTCCTTTTATATTTACATAGATTTTTAATCCAACGATTTTTTTAACTCAACTGTCTCAAATTTTTATTTTCGATAATATAGAGCTAGATAATTCACAAGAGGCAGCCAAATTGGTACAACTACCCAATAATTACCTATCTACTAATGACAGTATTTACCATCGATAAACTTTTTATCAATTTATATCATTCTTTAGTATAACCTGCATTGCATTTTTTCTTCTAACTATTCAGTACTTGGAGTTGAGCTACTGCCGTGACTTTTGATTCAACGGTTCGATATTGCGGTTGACTGAAATTTCCAACCGAAAATTCGAATCACCAACATAGTGATCCAAAAAATAGATATGAAGCAATGAAAGGAGTAAATTGGCCTATATAATAATTGAATACTCTAATTATAATTGTTCCACCGGCTAAAACTGTTCGAACACTGTTATGAACGATGAGGGAGAAAAATTGGTTTCGTGCGTGGATTATCTGGTACCATTTCATAATAAGAATCTCACGGGACTTATTGCAACAATGGTAAAACAATAGGAACTCTTGTATAAAGTCTATACCAAAGAGAGTGTGTACTGTATGGGTTCGATGGCAAAACTTCGTCGAGAAAGATGAATATCTGATATGGGAATTTCTCGCGTGTGAATGCGGGCACCGAGGGAATATTATTTTCTTTCGGCCGCTCTTTCCCTTTCTCCCTCTCGCGTCAGCGTTGCATTAAATATTGCAGGTGGTAACGTCGTTCAGGAACCAAAGCTACCAACATGCGAGAACACTTGCGTGCTCTGTACATCATGAAAATGTGTTGAAAAAATATTCCACTAAGCGAATCTGGGATATGATGAATGGGGTTTCCTCGGAATCAAAATTCGTTTCCATTCATCGAGAAATTTATCCAACTTCAATCAAGAGGCATATACGACCGATAAAGAAAACGTTACGTGATTAGATTTTTGGATCTTGTTTCAGGAGATGTAGTGGGCATAATTGGAAATTAACATCAAACAGTTTCCATTTCCGTGAGAAATCTTTGGGTACAAATGCCTCACATTTGTAGCTCGATTAATGGATGCTCGCGAATCTTATTGGATACAATGGAAATTGAATCTCATGTCATTAAATTCCATGGGAATTCTTGGCTTGCCAAGTGACGTAGATCTGTCCTTATAGATTAATAGATCGTAGGGAATTCTGTCGGAAAAAATAAAAATTGAATTCCGAGTATTGAAATCGTATGGGAAATTTTCAGCTGCAGAACGATTCTTATTATCTAGATTCAAAACGAAACCTTTGTGACACGCCAGATATATATGGGGCATTCTATGCCAAACCGACCAGTCCGTGATCCCGACCATTTTTGATTTTGTCGAAATTTTTTTGGAAAACGTGGTAAAAAATAAGAAAAAAATAGAAGTTATGGATATCACAAGCTGTGAATTTTTTGAGACATGTAAAAATGTGTCTAGAAAAATGGTGAATTAAAAAAAAAATCAAAAGGTCCAAGTTTTGAAAAAAAAAATGTTTTGGATTAAATCTAAAAAAAACATATGAGATTGACTTTTGATCATTTTTTTGTATTTTTGATATGAAACTACAACTCAAGATGAAAAAAATGACCTACTATTTTATTTTGATATCTCTGTTGTTGAAAAAGCTATGAGCATTTAAAAAAATTTCGTACGAAATTTTGAAAAATTCATTAATTTTAAACGGGTTAAGATAAAAATCTAAAAAAATTCCTAAAAACTCCTTTCAGTAGTTACTTAGAAATTAAAAAATTTCGACAAAATCGAAAATGGTCGGGGTCACGGACTGATCGGTTTGGCATGGCATGCCCCATATAAACGATTGAAGTTTGCAACTTAAATCATTCGAGAATATTTTTGAGTTGTGCAACTTTCGACTTATGCACGGGCACATCGATTGCGATTTTCGTTCTCTGAATTAAAAAAAAAAAAACTCAATAGTTTCCCATGTTTTTCGAATTCTCGATACTCTGGTAAGTATATCGTCTTTGTTTATAATAATACTCTCGATGAGAAAAAAAATTACAGACAATAGCAATGAACCAGGAAATTCCCAACTCTCACTTTCCACAAGAACAAGACAGAGAGAAAGATAATACATAACCCAAACAAGTCGCAAGTTAGAAAGACATTCGAGAATAACGCAGGAGTAAAATGTGACCCAACGATGATATAAGACGATTTGCACGGTAAGTTACCCCTCTCGAAAGATACAAAGTCAATGTTGAATTCAACCAACAACGAGACTTACGAAGCTTTCTCTATACGCCGCGCGATTTGAGCTCAACCAGCGAATCGCAAATCGCGAAGGTAACTCTCGAGCGCTTGAGCATTCCATTCATTTGTTTTTCGTTTTCTGTCAACCTCTTAGGTAAAACATTGATATGTGTATATTGTAAATACCGTATAAAGGAAAAAATCCGAAGAAAAAGTCCGGTCTCCTACGACCTCAAGAAGATTTGACCCCGAGCGAGGTTACGATTCCCGGCAATGCTAAAAGGGCTGGAATAGCTAAATAGCTTTTTCATATCATCATGAGACCTGACCAGAAACCTAATTTATTATGCTATCGGTATCGTTGATCTGATACCCAAACTCAAATAACGATCGTGATGGATGAAAAATGTACATTTTCTACAATTTGAGGTATCTTTGTCGACTGATAGTGAACAAATTTTGAGAGACTAATTAGAAAGGAAATTGTCAAAAACATCTTTAACAAAGTACATGTCACGCATGCGATGGTGTTTATTATATATGTTCAATTATTGATTCCCTCTGTTTTATCAAGTTTTACACAATCATACGAGAGCGTTTTAACTTACAAAAATTGTATCTAGAAGAATTTTTATTCGATACGAAAATAGGGGTGATATGAATAATGATGCAATAGTTTCTACGCACATAGTTAAAAATTCGAATGAACTAATAAGCTTTTCTTTCGTGGAATTTAAATACATTAAAAGACTCTAAAATATGTGATCTTTTTGGAGAGCGTAATGTTTCTTACTTGAAAATGATGAAGACTTATCAATCGACCGAATGCCATCTTGACACCCTGTACGTAGGTAGCAACGACTAAGAATTTAGAGTTACAATACTAACACTTACGCAGTCCTATTATAGTCAATTGTCTTGCTGCTGGCATCTGAATAATGTAGTTGCAATATTGAATTTTTTTCTCATCGTTGAACAATGCAGACTCTTTTTGTTTTCTCTCCCTGGTGCGTCGACTTGATGGCGACAGTATTATCGCTCGTTTGACAGTTTCGAACGCCATAGTCACAGCTTGTATTCACATACAGAGTTTACCACGTCTATATAGAGCTGGTGGGCACTTGGAAAGATCGCTGTCGATGGTGACTTTAATTGCGGGGCGTGAATAATTCACATTCGTCACGTATGCAGCCGCACGCCGAGAGACGGCTTAATAAATTCGTGTCCTACGACTTGCGTATGTATTACAGTATCTGTAATATCAGAGGACGCGATCCACGAGAATAGTTTTTACGCTTCAACGATTACTCACGTTTCGATTCATTTTCGCAAGGTTTGCGTATATTTAATATTTTGTACGCCCGCTATTGGACTTGATCCATATTTGGAGGCATATTGTGAGGACCGTTGCATAACGATTATTCGGTCGTTGTAAAACATAAAAAAAAGATCAAGTTTATGATCATTAAAGTGATCAAAAGTGAATGATAATAAGATCTTTAGTGACTGAGGAATTTTATAATACTAGTAATTTTGTAAGATGTCAGTGACCCACCAAAACTTATGGATCCTTCAGAGAAACATATAAAAAAGAGAAAAGAGCATAAAAGAACAAGAAAAAAAGAAATAAAAAGCCAAATACAGAGAAAAGAAAAGGAAGTAAACTAAAATACGTAATCCCTCGAGCAAATCGGGGAACCGAATGACATCGCGGCCTCTTGATGAGCGTGATGTTTCATCGCGGCAAAGTTCACAGTCCACCGGTCCACGAGTAATTTTTCTGGACGGCCGATCCGACCGGTTCCGTTTCTTTTTACTCGCGAACTCCAGCAGAGAGCCACTGCAATTCGGCGTTCTTCGAAGCTCTAATATATTCAGATGAGTCGGGATTCGCGCGCACAGCCTCCTCACGTTTTCTGCGCTCTCCAGAGCACCAGACTCGATCTTTCCTCTCTTTCCCTCTCTCTTTCTCCTCGTGGTCTTACTCGCTCCTTTCTCATCGCTTTTTGTTTCCATCTCTTTCTGTTCCGAAGACAAAGTAGAGGAAGAAGGAGCCTTGAACGCCTCTGGGTCGTCGAACTACCGGTACTATGGCCCGCTCCATGAGCCTGCCCGAGAAGTACACCTCTGTGTGGGCACACCAGCGAAATGGCAGAAGCCAACGTGAGCGAGAACAGTACTTCGGGTTCTCTTGAGAGCCACGACGTACTGCTATCGTCCCTCTTTGCGTCTCTCTTCTTGAGCTCACGATTTTTTCTTACTCCCTCTTTTTCTTCCTTTTGTCTTTTCTCGCTCTGATGCGATGCTGAATTTACTTTGCACAGTCCTCTCTACAAGAGGACTCTTCTCTCGTTGAGCTTCAGAGGTTACGATGAATTGTATGGATATTTGAGTGCAGATCTTCGTCGTCTCAAGGCAACTGGACCCAAACCATTCGGGTCCACTATTCAATTGCCAAGGTTTGACAAAATCATGCCGTATTTTTTTTTAAATCTGAGTCACATAATGGATGTAATTAGCTAATTTTTACTTCAAAAGTCGTTCAAAGGTGAAGTCTTACTCTGCTGAATTAGGAGCAAGCAGTTTCTAAACATCCTTGTTTTACCAAGTCAACAGATGAGGGTCTGTACGGACATGGACAAAATTGAAGAGTTAATTAACAAATAACACCAGGGTCTCAGCGATATTAGAATTGGCAACGGAATAGTAAAGTGGGGTTATACAAATTCGCCCTGAAAAGTTTTACCTATGATCGCTCTCTCAGGTCATTTTCAATAACTCAAAGACCAACTTGACCTACTTAATAATGCAGATATTAATAAATGAAATAAACTCTGACTGCATCGCAAACTTCTTAATTACGATCATGATCCGTATATCGTAGCATTTATAATTAATTTCATAGACACTCGAAGTTTCTACATTTATTCATTTCAAATAAAAACATGCCTCATATAAATAAAACCAAGACACAACGTGAGTAAATACATAATATATATTTAGTATTATACTAACGAGACGAGCAGAGTGTATTCGTAAGTATATTTCAACGCGATTTCATAGGGTAGCAGTGGCAATTTGTCGAGTCGAGGAGTGTGTAAGTTAATCCATTCGTTGATCTCGTATAAGACCGTTGCAATCGGTTTAGCTGGGAGAACAGTAGCAGTGTTAGTACACACATCTATGGACACATACACATTCTCACGCCCGCGTACATATTTATTTATACGTACAGGAGAAATAGTATACGAGGGTGTCTTTACTTATACGTTACGGCTAGTATACCTACTGGTTATAAAATCTCGGACCAGTTCCTTCGATGATTCCTCCATTGTACCGTGAGTACAACCTATATACACTTCAAGGCAGAACGGATGGAATCTTTTATAAGAGCGTTGCACATCTTTCTCGTTGGTTAGTGGGTAGTGTACCCTACTGTACTGCCTGCATATATATATATATATGTGCGCCTATCTGCCCACGATAATTTCCAATGGAACCGATGATTTCATATTCAAGCAAGTCTCCCATCTCCCCTTGGTGGATTGTCAGTGAAATCCAGGCCAATCGGATTCATCGCGATTTACATGCAAATTTTCGTTCGTTTTTAACGAGACGTAAGTACAGAGTCCCTAGGGAGAAAGACCAAGAAAGCGAGAGAGTGAGAGAGAGGGAGAAAAAGAAAAGTAGACTCCACAATGGAGATTGCGTGAGGAATTTATCGTTGTATGGATACAACTAATAATATCCGATAGCCAATAAATATCCTGCTCGACAGGTCTATTGCAAAATCCCTGCACAATAGCAAAAAGTGACCCACGACTGTTAGGCTTATTTGCCAGTAATCAATTTGAAAAATGAATGCCATAACAATTTGAGGACAACGAAACGATGCAAGATCGTGCAATCTAGTAATAAGATACAGGACGCAATCCTCGTTGATCTGTTAACGATTATGTATCATAAAATAACGCTGATAATATCGCTTATGGTTTAAGACAGAATTTTTGTTAATTTATGCTGTAACGATTTTGAGAAATTGTGGAAAACAAGAAGATCTGATAAGCTGAATTTCATATCTTTTCAGTCAAGTGAATATCTTGTTGTTTGGTAATTGATGGACATTGCTGGTCTTTATATATAGCTTCATACTTTTATCCGGAACGAGAATTCTAAGCTTTTTTCTTAGGCAAAGAATATAGCAGTATGGTACAATGTGGTAATACTGATTGTGAACGTTTTTTGCGGGTCTTTGGTAACTTCCAAGTCGAATTATTTAAGTGCTAATTTCTGAAAAAGCTTATCTGTTTGCTGCCGTTTTTTATAATGTAATTACCATCCACAAGCTGGGAAAAAAATGTTTCCTCCCTTTTACACGGGGATCCGGTGACTCGAAGAAAATAAATCAACGTGCCATTATCTGATAGGAGTATCGATACTTTATGGAATGGATTGTCATCTCGTCACGATGATATTTTGCTGTTAGTTAGCTAAATAATTCAGTCCAGCGTTACTCATTTTAAGCTAGATGGCTGAATACCAAGTTTCCTATACCTATATGAAGACATTTAAAGACGCGCCAGAGTCCTGATGCCAGATATTAAAAAGAAAAGTTAAAAGTTAAAACATGCCGCATTTCCATAATCGAGTGTGTATCAAATACAGAAAAAGTACAACCTAAAATGACACAGAAAATATGAAATTTACGCAGGTTCCTCAAAAAAATAAGTTTAAAAATTTGACCCTTAAGGTTCAATCTGAGTGTTACAATATCCAGAATGAAATCAATCCCATCTGACATTCCTTCCAGCTCATCTTCCTTTTTTCCGGTAACTAAAAAATTACCAATTTCTTGGAATTTTAGCTGGCATATCCTTTTTCAACATCGTTGTGTGGACATACTATTTGAAAAAATAAAATACATCAATCGCAATATTAAGGTAGTTCCTCCACAGGATCGTTGAATTAAGAAATGGTTGAAATTTGGCATACGTGTTATTCAATACGTTATTCAAAAATCTGTGCAATTTTAACAAGTTTTACCATCCCGAACCCGAGATATTTATACTTGAAGTTGGCTCAATTAACACGTAACATATGGGCCATGCATGGGCAAACAGTACGTTATTAATTCTACCGTCAGAACTAAAATCAAGAAATTGATGAAAAACGAGGAGGAGCAAGAGCAGGATATCATGAATATTGTGAAAAAACATGAAGATGATTTACCATCTAATTTAAAAGATATAACCTCGAGAAGTACTACGATTTTGGCCTTATACGACATATTCTACAAACAAACGAGCGCGAGCGCGAGAGATGTAACCTTTTTTGTGTATTGGGGCATAGCCCGCACAGTTCCGGCAAAAAGTTTACTCGCAATGTCAGATCAAAAACACTTACAGAATAAATTTTACGACAGTAGATGATATCTGTCCTATTATCTAGTGGTACCGAGTTAATATTGTGTGCTTTATAAATTTATTTACTACGAATTATCAACCCTTTACGCACATATGTAACGCACATACGGTATGTAACTTTTGGTTGAGTTTGTCGCAGGGGAACTACCTTAAATAATGGTCAGATGCAGATTGGATCGATAGATTGGGTTTAGGTTATTTTCAGTTCGGTTTTAGGCTAACTTCAGTTGTATCCATGTTCAATCCAGATTGAGATAGACTGGTTTTAAGTTGATTTTGGGATTTAATGGATTTTATTTGGAGTTAAGATTAATCTAGATCAGATTAAAGTTCGATTAGCGTTACATTGAGCTTAGATTTTAATCGGATTTGAGTGAAACAACAGTTTGAAATCAGAAAAATCTGTGGGCGACTAAATTGGTTTGGGGCCCCATATCATATATATATATATTCGTGGTCAATGTTACATTTGTATCTACTTTTTTTCAATATTTACAATAATCTGAACAATATATTTTTCGTGACGTTTCAAAGATTCCAATTCCAATAATGTATAGCATAATGTCAATAGCATGATTCAATAGTTACGGCGGAATTGTCCCGGTGATCGGTTAGGGCTTCGATCGGCTCCTCTTCGTCTTTCTCTTTCTCTCATACGCTGTTCTCTTTCTCTATTTTGTCGGTCTCTTTCCCGTTGAAGCCTTACTGCTGCTTCGTGTTCTGCTCTTCCTGCTTCCATAGCTTCAGGAATCTGTCTCGGTGGACCCTGGGGTCTATCTCGAGGAAGATTTTTTCTGGTTTCGACCGGCTCTTTTTTCAAATCGATATCGAGCATATTGTTACTCGATATTACCATTTTTTTGGACTCTCGGCTCTCCAAACGAGGCGAAGTTTTTGTTCCGAGAACATCCTATGAATAAAATGAATTTTTTCCTTTTTATTCAACAAAGAAAACTGTTATCGCCCTTGTTTTCATTCATCCAGAAATGCCTTTTTTATCTTAATGTAAGGGGATTGTATTGAAATACATTTTTTTTTAAATTACATCGTAACTTGCCTTGGATGAGGCCAGGGAGTTTTTCTCAAAATCTCGCTCCTTTGGGTGAGGCGACCGTTTTTCGGAAACATTCTACGAATTGCAGAAATGTTTTCATTTTGTTTTATTTTTTAAACAAGAAAACTGTCATTGTTTCTGTTATTCTGACCATTTTATTCTTGGAGGACTGTGTAATTATCATAATTTATAACTTGCCTTGGCAAAGACGCCAACGATCCCAACAACGAAAAGCCAAATAACTAAAGTCCGAAAAAATTCCATCCTACGAACGATAAAAATTTGCAGTCACGATTCTTGCACCTTCATCCGCTAAGGTTCGAGTTTAAATACTGTGCTTCATTCGACCACTTCTTAATACGTTTATGCGAATTGTGTCCTCAAAAAACCAATTTAAAAAAATTAACTAGCCTCATTCACTTTATGATCGAAGCGAGCATGATCTTTTCATTCTGATATTTCCTATTGTTATTTGCTGATAAGCCGACTTATAAGCATTGACATTTGTAACGGCCACCGTCGTTCGACAAGAATGATGTAATGCACCTTGTAATTAGTAGACATGAAATGATTCACTGCACGTATTTTCATTAAAAAATTTTTTGTTAAATCATTTTCATTTTATTTTTTCATATCTATTATTACTTTACTTTTATTTTGTCCAGACTTTAAATAATGTAGTGTAACTATCAATTTTTTATGAATTTTCGTACTTCTCATTTTTTAAGTAATACTGCGATATGTTGATTTTATAATTTTTCAAAATTATAATCATTTCCGAAGATAGTCTGGCTACTTAGATCATTCAAGTGGGGTACAACGAGATAGAGATAGAATAGGTAAAAGGTTTCATTTTGTTCTCAATCTACACTGAGAAAAGAATTTTGTTGAGTCAATCGAAATTTGCTTGATCCAACAAAATGGCTTCGTAAAATACACCGAATGTAATATTTTGTTAATTAAAAACCGTCCAATAGTTGTTTGAAAAAAAATAATTTTGTTGAATTCACTAAATATTATTTTGGGCTAACTGAAACTGATTTTGACGAAACTGAAAAGTTGTTTCGATCAATAGATTCTTTTTTTGCATCATCACCATGATTATTTCAAAACATTCAAATTTCATTACAATCAGAAAGATATGCTGTTTGTCCAAATATATATTTGTACGAAAATTTCATTGGTAATATAATTATTAAATATAATATATAAATTTAGTTGAATATATTCAACTAATTTTATTATATATTCACTAATTTTAATATAAAATTCAAAATTAGTCGAATAACTAATTTCTCATAATTTATTATGAAAAATTAGTTGACCATGGGAGTCATTAGACTTTCATGGAAGGTATCAATATTCGCTACCTGATTCTGCATCGGAATCGGTCGGAACGTCTCATTTTGGTCTATTTTCGCAATTTATGCTCGTCCAGAGGTCGAAGTGTATATGAGAAAAGCCTCGATGCTCTGCGCCATGCGATAATCGAACGGAGAAGCTATCCGAACGTTTTCATGGTTACTTCAACCAACATTTAGTTCGAAGAAGTACAGCTCACTTTAGTTCATCAAAATATGCGACTCAGCTAACACAATCAAAAGTTTGATTGCATAAAATGTTCTGTTAGTTCCGATAATGTTAAAAGGTGTTCACATAACTAAACCTAATTTATTCAAATATTTCATATCCGCAATCAATGATTCAGTTCGTTGAACTATATGATTTAATTGACACAACCAAAAATTTGGTTGCATGGAAAGTATGATATTTCTTTTTAGGTTTGTTGGCTTAACCATTGATTTAGTTCTTTCGACAATGACATCTAGTTACGACGACATCGAAGCATGCTCGTGCGACTAAATATGTACAACAAAATGATTTGATTGTTCCAACCACTTAAATTACTGGCCGCAATACATATGCGCTCACCAGGACAATATCTCTGTTGAATTAACAAAATTGCGGCGAAAAAAATGAAATTTGTTGATGCAACATTTCTTTTCTCAGTGTAGGTTCTATGAAAACAATAATTTGTCAATAATAAAATTTATAAAACAGCCAAAAATTAAAGGCCAAAATGACACATGGATAGTGTTACAAATCAAAGGTGATCTTAAACTAGGTAGTAAGAGTAAATAATGAGAGAATTAATTATTAGGTAACTGAATAGCATTTTTGAGCTAGTTAAAGAATGTTCAAGGAAAATCCGCAAAATCGTCTCATTCAACGACCAAAATAATTATTAAAATAATTAATAATCATTTCAAGGCATCCGTAAAATTATTTGAAGAAAAATAAAATTATTTTATGAGACCATGGAAAAAAAGAGACCTAGGATTTTTTATAACCTCTTCTCTCTTGAAAGCGAGGTTATTGTGCAGGTTCGTGTACTGCTCGGGGTGTCTTGCCTCGAGCAGGAATCATCTTTAGACTTCCTCATCTTGCATTCTGAGGAGATTAACTCGACTCGACATTCAACACGAATGCTCTCGATTGAATGATTTAGAAAAGAACGGACAAATGTGAGCAACTGTCCTCAAGAGCGCCTATCTCGTGACTTGCTAAATCTTTTTGGAAGACGGGGGGGGGGGGGGGGGAAGAGACGAAACTCCTATGCTTATGCATTGGGTGGCGTCAGCAATGCTTATAAAAGTTGAATATTAACGATGTGTACGAACGAATAATGCAAAAATTTCCAATTATATAGTAATAATCTTAATCATTATTTACTTATTGTAAGATAGTACCATTTATTCTATGATTATGTTTGCGAAATAACGCTTTTGAGAATATTCCGAACGCGACGATCCCCGAAATTTGACGAATGATGCCCCATGACTCAATCAAGAGGCCAGTCATTATCGTCCTCGCAAAGATACTAGTCGCTATATGTAATGAAATAATAAATTAAGGACGTCCGAAATTTGAAACGAATCATGTATAACGTTATTTCTAAATTCCTGATCGAATTTCGTTCTCTCCTTTTACTAAATATAAATCTCTTACTTTATATGTTCATTTTAATTAGTTAGGATTATTAGAAAAATAAATTTCGATAATTTAAGGAGTTTCGGTACAAGTGGCAAAATGTAACCATTTACTTCAAATTTACACAGTATATTCTTTGACATATACTGGATGTGTCGTCCAAATTTTAAATCGATCGTCTACACCATTTTTGTGAAATTAAATATCAAAAAACACTTTTTAACATGGTGAGATGCCTACGGTCATTGGTGAACGACAGTTTTACGAATGGAATACTGAGAAAAAATGTTAAAAACTAATTGAAAAACTGCCAAACCACTAAGTATACTATTGCAATTCCGGTATCCAAAAACTAAATAATTGGTCTGCATGGTTAATTAATTATTCATTTATTCATCAACGAAAACGGTGAGTTTTTCTCCCATCGACCGAACGAACAGGCTTTTTTTATTTGTTTTCGACGAAATATTGCTATGTGAAGTTGGCGCTTTGCTTGAAAACAATAGAATTGTACCGAAATCCCTTAATGTCGCGCGCTCTTTGGTTATGCGCGGTCATTAGGTTGGATTCAGTGAGGCCTGCGACAGCTGTTTTACATATATACTGTCGCGTGTTTTTATAGGTTATGTCGGCGTCAACGAAAAATGATGATAAACTGCAAAAAAAATATTAGTACGTCATTAAAACATCGACAGAAAGAATGATTCGTCTGTGCTCATTGCTACAAGCATCACACCAACGTTGAGAAAAATAAAATGAAATGAAAAAAGTCCTCATTACTTGCATTTGATTGTGACAAAATTCAAATCACCGCGCTGATTCTTTGACTGCTTGTGCTATACCCCTAGCTACGACGTTGCCACATTCCAATAAAAATTTCTCAATTAGCCTCTTTTTCGGAAAGTTGCTGTTTATTTTTGATGATTTCTCGTTAATTAATTCGGTTACCTAACTGTTCTTTTCGGTAACATTTGTTTACATGCTGTACTCGATATGGTACTCGTTTTTTAAGTAATTTTCTTTATTTTTACGGACGACATTCGCCAAAAAGTACGAGGGTAGTGGTCTTACCCCATATAACTAATACAATGGAGTACCGTTTTTCTTGAACTTTAACAAGTAATTTATCTAAAATGAATGCGGTAACCTGCGTTTTCCTTTCGCTAGTATATTCGTGAAATATACTTTAACAAATAGTACAATTTTTACGAAGATCTAACCATCTCGAAATTTTTTAGCAACACCCTTAAGTGAAAAAGTCTGCTTGTGTCACCGTACTTTTATTGCATGATACGGCCGTACGTTTTACCATCAAGCCAGGGATTTGAGCTTTCTCGATAACCGATGCTCGTCGAAAAAACCGTCGAGAAATCAGAGATGCTCGATATTTCTATGATTGATTCATTTTTGGCAGGAATAAGGAAAAGGAGATTGGAAAGGGTGAGAGCTTTATAGGCGCACGGGTGGTGCATCGCTGACGCTGGAGATCGCGCCGACCGCAGCCCTCTAGCAGATTGCTACCATACTAGAAATCCTGCTAGGGGATAATGCTGTCCCGTTAGATTAGAAGATACAAGTAGATATACGGATATCTATTTATATATACATAAGACATATATGCATACATGAATATATATATAGTGACGAACTGACGGTGAGAGTACTGGCTGGCTGCAACTCGATGGCAATAGCACTCCAAGAACTGCTGTTGATATTGCTGCTGGACAATGTCCGTACGTCACCTGCATGAGTTACGAACCGGCTCTCTCGTTTCTTGGCAAACTCTTTTGCTCTCGCTCTCGCTCTTTCTATCTCTCTCTACACTAGATATATATATAAATATTGAAATAGACTTCGGTGCACCAAGAGCATCAACCAGTAGATCTCCCCCACGAATGATCGTTCCTACGACTTTACCTGGATTCATGTGTACTACTTACAATAGACTTAGCTACCATACGATCCGATCAATCAAGATTTACCGAGAGAAAAAGAGAGAGAGAGAGAGAGAGAGAGAGAGAGAGAGAGAGAGAGAGAGAGAGAGAGAGAGAGAGAGAGAGAGAGATTTTTAGACCCTCGTGGATGTTGCCATTGAGCTCGCACCTGCAACCCCGTAGGAATTTTAGGTTACGAAAACCTTGGCTATAGCCTAGATTGACTATCAAGTCTTCGATGAGTTTTCATATTTTTCTTGTAATCCGAAAAAAATTGTGTCGTTTTTGCTAAGGTCAATATATAAATTAGTTACGTGTTGAAATAATATCAACCAAATGGTTTCAGCACCCTCCGAACAGTTCCTACCAATAATTGGTCATTTTTTTCTTTATATTTTTGCATTTTTTTTACATACACGATATTGTAATCATTTTTTTTCTCAAATCGAAGGGTATGCGGGCGCTCCCCACTTTTTCTTCCTCAACCACTTCTACCCGCGGCTCTCCCTAGCCGTTTGTCTCTGGTATGATTCTCCTGACCACAACTTTTCGCGCCTCGGTAGATGTCAGCATCGGAACAGTTATAGTTGTGGTTCGCACATCCTATAGCTGGAGCT
The DNA here is from genome assembly GCA_963989365.1 of Rhimphoctona megacephalus. Lineage (NCBI taxonomy): Eukaryota > Metazoa > Arthropoda > Insecta > Hymenoptera > Ichneumonidae > Rhimphoctona > Rhimphoctona megacephalus. Next base: position 19,001,226 of record OZ022420.1, read on the forward strand.
ACGTCCTAGTCCATTTAGCTTTCATCTGACGGAACTACGGCTAGGGGAATCACATCAAAGACACCTTATCCTGTTTTTTGGTCATCGCTAACCAAGGCACTGGCCTTATCTTTGGACCTACATTTATCGCTAACCAAGGCACTGGCCTTATCTTTGGACCTACATTTTTTTTAAGTGAGTGTCGAACCACCGAGAGCGCAGAAAAATACATAGAAAAATTCCATTGGTGTCGCCGGGAATCGAACCCGGACTCACTGGTCGTGAGCCACGCACGTTACCATTGTGCTTACTGCCTCTCCACCTAATGATTTGAAGTATTATCGACTATTAAGTCAAACATTTATTTATTAATATAATAGCAACAATAATATGTAAATCGGGTAAATAATAACAATGATAAGAAGAATGAACAAAACTCCGAAAAAAATGGAAGGTAACAAAATAGAATTTCTTCCTAGTTCGTAAGCTATAATAAGCGGCATTTATAAACAAATATTCAGCAAATGAGAAGCAATTAATAAAAGGCATCGTTAATACAAATTTTTTAACACTCTTTCCTTAAATGGAGTCCAGTCGATTATACGCTCTGATCTCAATATTGGCATACATCCTCACGGATTTAAATAGATCTATTTTTTGACGACAGGTAATGTTTGTCGGAGAATGAACTTCCCGGATTGTATCACTATCCATGTAAAAGTAATGGAGATAGCTGTGTGTCAAAGAATTAACACCAAACATTTAAAAAATATTTGACAATGTAATATTCATTGTGGGAGAAAAATTCGATGTTCCAAAGTCAATCTGATAATTGAACAGTCTGTCGCGGCCATTGCTCGGTCTCAAACTACTCAGGAATTATTTAGTTTGCTGCCGCAGCAGCGCTGAGCTCAAACTACGTAAGCAGGGTGTCGCGAAAATCGCGTTCAAAAGTCAGGACATAATTATATTTGGGCATACCAAGAGGAAAATTCTTTGTTCATTATCCACCCGATGCACCGATCATGAAATATTTAATTAATTGATGAGACAGGTTATTCAAAGCATCTTCAAAAAGAAGTAGAAGTTGGAGCGTGGAAACTATGCAATGGATGTAACCGAGTTGAGTACGTTTGCCATACTCCAGGTTTTCCTTATCATATAGCAACAGATTGACTTGCAACAAACTGACAAATATCTCTTCAATGATGCTTTGAGAAAAAAATGAGGAAGGACTTTTCTCTTCGAAGTTTTTTTATTTTTTTATAATGAAAACGGTGCGTAACCTAGGAGACATCCTGTAGCATGAAGCCCTGTAGAATCCTATAGTCAAAGTTCTGCAGTAAAAACGTCTTTGTGTTAGTGTATGTGTATGCTGAATCGAGCCGCTCTGGCTGAGTGGGATGAAGGCAAGGGAGAAGGAGGAGGAGGTCGTGGAGCCTGCTGGGGCTTCAACATCCAGCCAGGGAGCGATAAAACGAGAGGCAATGCGCATCGAAACAGCGATGAGAGAGTAAGAGAGCTTGAGCCAGGGATTCTGGATGTATTATAGAAGAGAAAAAGATAGAACCATACCAGTACTGGTTGTTTGAGGGGAATAAGAGAGAATAAAGAAAGAGAAAGAGAGAGCCGGTTTCGAGCATTGCTACCGAACTGAAATATTGTTCGCCGTGGGTGGCTTTATGGCCCTCGCTGATCTAAAGCCCCTTCCGATTCCTTCCCTTGTCAGATACCAACTTATTGATAGTTCCAGTGTTCAAGCGATGGAAATATACTTATCTATGTATGTATATACTTATCACATATGACTATTCATCTATGTGTACACATCACATACAAAGTGAACTCCAAAGTACTGACTTTCTCTCTCTCCATCTGTATAGCTGTGTTCCTGAGGGGATGCGAACAGATAGACACGGAGGCTTCTATCTCTCTTTATATAGGAACATGCTTTATGCTAGCCAACACTCTTCTCGTTCTCGTGGAGAACTCGCGACAGGCTGGTTGCATGTGTTGTTAGCCTCTCGAGTTAAACATGTGGCACAAGCGTAAGCGGTAGGTCCTAGTGGATTTGGATGCTACAAGACACGAATCGTGGACGCGAAATCGTGAAACAAAATTTTAGTTTATAGGTACTTGTGATTCGTGTTTTCATTCTATATATATCTTGTTTGTTTCAAGCAATAATTCCACTTGAAGAAAGTAGCTGCTTTTCGACGGAACAAGAAAATGTTTGGGTCGGTTCAGCAACAATTACAAGGACAGAAAAAGAAGATTCGCTTTTAAATTGGAATAAATATGTTGTCGATGTTCAGACTCGAAGAAACTTGATCGCAATCAAATAAATGTATTTTTCGTTGATAGGCAGTTTAGCCTTTAATCGGGCAAGCTTATCAAAGTACAGGTATAAATAGATGGAGGTAGGTGGGTAATAATGATGAGGAGATTGGGCGAACAGAGTCCTTTGCCAGCATAAACACTGGACCTGATGCCTTTCTCTCTTTTCTTCTCTCTCTCCTTCTATACCCTTCTCTCTGTCCTCGCATCTCTCGTCGTAGGGACCAATATCAAAACGCCCACAAATCCCACGATTAAGGAGAGGCCCGCATTTTCGAGCGTGTAATATTCCTTAATGACGATTAATTGCCATCTCCGCGAAAGAGCCCGCGCTCCGTACGCGGGCCCGCTAGCTAGAGATAAGGATCTCGGGGTATATTAATCGGCACCTGCTGGAAGAGATCGCTTTCGACCCGCCCTCCTCGTCCCATACGATATACTCCCTTATATGTACATATAAATATGGATGTAAGACCTTGGCGAAATATATTCTCCGAGGCTTTTCAAATCTTTCTTCCTTTCCGTTCTTTCTGATGTTCTTTTACGCATGGACTTATATATTTACAATATTCCTGGCAGAAACTTCGTCACCATTATCCACGTATTTTGATAAAATTAATTTCAACTCTTAGTATGGTAATATATTCATGCTGTCTCTTACATATCTTAAGTGGATTTTGTATGGTGAGTGCGTGTGAGTGCATGTATGCAGGTATATGTGCTGTAGTGCAATGGAAATTAATGAATAGCAGAACGGACATGGTTAATGGTGTAGCGTAAATAGATGTAATTAGAAGAGATAATTAATCAAGCCGAATATAACTGATGACTTCGCGATGATATTATATGTAGGGGAGGGCTGGACAAAGTGGAACACTCGGGCAAAGCGAAACACCCCCCTGAAAAAAGTGAAATTTCTTTTCTCAGTGGAAAACTGAAGAATTCGATCATTTCACTCAGGACATGCGTTGGAAAAGTAGTATTCATTGAATCGACTGATATTTCTAACATGAAAATTAAAATATAAGAATTAATAAAAAAATGAATATTTAACGAAAATTTGTATGAACAAAAATTTATTTTGCTGTAAAAAGGAGATGTGAATATCTGACTAGTATAAGAACACTTCTAACAGTGCTGTAAACTTGTTTGAAAATTATTAATTGTTCATTCGACTGATGCAGTTCTTGCTCCTACTCGTATTCTCTTTGGATATTATTGAATAAATAATCTGTTTAAAAGTGAGCTCAATATTGCTCAATATTTAGAGGTGACTCTCTTGACTTTTATTGATATTTTAATTTTTTTTTAAACTCTTTTTTTAACTTTCTTGTTCTCTTTCGTGCATGTTTTTTTAGACATTGATGAAAAAACAAGTTCTGTTAAACAGTAAGCTCTATTTTCAGAGGTGTCTCACTCAATTTTTATTTTTATTTTTTCAATCGCACGATTTTACAAATTTTTATTTTCGGGCATCTACTAGGTTTTTCTTTAGATATTGATCGTGTAAAAATTCGGGCCAAAAATGACCTTAATTCGTTAATTTTCACAGGTATCTGTATCGAATGTGATATGATTATTCGATGCCATTTTTGAGACCGTTTTATTGCCAGCCTCCCATAAAATCTGTCGAAAAATACAAGATTAATTTTTTACATAAAAAAATACACGACATATTCCGTCATCTTTACAATGCCAAAAACAAACACGTCACTTGAGGGACGAGGACTCGAAGGATCTGAAGTAAAAATACCTGAAAAAAATTGAACCATTTGAGGATGGTTATCGCAAAAAAAGCAAAAACGAAAAAAAATTTCCATGATTTTTAACAATGATTTAAAAATAGAGTTGCAAAAAGCCCGGACTTTTTACATTGGTTTGTTTATAAAAAAAATTGATGGACAAAAATCGATTATTTGGCACAGCGCTATAGCGCGACTAATGACAGGGAGAATGTGAAAAAAAAATCAATTATTGCGAAAAATTTGATGGGAAGGTACCCTCGAATGAAATTATTACGAGTAAATAAATACATTTAAAAAAAAGTGAAAATAGGCATCTCTAAAATCTTAAGAATTAAGCTAATTTGTTAACGGGACTTTTATATCAGCAATACTGGAAGAAAACAGGTTTGGTCGCACGAAAATTATTTATAATTATTTTTCAATAGAATTTGTCCTTCAGAATTGGAAATAGAATATTGTAAATTTTACAAACGATTACATTTAATATTGCCGGGACTCCGATACCCGGTTACCCGGTTGGGCCTTCTTTTCTCGTAACGTCTCCCCCCGGCCCAAACATATACACGCACTCACTCGCACGTTCGATGCTATACTTCATACGATTGCATATACTTTCGCTTCTCGCGATTCCTCCCTATGAGTATAATAACAATAATCGTAAACTAATGATTTTTACCCCTCGAAACACGAAATAGTTCTGCCTAAGGCCACGATTCGTTATTTATTTTCTCTGTTCATATTGCCAATGTAGCCGTGTGCTCTTTCATCGTGAAAGCACGCGGTGAATGACATTTTTTTTATTCCCGCAATATGGCGAAAAGTGAAGCCACCGCCACGATTGAAACTATCAAACTTTTATGCGAGACGAACGGTTATAATTGACATCCAAAAACCTTTTCCTTGATTTCAAGGAAGAGAAAATGAGACGGATATTAATACAAAGGAGCTCACTAACCGATTCAGAAAGCGAGAAAGAAGCAAACTTTTGAGAAAAAGGAGCGAACATTTTACCAAATTTTTCCCGTCACACGTCCCTCGTACTTGGTACCCAGCGAAATTCTAATGAGATCGGAAGGGTCTCGCGAAACCACGAAACTCCCTTTTATTACCAGTCTATTGATTCGAATATTTTCGAATATGAAATATTGACATATAAGATAATTTGTATATGGGATTATTTAACTACGATGTTATAAATATTCTGTAATTTTTGCAAATTTTCATTAACGGCTTCTCTCCTTGTCCAACGAAACCGAGTTCACTCTAGGGTGTTGGTCGTTTGCCTCCGGTTCTCTGGCCTCTAAGAGGCCAGAGAACCGGACTGCCACGACCAATCCACCAATTGTCGAATATTCCTTTCAAGTGATTCCTCGGAGTACGTGCAAAATGTGGCGGTAGACCATCTTGCTAGAACCACATCCTCCGCCTGGTTTACGAATGGACTTCTTTCAGAAGTCGATTTACGGCCGCGTTGCTATGGAATGGCCTCATCGCTAAAAAGGGCACAGTAAAAAAAAACAAACAGGTTGATCTCGAATACGTCGGAGCTCCCACTGACAAAACATAACCTGATTTATTATAGTCTGCTCAGATACGTCCTAGACGAGTATGATGTGATATCGGTGGTACCGAGGAGTCTGCCGAATTCGTGAGGTAGTCGATCAGAACACCCTGAGCTCACATTTGATCTGATGAAGGCTGATCTATGGAATATTGTACTACCTACAGAGCAATGGTATGAGCATCGATTTCATGGAAATTAACGAATTCCCAGCGCAGTCTTTGGCGAATCCATTGGCCACGTTGAGCTCTTTGATCGATAGCCGAAATGGTGACAGTATAGGGATGCTACTAATCTGAGTAATTTAAGCGATAGTTGATTGCCGCTCGTCTGCATGTGATTCCATCAATATGCTTCGAGTGTCGAGAGAATATCGTCAATTTCATCGGGATCGTAATCGGGCATCATCCAGATAGATAAGGGTTTACTCTGCAAGAGACCGTTCCGAACAGTCGAATTGAACTCTTTATGAATCGATACGACTGGATCGCAAAAATTTCGGAGAAACGTGATTTTATCCATATATACGAGATACCAAATAGTATGTGCTCAGGTGTGTGGATTGTATGTCGCCTGCCAGCATGGGTCTGGCGGCTCACCAATAATGAACGAGTGGGGAGCGTACAAAGCATCGCACAGAGTTGATGCCAAGAATACGGAAATAGCATGTGATATTTCTAAAAACTTCAAAGTCCCATAACTGCCACAACTGTCTTGATTTTCGAGCCCGATAATTTTTTTCCTTGGATTTGTCTCAAAATCAGCTAAGTAATTTTCTAAGGAATTAAAACCAGGCCTTTCCATTTAAAAAATGTCAAGTCATTGCGGTATTTCGTAGACGTTTCAATAAAAAAAATGTTTTGTATTATAACAGAATGTTCCCCTCAAAACCATACAACTTTTAGGGAGCACTTTTTTGTACCTTAAGTTTTCGATTTATTTTATTGCTTTTTTTTAAATGGGACACCCTGTGTGTGTGTGTGTGTGTGTGTGTGTGCGCGCGCGCGTGTGCGCGTGCGTGCGTCTGCGTGTGCGTGCGTGCTTGTGCGTGTGCGTGTGCGTGTGCGTGTGTGTATGCGTGTGCGTGTGCGTGTGCGAGTGCGAGTGCGAGTGCGTGCGTGCGTGCGTGCGTGCGCGTGCGTGCGTGCGTGCGTGCGTGTGCGTGTGCGTGCGTGCGTGTGCGTGTGCGTGTGCGTGTGCGTGTGCGTGTGTGTATGCGTGTGCGTGTGCGTGTGCGAGTGCGAGTGCGAGTGCGCGCGCGCGTGCGTGCGTGCGCGCGTGCGTGCGTGCACGCGTGCGTGCGTGCGCGCGTGCGTGCGTGCGCGCGTGCGTGCGCGCGTGCGTGCGTGCGCGCGTGCGTGTGTGCGTGCGTGCGTGCGTGCGTACGTGCGTGTGTGTGTGTGTGTGTGTGTGTGTGTGTGTGTGTGTGTGTGTGTGTGTGTGTGTGTGTGTGTGTGTGTGTGTGTGTGTGTGTGTGTGTGTGTGTGTGTAAATGCTATTGAATACCCTGAAAACTTGTATCGTATAGGCTATAAACTGAGTAAGACTTCTCTGGGCCCGTGAGTACTCCGTACCGCAATACATTTATATATATACTTGTATGTAAGTACGTATATAGTATAAGAAAAGCATCAGAAAAAGCCCAGTAATTTTTCTCGGGCTACCGGTTACGGGACGATGAGTCACGTTGAGATACACGAAATCGTAATTGGTATCCAGACGGGGGTACGTTCGGTGCTAGTGCACACGATGATAAATGACGAATTATGCAAGTGAGAAAGAACGGGAGAAAAAGAGAGAAATAAGAGAACGATGCGAGTACTCGCAAATGTTCGGGCGAGGACGCGAAAAAGGATCTAGGCAAAAAACCAGCAGGGGCAGAAAGATCTTGAAGAGATCTCGCGAGGTAGGAGCATGCGCGCGCCATACTGGACGTGCAGCAATCATAAGATTTTTGCTATGGCGATATATTTCGCGGCTCTTGCCGAGCGGCGCGTCTGCGTTATTTACGATCGACCATTATGCGATGGCACGATGGAATTTCTTAAATAATTTATCGCTCACGCCGCCCTTTTGTTCATTTATATATATGTATATATGTTATATGTATCGAAGCTTTCTGAATATATACATATGTTGTATGAACACATATGTATGTACACAAATATGTTAGTTTGTATTCATATTTGAATGTATATGTTATTACAAGAGCGAATCAGAAAACGAGAGTGTAGAGAATATGATAGAGTATCGACTCATTAATCGGACGATTAATCGATTCCTCTCATCGAAAAGCCACGATGCATCCTCTTGCAGAACCAACAATATACCCTTTACGGAATATATACACATATACACACAACAGTAACTATGAACCAGGTGCGTGAAAAGGGGTGGATACGCGGGACTGCCTTGTTGAAAAGTACAGAGATTATCCTCCAGCGAATTATTCGAATGCGAGATCATTGTCTTCCTTAGTTCATTACAAAAAGCTCGTTGAAATATCTTCCTTCATGGCAAAAGAATGATCGTATAAACGTTTGAAATATCGTCGATGTATTAAAACTTTGTACGTAGCCTTATACGTGCCTGGTTAATTATAACATTTTCAATTAAAGAGGGAACAGAGCAGGCGTTCTTGTTGTGGGCGTGAAACTACGGCTCAGGGTCGTTAGTGCTATGCCCATTCATCGATGTATCATCTCTTGTAAATACGTGTGAATACGCAACTTGATGTCGCATATCCCATACTAAAAGTCGACATCTTCGTGGTGTTAAATATTCATTCATTTTTTTCGTATTCATGTTTGAGGAGCATACGTTGAATTGGGGAGTAGTCTTTGTTCTGACAAATTTGGGTCCATGACAAAACGCCAAGTGACTAAATGCAGGCGACTATATGCCGAGCGACAAAATGCCGATGCGACTGTGCGTCGATGATAAAACGCCGATGCGACTATACGCCGATGCGACAAAATACAAATAGTAGTAATGTCCAGTGGAAATATTAGTTTCCAGGTTTCCAGATCATTATTTAAGGAATAACGCTCCTAGGTTTGCATATTACAGCGTACATCATCACTACACCATAAACCATCATATCATACCATGCATCATCACACAGCATACACCATCATATCACACCATAATACCCAAACACAACAGACATACACTCAGCAAACGATACAGCAATACCTACTTTTTCAATAACAGCCAACAAACATAAATAATTGGCTTGAAAGTAATTTAAGTAACATCGTGCACGTCACGATCCGAGGATCATTTAACACTAAAATTGGACACAAATGCCTGGCAATCGTGTGATAAAATCACACGATATTATATAATTATAAATCATAATAATATGATAATTTTCTCATACGATTTATTAACATTTTTCAGATCATAATAATGATATGATAATAATATGACAGAATAGCAGATCACAACAATTATTCTTATTCTATAATTGTAGACCATAGCAGTGATTCTCTTACATGATTAATTCACTTTTTTTATTTTGTCGCATCGGCGTATAGTCTCATCGGCGTTTTGCGATCGGTGTATAGTTGCCGGCATTTAGTCACTCGGCGTTTTGTCATCGGCATTTTGTCGTGTCACTGGCAAATTTGATCGGAATAGTTCAAAACTTAGAGCCTTAATCCACAGTTTGAAGTTGAACAACCGAAGAAGTATGTTCACATTAATTCGATTTTGAAAAAATCTTTCTCCTTCAAAAGATCGAACGAGTAGTTGATAAGGCGACTAGAAACTGGTAGAAACTATGTGGAAAGACAGGTTCAACTACACAGATAAGCAGTACAATATCTCAACGCCCTGTATCGCGAAAAAAGGGTATAATCAATAGAAAGTTCTTTTCCACTTGCTCAAAGCCAATAGTTTGACAGTAACATCAGAGTTCCTCGGGACTTAATGCGTAACGGGTTTCTTCATCGCCTTTATAACGTTGCGTGTGAAAACACGTGTTACTTTACCTGGTCCATACTTAGCCGGCCACGGACCCGGTCCAGTTATCACTAAACGTTTTACGACTCCGTGTAGTCGTTTGCTGCTGCTCGTGGTAGTCCAACGTTGCATGTATATATCTCACAGCTGGACTCACATTTGGATTATATTATCCGTCTGGGAGCTTCGAACGCCAACACAGAATGAAATCTTTCAGATCACCCGATAGAATGCTGCTGTATTCCACCCCTTTCCCTCCCTCTTGTAATCTAAGTTATAATACTCTCTCCAGCCTCATTTCGATGACAATAAGGAACTGCTCGCTGACAGCCCGTTCAAAAGTTGTTACGAATAATCTGCGATCTACCTACGTAACGACTGACATCTAGGACTTTACGGCTAGAGAGGACAAAAATCAGGGTTATATATCGGGGTAAGGTGTTGTTTATTATATTGTTACATTTGCTGTCACGTAACGTCTGAAAGAGTTGCTATAAAAAATGTCTGGCCACTTGCTGCTTGTTCACGCGTGGAACGGTCAGGTAACGACATTTGCACTTTGATGTCCCTTTAGTGAGGTTAGAGATATCTGTCACCTGAATATTATCCCCTGCATCTACCAGTTTTATAGTTTTTAGTATATAATTTCTAAAAGATCCAGTCTACTATTTTTGTCGGCCAATGTTGAAACTCTGACTCATCCATCTTATGTTTATAACGTCGTATAAACGAGCGCCAATGGCCAACATTACGTAATTCTCAGCACAAGTCTGTATCCTCCGGACCAAATGTGTTCCAAGAAGAGTGTATTTCTGTGTAAGCATTCAGAACCCTATGGCGATTGATTGATTCGGGATTCAAGCTATTGCAAAAGTTGGAATAACGTTCGATCGAGCGACCGTTCACGTGCCACTTTCTCAACACCACAATTTATCGAATCCCCTTGTGAACGAAGTAGGCAGAACGTGCGGCTCGAGCGTCCTGGTATAGAACCATTTACGGTGTGTACTTTTCGTTCTCGTTCGAAACGTTTTACCTGCCCTGAGTGATCGAAACGAAATGTGAAATACGCGAGATTCGCACCTTGGTCAATTACTCTCTTCTAAATGATTAGGTGATGAGAAATGCAGTCAAGTAAGATTGATGATACAAATGGGATAAATAGACTTGAAACATTTTTCGTTTTCCTTCTAACCGTCGAGTCGGAGTATGGCGTTTGGCATCAAGGGAAATTTAAGTGCATTTTAAGTTCAAGGTAACACATCAGGGACTTTGTATAGATAGACATTGCAAAATTAGGCGCAGCCCAGGCAGAAATTTGCTCGGAAAAACAATGCTCGTGTATATTCTCCGGTTTCGATTATCTAGGTAAGTAGCTGATGGCTGATTTTGATAGGGAGTCGAAAATGCTAGCAGCAATGTAGCTTCAAGCGAATAACTCCTAAGTATAAAATATCGGGAGAACGTCACATGCAGGACTAAATAAGTATCGGTAAGTCTCTGATAAGAATAACATAACGTCCGAGGGCTTGATGAAAGATGAGTATGTCGCTGGTAGTCTCAACTCAGACATTGATTAAAAAAGTTAATTTCATTTGCCTTCGTAGTTTCAATTGAAGTTAAAGAATATCTGATTGAAATTCAGGCACGTAGCATGGAGTTTTCTGATTGAGGCAATTGTATGGAGAAAAAAATGGTACTCCTTGGTGTACTGGCAATTAATGTGGTGATTAAATGCACTTCCATAAAGTGGCGCCCACGGGTACATATTAACTCCTCCACAAAGAAAGACAGAAAAAGAAAGAGAGAGAGAGAGAGAGAGAGAGAGAGAGAGAGAGAGAGAGAGAGAGAGAGAGAGAGAGAGAGCAATTCTAAATATCACGATTCCGAGCCAAGGAATCTTCGATTCCCCGTGTGATTATTTTCAATCTTCTGAGGTATACGCATCTCTGATAGGATAGAGTCGAGAAATCGGAATCCTTATTCCCGTCGACCTGTTAAACGATTCAATGCAAAATCCGTGGCTAGGAGGTCGTTTTGTAGCGCCAGATATCGCGCACCGCAATGTACTTTAAGTGGTAATCTTATAATAGTCCAACTTCTCTCTTTTTCTCTCTTTCTCTGCCATTTCCCATGTTTATAAGAGTTAACCGTATTACTGGTACGCCAACCTGTGTGTAAAAGCGCGCACCTCTCGACGCCCCGCTGGGTCATGCCTACTAGTTTGCTTTGCCTCTGAGGTTATGCGCTTCGTGGCTAATTTGCTGACGCAACTTATGATTACGACCGATTCCACAAGCAGTTTCACTCATTGCTGTGTACACACCGTCTTACCATTCTATTCGCTGATACGGCAGCTGGTTTTCCCTTCTCAAGCCAATTTGCAGTTTTATCGAAATTAAAAAATAAATTAATCCCACGACGAAAAAAGAGCAACTACTATATAAATTCAAGTGAACAATAGAATAGGTTTTGGGTCATTTTTGTCCAACGCATTTTTCGTTCAATTAATATTTTAGAAAATATCGTAAAAATTCACGCAGTTAGTGTGGTCTATATATTATACTAAAACATTACACCCAGTCATTTTCAAAATAATTCGCTTAAATAAATGTTCAAGTATATTTACACACACGATCCATGTGGCCATTTAAATTAGGCCTGGACAAAGATGACCCCATTGACCAGGTAAGGCTTAATCGAATTTTATAAAACAAATAATGTTTAATTGTATGCTTGAAGATGACAATCTACCTAGTCGCGGCAAATCTCTTCTTATCATCCGGTACTCGCGTAGCTAAATATTGAGTTCAGTACGTTAATGCCAGCGTCTTCAAGCTAATATCCTGAAATCTCTGCAAGACACGCAAGAAAAATGCATCACTTTTTTTCTGTTCTCAGTTCTACAGAGAGTTGCACGCGTGACGCGAGCTGTATCTCCGGTCACAGGTATCAGCATAATGTACTCTTCTGTCGCCATCTTCTTGGGGTTCTCTTCCTTGTCCAAGCTCATGCACACCCGCATGTCAGGTTATGTAGAGGAACGAAGGGATCTATTATAGGTATAGGAAGTTGTTACGTCATCGAGTCGTAGGTCATCTCCATTATATCGGAATTTTGCAGCGGTTAAAAGGCAAGGAGGCTATATATAGATGACTATAGAGCATGCACAGCGTATTAGTAACGACACACACACATAAACGCGCGCGCACACATACACACACACAAACACACACAGATATATATATATATATATATATATACAGATATGCTATGGTCTTGGGAGTATGGAGAGTTCATTGCAAGGACGAGAATGCCTATGTGACGATGATGGGACGTCGTATAGAACGGCCGAGCACTTACTGCATCATACAATGGTTATTAACCTCGGTCGTGCAATGCGTCACCCCCTTTACCTTCTTTAAGATTAAATTTATATATACATATATATACATGTAAATAAATATATAAATACATCTTGGACGATGAGAAGAGAGCGTTATTAATAAGCGACGATTATTATAGGCATCATGACCAGCGCCTCTCCTTGATTGTCGATCCATTCGTTGTCCTCTTGTCCTCTCGGTCGTCATCCGCGCGCAATGACGTCCGGCCACTTTGGTATCTGCGAATAATTTTTTCCTCTACTCCTATCTACATCTTTTTATATTTGGCGAATCTTTCACAATATTGATGATAATCGATCGCTTTGATGAGGTAGAATACGAGGTGAAGCAATGTATTGCTTTGGACGTCCTGGATCCACTGACGGATTGAATGAACAAACCTCAGCTGATTCATGATTAGAAGCCAAGATAGACATGATGATGATTTCTGTACAACAGGGTACCAAAAATATAAACACACTTTCACCTTGTACACCTTTTCGGACAACCTTTTTTGGCGTTCCTTACTGCAGTTTCGGGGCAGGAAAAGAACTCCTCTCTCTTCCTTCGTTGCCATCGTTTCGCAGATGTCTTGTCTGATACAAGTTGGCCTCGGCATACAAATATCTTCTTTCTTTCTTCCTCTTAAGTCTCAACAAAACTTCTTGCCCGTGAAACGTTCTTGTTTCCGATCTGATAAGCTTCCGTGACAGACTTTATGCATTCAACGTGTGTCACCGACTGTGGAAGGATACGAGATTCTGCGGTTTTTCTCTGCTGTATACGAGCAGTTGGTGCAAATCTGGGTGTGCCAGTAAATTTGGACGGGTTGCGTACTGTGTAAAAAAACTGTACCGTAACTCTTGTGCTGGTAGCCAACTTATGAGCATTCAGTTGGCATCTGTATATGTCCGGTTTAAATCAACTTAGGTTCTACCGACTTCCGCCAAAGACTGGCCAGTGTAGATGTTTTTTCGAGGTCCAATTTTCCAGCTCTTTTTTTAAACTCGCATATCAATTTTTCTAATTACTTTATAACACAGCTCTCGTTTATTTTCCACGGCTAACAATCATAAGAATATATGATTTCTCAGCCTTGCAGGAGCGAGGATTTTCTACTGATAGTTTGAGATTCAGCCAGCGGTGGCATGTTTGATATATACGAGTAGAAGGAAAGGAAAAGCGAATCCAATAAATAACAGAATACCAGTGAATCTTCAATAGGGGAACACTGTGTAAGCCTCTTGGTTTGCCCATTTTTCTACTGAATGGCGAACCTTTCATTGGCGCGAGTCGCTGCTCGGGGTAATCGTGAATCCTTTTCCTCGCGCATAATACTTAAGCTGGGTGTGTGCGTCTGCAACGCCTCGGGTCTGTCGAGGGATGTGGGCTGTTACCTCCCCATCTGCTTTTCTCGCAATATACGCGATTTATCAGAACGTATATGGTATATATAGCGAAAGATTAGGGTGCAAGTAAGAGAAATGAAGAGACCACGAGGCTCACGTAGGTCCACAACAGCATAACCGAAGGGATGCTGCATTAACAACGCTATTTATCAAACCTTCTTTCATCCAATGTAACCACATAGCAATTAAACTGTCTACCGACTGGCTTATCGTATTTTAAAGTTTATGGCATTGACACGCCCATACAAAATTCGCTATGCTTGCACCCAAGAACGTCCTTCGATCACTCGAACTTTACTGTATAATATAATTTATAGTGAAACGTGAAACTTTCACTCTGCTTAACTTGTAATAAATCGCAAATTTTACAAGAAAAAGTGTATCTCGTGGTGGAACTCGTTCGACTGAAAAATCGTTTGCAAAAAAGTAAAAGTGAGAAAAGACTAAAATAGCTTGAAAATTATCGACAGTAATAGGTGCAGGTCGGTGTGTGGCTTCGGTGATATCCCAAGTTAACCCTAGGTTTCTACTAGGGGATAATTTGATTCAAGCTAAAATCGACTTTTGGCTGGTCTATTTTTCGGTGATTTTTAGGGATTTCTGGTAGGGGGCCAATGTAAATTGAACCCCTCTTGGTATTAGTATACCAAATGGCAACTTTGTAAAATCTCTAGTTTCAAAGTTACAGGCTTTTGAAATTCGATTTTGGGTCAATTTGTCTCGATGTCAGAACGACGTCAGAAATATACATATTACTTTTCTTTTTTTAAACATAAATACATCTTGTGCGTTTAAAAATCGCGCATTTGAAAGATTATGTATAGCGTGACTATTCTGGCAATATTGTGTGTCGAAGAACACGCGTTCGTTTGATAATTGGTTCACATAAGTACCAATTCTGTTGAAGATAAAAAAGGATTTTTCTCTGACGATGAAGGAGACAGTCAAGGAAAGAGAGTTCACATCCGTGATTTTTTATTTTTATTCATCTACTCGGATGGCTTGACTTTATTGTCACATTGCCCCAAAAGGAAAAAAATCGTTATATTAGTTTTATCGAGGCAAAAGGACAACAGCATTCGTGATCCCAGAAATCCCATGATAATTGAGTCTTACAACAAAACCAAAGGAGGTACGGAAACATTTGATCAAATGTGTTGGGAGTACTCAACGGTGTGTGCCACGAATCGGTGGCCACTCCCATTTTTCTATGGGATGCTTGATCAAGCGGGAATCAACAGTTTCATCTTCCAACGTCACTTGACTGCCGATGTGACATACAACAGATACAGCTTCCTAATGGAACTGTCGAAATATTGGGTCACGCCGTTCGTAACGATGAGGCTAAGTTTGAGCATTCTACACTGAAAAAAAATTAAAGACTACGCAATGAGGTTGGACGAATTTCGTTGCGCCAATAGATATATTATGTTTCGTTAATCACCCGGTGGTTGATCCATTGAAAGTCATGTCGTTGAGCCTATTAGGCCTTGATTTTACCGCTAAATTTTAGTTTATTTGATTTGAGTGTATTTCATATGATACAACCGCAATAAATGCTTACATTGAAAAAAAATAAAACTTGAGACACAGATTCGATTGAATTTGAAATAATCACACGAAGATTAACTTGTATACGGTTTGTTCGTGACTTGGTAAAATAATAGCATCCAATAAACTTCTCTGCGAGAATTGAATTCAATGATACCATAGATCAACGGAATATAATTTGTGATTAAGCTAATTACCCAGTAGTAATTTGGATGACATTTTTTGTTACTATTCAAACAAATAAACCTTTTGCTAAAGTTACTAAAATTTCGTTGCGAAAACAATAAGTTTTGTTTAACATGAATTATATATATTGTAACCGGACAACCTTATTCCCTGACTGGAATTCTGGTGTGGCAGAAATCGACTAGAGGACCACGGGCGGAGCGCTCTCGCGTAAGCGTCGCACCACTCGTGTGCCCATAAGGCTCCGACGTTGAATCGTTAAATATCGATCACTCCGATCGATAGTCATCGAGGAAACCCGAATTCTTGTTTTACGAGGTAAAAAGATCTAAGGCTTTATCGTACAATTAAAGTACGCTGATATAAAAAGGTTTTGCTACTTAATTATGTTAGGATAGGTGCTCTTACTAGAATAAAAAATCGATTAATCGTATTTCCTATTGAAACTCGCAAAATATAAAATAAAAAATATCAATTAAAAAATATTCCAAAAAATATGTATATAAAAAAAAATTTCAAATATTTCTTACAGTTATTTCAAAAACATAATTGTTTCGGCACAATCACTATACGTTTTAATTACATAATGCAATTCATTCAATCCAAACATGATTGATACAATTGACTGAAATACTTTTCCGCATTTCCCGAGCAATGCGATGATACTATTTCAAATATTTATTGAATTTTATTCAAAAAATTTTTTGTGCGTCAACTACGCCATTGGTTTCGTCGTATCCAACCTCAGGGCGTAGTTGAGCCAACTACGCCTCCGTTCTCAACACTATGCCTTTTTTCAGTGTATCAATGCCGTTGGGTGTATAAATGGGAGCCGTCATCGGCGTCGATCTCGGTTATACCGTAGATCCGATCGACTATAAGATCGACAAACATGCACGTTGCTTGTATTGTCAGGTGGGAAACAACGGAAAGTGCCAAAACATTTGCCTCCACTGAAAGCTACCACGATGGCATCGTTCGCTGTTGTGTCTTGAATAAGCACCGCGAACATTATTTTTAAATGTTCAACGAATAAATCAAACCAACACCTTCTCTAGGAAATATTTGTTTTGCTTTTTATACGACACCTGCTTCGGCTTTGTAATACGAAGTTCTAAAAATACCACAACTTGACTTTTTGCAGTTTTGTACAAAAAATGTTCAAATTATTTTGCTATACTCTTTTTCTTATAGTTTCATTCCATTGGATCAATTTGTCTCGATGTAGGAACAACGTGGTACGAATAAATACAGTAGAAATTTAAGTAAAATACTTAAGCAGCCTTGTGTGAGGCCACTGCTTGGTTAGGCGACAGCTTACCATACACTGGCCATCCGCTTAGCCATTCATAGCTGAGCAGAATCCAGAGTTTCTGATGGTAACTGAAACTGAACCCAGTAAAAATATAACCGCCTATATCGGCCGAGTTTTCCACAGTTTCCGTTGCAAATACAATAAAGTAGTGCATTGGGAATTTGTGGCTATGAACAATGCTCTGAAGAGGTCTCACAGGAACATAAAAGTTAATGAAGTGGGTGAAAGTGGGGATAAAGTAATAAGATGGGCTTGTAAAAACCCGCAAGGGTATGCACAGGAACATAAAAAAGAAAAAAAATAGTGTCAACATTTTTGAAACAAGAGCAATGCCGGGTAAATATATGAAGTGTCAAAAACATAAAGTAGTCACAAAACTACGGTAACTGAAAAGTTCAATTAGCTAACCACTTTTTACTGCAGAACTTTTGTTTGCAGAATTCAGACTTTCTCCTTTGTTTGTTTATAACACATGTTATTATGTCAATTATCAAAAATACACTAAAATTTACAGCGAACAACGGAACCAATTTTTTCCTTAATCAAATTTAATCTTCTATCATGATTTTGAATTTAATACCAAAATATACAATATTTTCCATTAAAAAAAACAGAGTTATACGCAATTTTTTCACATTCAAGCTAATGAAAAAACAAAAACTTTAATGAAAAAAAAATTCAATTTTCTTAAAAGACTCACTTTTAATGTATGTCCCCAGCAAACACAGCTGAGGTCAATTTCAAAAATATTACGTAACGAAAAATATAACAGATATGTCATGTAATTGTTATCACAGAGTCATAAGTTTTTCGTTTCCAACATAAATGTGATGAAGTTCATACGTCCCATTGATATGTTTTAGCTACATCACAAAAGATGTAAGCTTTATGTAGACAAGCAGTCCTCAATGTTACCTCCATCTTTGTGGTGAAAATAACACAGAAAATCATGAACAACACAAATATATAACATTGATACGTAAAAATTTCATCACGGGGGTACCAGATATTTACATACCATGATGCATATAAAATTGTTACAAGTCGGCGTGGTAACAGCTACAGAACATTTTGATATCACCATCTGGTATAATAGATATCGTAGCAAATACATAGTATTTGTTACATAACTGTTACAAGATATTAATACGTAAAAATCTCGTCACATGAGTACGAGATATTTATATATGTTAAAACTCGTAAAATTATTACGAGACAACCCGGTAAAAATTACAGAATAGCGGTGATATCCCTATCTAATAGAGGATATAAGACGTCGTAATTATGTAGAATTTGTTACATGAATGTTAACAAAAAATTCCTATTAACGAACCATTTTTATAGGTTACTTGTCATTCACACATAAGCTAAAAATGCAGAAAAATATATCTTTTTTGATAGATTCTACGTATATAATACGTTTTCAGTCCTACTGTATAGTGAGATTACCAATGTCCTATTACTGAGCTGGCTCGTAATAATTCTTTTTACATATTTTGGTCATACATAATTAACTCGTGTACGTGTAATGAAATTTTTAAGTTATGTGAAGCATCTAATATTGATATAACATGTGACCGATGTAGGGTAAAGTTTAAGGAATAAATGAAATTCAGTCTTCCTTCAATAAAGTTCAGTCTATATCTTTATCGTGATATAGTGATACTGGAGTTTTTCATATTGATAAGTTTTTAAAAGAAAATAAATAAAAATAAAAAATTTAGTTAAGTTATAAAAGTATCCGTTCATCCATGTGTTGTTAATGGATTCATGAATCCATATATTGTCAAAATAATATGTATATTGGAATTCGCAGTGGTATTCTCATTGGATAACTCAGAATTGTCAAGGAGACAATAGCATAATAGGTAGCGTGCGTGTCGTTAAGTCTGGAATAATCAGAAGATAGGTAGGTAGGTCGGTTCAAATTCCCGTGTGAGCAGAAAACTTTTTCCGCAAGTTAATGTTAGCAATAGTAAAAATAAGAGAATATAACGACCTAAAAAGAAAAACGGGAAGATAAATTATTATAAATATTTTTGTGCTTTTTATGGATACGGCGAAACAAAAGGGTCTCCTGATGAAATTGTTATTTTCATATATAATTGGTTATGAAAAATACGGAATTATGTTTCCAGCGCATGGGTATGTAAAATACATGTAATAGTGAAATAACATTGACTTCATTGTTACAAATATTATACATAAGTGTTACATGTTTCGTAGCAGTTATATCTTTGAGCTGAGTATATTACATGATTGTTGCTTGTAGTTTTTGCATAACTGTGATTTGTTAAAAGGATGACAAATTTGAGAACAAGCTCTCTTCATTCACAGAGCTAGTCATATCAATGTCATGACCAATATAACAGCTATTACATAAAATTTGCGTAAATGTTTTCAAACTGTTTGCTAAGTATTTATTCACCATACTTTATTTGTGCATGGTATTTCCATTTCATGTATGTATTAAATGAATCAACATAATATATAATATTACAAAATAAATGAACAGTTATGAAAATATTACAAGGATACCCTTCGACCGATACGAATTGGAAGTCAATTAATCTCTTAACAGGTAATAACAAATCATTTGTACAAATCACGCCAATTAACCCTGACTTTAATTAAAATTGTAAGAGTTTTAAATGTTGAGTAACCATGAGAAACAATATAGCGATAGCTTGATTCGTTTGTGTTTAATATTCCCATTCCCAAGCGAGATTGTACTGATAAAAATAGTGAAAAAATGATGTTTATAGATAATCACGATTCTGAACATAACTTTATTACAAGTATCTTGCTAATCCCTTTATACTGAGAACTGGTTCTCTCGTCTCGGTGACTCACCAATTATCGAGTTTATTCGGTGAAAAAGACAACTCCATGAACTTCCTACTTCACGATCATCTTGAGCCCATGGCAATTAGTTGCCGGTTGGCTAAAGCGACGGAAACAAGGGTAAAAGTCTACTGGAAACTGAGATATAAATTATAGCGAGTAAGAGAGAGAGAGAGAGAGAGAGAGAGAGAGAGAGAGAGAGAGAGAGAGAGAGGGAGAGGGAGAGGGAGAGGAAGTGGGAGAGGGAGAGGGAGAGGGAGAGGGAGAGGGAGAGGGAGAGGGAGAGGGCGAGGGCGAGGGCGAGGGAGAGGGAGAGGGAGAGGGAGAGGGAGAGGGAGAGGGAGAGGGAGAGAGAGAGAGAGAGAGAGAGAGAGAGAGAGAGAGAGAGAGGGGGGGGGGAGGGAGGGAGGGAGGGGGAGGGAGGGAGAGAGAGAAACAAAAAGAAATAGAGAAGAATCCAATACGCCTCCTCTTTGTACAGGTTTCAACGAATGAATCGATTTTTTTGTATTGCACAATTCTCTCCCTCCTGCTTCTCTTCGAAAGAGAGGGAATATTCCCGCGATACTTTGCTGGGTAATCGACAGCGCGAGAATATTTCCAGTTCAGCTTATCGGTGCTTGTTACACCGTACGTCGCAACTAATCAAGCTTCGTTGAAAATGTACAATATGCAAAGTAATGCTGAGTGTACAGGATCCAATGTATAGCGTTACAGGTAGAATCTTCAACATTGTAATGTGCGTAATGGATAAAAGGTATGCTGCACTTGGGTTAAAATTAGAATAGGTCTTATCAGTGTATTATAAAAAAATGTTCGTGAGAAATGTGCTATACAATCAAAACGAGATACCGAGAAAGAAACTATTTTTTCCGAGGTCATTGAGGGTTTTGCCATTTTTATGTCACCACTTCTTCTTTAACCACGATAGGAGGTAAAATTAACGAAACATCTATCGCAGTTTCAATTTGGATTCGTAATGTACTTGGTGATGCTCCTTCTTTTGCGATATGACATCACAAACGAAGTGATGGAAAAGAAAAAAGACCGAGTGTTATACGATGTGGAACAGCCAGCTAAAGAGGGATCGTAACTTTGATTCACTAAAATCGAATGGCTTCTCGTTTTCTGGACTTTCCGAATGCGATTTGCAGTCGATTAGTGTGGGTTTCGAAATGCGATTTGAAAAGAATGTTAACGAATCACGAAATCTTCCTCGGTACCGAAGACCCGTACCACGAGCGCACGTATGGACTGTTGTTTTCATTGTGATGATTACAACTAGAAGATTCTTTCGTAGCAGTGTGTTGCAGGTCTCATTGTTTTGATGTAGGAAATGAAGGTTGAAGACGAGGATTCAACTGCATCTATAAAGAAGTCTGAAGAATCTCGAAGTCAATGAAATGGTTATTAAACTTTCGACTTTTATTTACACGTGTTTTTTTTAAGGGTATGGATTAGTCAATCATCCCCTTCAAACTTTCGAAAATTTTTCCACACTATTCGACCGACTGGAATAACAAAAGTCTTAGCACTCGCAGAAAAATGGTAAAAATGGGTTAAGACTTTTTTTTAACTCGATCGAACGAACGATGTGAAAAAATTTCCACTTCGAAATTTGCAGGTATTTCTCTCGCACTCATGGTGGCTCAGCCAGTTGCCACATTGTCTTGAATCCATGATTCAGGCTATACACTGAGAAAAAAAGATTTGTTGTGTGAACAAAAATAAGCTGCAGTAAGCGTATATTTGTTTGAGCCAGCAAATTAAGTGGTTGGAACAAACAAATCAACGTGTTGAACGATTTCAACAAAATTTGTATTCAAACAACAAATCTTTTTTCTCAGTGTAGATTTTATTCATCGGTGTAACTATGGGCATACCTTGCCCATAGTTACACCATAGAAATTGCATTTCTTCATTCCATGAGAGTATGAAAAAATGTACTGCCATTGTGGGGTTCCATGCAGAATATAGCATTCTGCATGGAACCCCACAATGGCAGTACATTTTTTCATACTCTCATGGAATGAAGAAATGCAATTTTCATTTCAAAACGCTTTTGATTAGCTAAAAAGAAATCATCATTTAATATTTTGAATTTTACCATGATTTAACAGATTTCATTTTCGTGATTTATATCGACATTGATGTAAGCTATGTCGCTCCCTTTCAAGTTGCGTTTGTAAGTTGAAAATTTTCCTCATTATACATCAACATATTTTACCGTTTACCCATGTCAATTGATGTTCACAGGTCTAATATTTCTTCAAAGAAAAACACAAAATTTTATCTCAAGATCTGAGAAATGGTATAGGTGGTAGCAACATTAGCAGTATAATACCTGTCGTATCGTACAATATCTGATTACGTTGGACCATATCTCAAGCCCTTTTCCGAGGACTAGTGTAAATTGGTATAGATCTCGGTAGAGTACCAGAGTAGAGAATGCAACCGTTTGTCCGCGTATAGTGATTGCCTCGACCCTGGTTTTCTATTCTGCTCGTTGGCTTAGTAGCTGATCGTCGATATCTGGGATATATCGAATATCTTGAAGCAGCCTTATCGCGGCTGAAATGCCTGTTCAGGAGGCCATAATAAGTTGCCTATACGGTGTAAGGAGTGGTGGACAGAATACTAAAATATATAGAGTGTGTGAGTGAGAGAGATGATACTTCGCCGATGCTTGGATGTTGTCGTTTTGTGTTTTGTAGGGTGTATCCTTGGAGGACTAGTACCCATAAGAACAAGGCAGCTCCACTTTCCGCGACACGAATTAAATGTCCATGTCCCGTTATTTGCATCGGCGACCGTACACTGGATATATACACTTTAATGCTAGTCGTATAAATACGCGTATATGATCATGTGTACGCAGATTCGTTTAGATGCATGTGTATGTGTGTATATATGCATGGGCGCAGTTGTCTCGAGAGAATTTGCATTCGTTCGCCGAGGTTCTGCGATCCACTGGGTACAGCAACGAGTTACGAAGCCGAAGGATCTGTTGGAGGATAACCTCGTGCGAATAGTCGCCGTTCCATGGATGCAATAACGTCCATTTACTGGTTGTCCTCTCTTTCTCTCTTTCTCTATCGTTCGTTTATCCTTACCTTTTTGCTTCGTCTTGTGTGCTTGGTACAGAAGAGCGAAGAAGAGCGGCCTTCCTAAGTTGTTGTCGACGATGCCGCCACCAATGATAGAAACTGATGCTATATGGCGCGACTAGCAAAAATTACTGCAACCTACAACCTACCTCACCCTTATATATCCCAGGAGCTCAGTATTGGAAGCTCTCTTTCTGTTTCTCAGACCATTCGGTTTGCAAGAGCATGGCGACACAAGGCAATTGCATAAATACTAAGAGGCCCGCGAGTTCAACCAGTGTGAAGAAGCAACGATGCCACGACTACTACCATATGAACGACGAAGAGTCACTCCGATCATAGTCGGTTTTGCTACTCAGCCTATCATCCTTGAAAGTCAACACTCGTAATTTTGAATACTTCTGTAGTTCCTGTAAACACATATACACGCGATATCTTATACTCACAAGTATATGTATACATACGCCAGGTTCTCTGGAGTTGTATTGTGTTATAGCGCCACAAAATAAAGTTATTATTTATAACACTTTCGAATATTTAATGAGCGAAATACCACCGTCTTACCGCGTAATATCACAGGGGCACAATATAATTAGCATAACCAGACTTTGTCACATAGACAAGATGCAAATAAGGCAAGGATGAACGAACGAGTTATAACCGCGTGAAGTCTACTACTGTACCCGCTGCATGTCTATCAGTGTTGCTTGACTAACTGCATTTGAGAACGTCTAATAATTCCACATAGATACCCACGCAAGATATACTGCACTCGGTCGATCTTCGCGATACCAACGATGAGTAGATACTTTTTTCCTCATGCAGAATCTTGAACCAACTTTAAAAAAGGGTCAATCTTGATTAATCAAAGAATCAAAACTGTTTAACCGCAAAACCGACGTTCTCATCGAAAAAAATGACCTCACGTTCGTTCAATAATACAGTCGCTACTGACGAGCGGATCGTTCACGTTGTGACAATGTTTTTACCTTCGAAGATCGCTGCTCGGACATAAACAACTTGAATCGATGTAATTGCCTTCATATTGCCGTTCCCGAGACTCTAGCCGGGGACGGTCTATCAGAAAAACGAAATCATTACCAGTCCCATAAGAAAATGACGGATTGCATTTTCCTACGGTTGATTTTACGAAAAAAAAGAGAGGAAAAAGGTGCAACTACGAGATCGTAACCGTCCTCGAGCATCGTCCAGACGCTGATGGCAATGGCCTTGTTATCAAACGTTATCGATCAGCGTTTGCAGCACCCGCGATAACTTTTTTTTGTTTTTACTCCTTCACTCTTTTGCTGATGCTGCTGGCTACCATTAACTGTACACTGATGGATTGTAGAATGTATCATAGTAGATTACACTTTGCCGTATGCGTAACTGCTCAAGGGTATTCTCGGACAGGATGTTCCCATGCTGCTGGCGACCGCCTCACGACTTACTTTGCACCTTTTTTGTTTATACGCACGAAGTTTTTTCTGTATACTTGCATATCTATTAGCTATAGTATATATACAGGTAGTTCTAAAAGTTGGCTCTATGCTTTGTATGGTAGGTAATTTCCAAAATCAAGAAAAATCAAACTCTACATCCATTTTTCTTTACGGCAAACCGTTGGCGTGATATTAAGGAAGTTGGGGCAATAGGGGTAAGTGGGGATAGGCGACGTCGGTCTATAGGGACAGATACATGTGCGACTCGGTAATGTTCTAGTGAACATATCTCGACATCATGTTGCTCAAACTATTTTCTGTTGCGTTATTCAATAAAACGTATGATTACTTATTATGATTTATAATATGCAGAACTTCATAATAATCCTCAAAATACATTTTAGGAACATTTTTTATCGCAGTTAACTATCAAATAAAATCATTGCTATATTTTCTCAAATGTTTCGTCTAACGTCTAACGTTTAAGGATTGACATACCTAATGGAACGCGTGAGTAGATAATCATGGGGCGCGGATATGCACCCCGCCCCTTCCTCTTCTTACAATTAGTACACACTGTATTATTTAACATGTTAGCAGCCGTCAATCACAGAAAAACATCGATCAGAACTTTCGTCTTTCAAATTTCCCGATCGACCAAGCTTACAAGTTTCACGCGTCAATTTTGCTCTACCCTGTATATAAACGGCTAGTAAATGAGTAGTAACAGTAGCAAAAGTATTCACAGGCAAGTTCCTGCACCTGTGTTGAAATCAATGTTAAATAGCACGCTATCTGAGGCGTGTTCATCTGCGTTGTGATCAAGCCGTAAAATACAGTAAAGCGACCGATCTTAGATGACTTTTTCATCCAAAGTAAAACTCTCGAGTATCCATACTTACGATATTGCCTTAAAAACGTTAAGATTCGCGCTTTAACCCAGCCCTGACACATGTTGACTAGTTACTCATTGAGGTACATTCGTAACAGTCGTAATCGCCGTATGTCCGCCGTAACTCCAAGGATTCCCTCGGAGTTTAAACGGGAGTCCTCGTTTAAATCCTCTGCTAGCTAATGTTATAGCTTAGGCTATTGAATCGGTATCAGTGTACTTATCGTCGTATATTAAAGATTTGCGGTAGCGAACCGAGACAAGTACATGTTTGAATGAAAAAAAAAAAAAAAAAAACAAGGCCATGACAGCTGCCGCGATCTCTATACAGCAAGAACCGTGTTTTAACCCGACTTTTGAAACTTGAAATTGGTGTTTTACATAAATTGCTACGTCCTGATAAATATAATTCTGGAAATTATTTTTTTTTTCTCTTTTGAAAAAAAATCAATGCTGTAGCTATATGCAATGCCGATATATCATTTATGTGATACGTTCGAGGCTTCTAGAAGCTTGTTGGTGGTAGCGAGCGAATTATGATCTCTGAACTTGGCGTTTTTACAAAAGTGTGACATTGTTTTTGACATATGAAGTTGGTAGAGCTGTCAGTGTATTTTGACAATTCCAAACATACCAACTACGAATATTATCAGCAGCCGACATTTCTATAGGCAGTAAATTTTGCATATATACATATGGGACATTTCATGCTAAACTTACAACCAATTGACTTTTATATTTCTTTATTTATTTTGTTCATTGATTTCTCTTTAATGGTCGTTGACGGCAATTTGATGTTAGAAAAAAATGTATCTGCACACGTTCGCCGAAGACGAACTTTCGGAAAATTTCTCGACCTTTTTCTTCAGATACATGTATAACTTTCTTCAGATACATGTATAACATCAAATGCACAAAGGATCAGAATTTTCATTTTCAAACGTAATTTCGTTCAAAAATATGCATCAAATTAAAAACAGATCACTTCCACCAATTTTTTTCAATTTTAAGGCCATTTTGTTGTGTAGAATTCTGTTTTCCAAGATGAGTTTTAGGAGAGAATAAATCTTAAACTGTTTGAGTTTTCTTTCTGAAATCTTGTATACATATTTAGCGATTTTTTAAGAAAACGTACAAAATTTTTTCGAATAAAAAGAAAATTATTAAGGAGGGAATAAATCTTAAACTGTTTGAGTCTTCTTTCTGAAATCTTATACACATATTTAGTGATTCTTTAAGAAAACGTACAAATTTTTTCGAAAAAAAAAGAAAATTATTAAGGACTTCAGAGAAGTTTATTCTAAAATATGCTTTTTAAATTGGCGACCACAATATTTCGATAATCAGTTGGCTGGCTGAGATGAAATTTGACACACGTTTTCAGCACATGGTTTTTCAGCAAAGGCATCAGAATTGAATCGAAATAATTGTTACTTTTTTCTATAAGACCGGTAGAAGGAGAAAAAACATAGGAAAAATCGATAATCAAAGTTTAGCATGCCGTCATTTTGCGAAAAAAACGTGTTTTGTATCTGGTTCTGGTACAATTGCACAGAACACTGATACAGATTTTGAATACGTTCGATTTTTATATTTCGGATGCATAGCACGTCCGGCACGTTGGTCGCCAATCAATAGTATTTTCCGTGTACTGTTTTACTTAATCGTATAACACTATAGAATTTAATTTTTTAATTTTATTTAAAAAATTTGTACGTATTTTTAAAGAATCTATAATCACGTATACAAAATTTGAAAGAAAAAAGCTCAAACAGTTTTAGAATTATTCTATTATATTCTAAAAATCACCTCTGAAAACAGTAATCTACACAACAATATGGTCTTAAGCGTGATAATTTTCTTACAATACGTGTATCTTTCGATTTTTTCGATATCTTTTTATAGTGTGATCCTGGAATGACCTTTCATTATAGTATATATGTATCGTTTTAGTATATGTTTTATAAAAATAATTATTAATTAGATTTTGTTTACAAAAGTACATGGCTCCTGGGAAAGTCGAGCATCTTGAATTGTTAAGGTTGTCACAATTGTATATTTTCGAAGAAAATAAATTCATGACGATTAAAACAAATTACACATGCCACATAGTGTTCTGACAACATTGTAACAATTTTGAATAAGTATTTAAAAACAAATGTAACATCTTCAATAATTTGACATGGTCTGTTATTTTTATAATTCTTTTATCTGTTTTGTTGTATATGTAAAAAAACATAACAGAATTAAATAATTTAAAAAATTAACAACGAATTAAGAAGTAAACGTATTGTAAAATTCAAAGCTTTTTAGAGCACTTCCATTGTTCAATATCAAATTAATAATTTTACAGTTCATCAGAAATTTAATCTCTTCAGAGAAAGTGCAATTTTACATAATGGTGGTCTTCAAACTAAAAAACAATATTTCTTTGATTCTTGCAATGATTTACAAAATCGATTAAAAATACATATACTTACACCTGTCTGTATCAGCGCGTGCATTTTATTTTAGAGAACCAATCATCAAGAACTTCTCGTTGCATTTATAGAAGATACACTTAACTCACTTGATTTCTATTGGTCAGTCACGCATGAGCATAATCCAGATGAAATACAAAAATGTTTTGCAGTTAATAGATTTTGGCGAACTGAAAATTATCCAACTATTATAGTGATTGTCTATCACATCGCATGGATAGGTATAAGCTATTTGGAAAAAATCATGCAATTTCTTGTAGCACGAATTCCAGCTTACCAAAAACATTTCACCAGATAAGGAACAAACATTTCATTAACTGAACGTTACGGATAACTAATTATGACACCTGTATTGAAATTTATTACGAAATGTCTAAACAGAATATTGTAAGTACTATTCAAAAAGTAGACAAATCCCCCAAAAAACAGCGAACCTCTATTAAAATATTAAGACAAGAACATTTTCATAGAGTGTATAATATCTTAGTGAAAACTGTATCACTGACTTGGCTCCTGATAAAAAGTTATAAGAGACTCCCTATCCTCTAGAACCTACCAAAGAATTTCAAATCGCACAGAAAGGTTATCAACGTCTGCGAAGCGGCGATTCAGAAGAAACCAAGGTCTTAACCCTTACGGAACTTCTTCGCCCAAATCTTCGGGTAGTCATCCGTCCGTCTAACCCTACAACTTTATCTAGCTTAATGTCACGGGCCTGAATTCATATTCGAATCATATTCGAATATGAATCATATTCGGCACAGAAGCCGAATATGATTTAACAGAGCAATCTAGTTATAATAGATTCCGCAAGGAAGAGCCAAAACACGACAAGGTGGAGAAGTCATCGAAACCTCCGCCAGAGCCACAACCACCGAGATAACCATCGAAGTGTTGGTATTGTCCGGAGCATCATTATCATCGTGAATGTCCCATTCTGGCCAAAAAAAATACGGAAAAAAGTAAATCTCCGGAAAACTGGAGAAAGCCGGCGGAGAACCCCGCTCTGACCGACAACCCGCAATAGGTCTCACTGCAAACAATCTTGGGGCGGAGCCATTGCCGCATATACTCGTCAAAATAAATAACGAGAATGTACGTGCTACAATTGACTACTTCTCCACTGATTGCATCATTCACCCGAGATTCCTTAACCGGGGTAATATCATTGATCCTATCCGTTCCAGCGCCCGCTTAGCCTTACAAGACACAAATATGCCACTTGAGGGACGTACTACGATCCAAATCCAGATTCAAGAACAAACTCTCGAAGTTGACGTGTGGGTCGCACCAACTTCCAAAGAAGATATCATCTTAGGTTATCCGTGGCTGAAACAGCAGCACACCATCTTCAACTTCTACGATGGAATCCTCTATCTAGGCATCCAGGAACGATTTTCTGTACCACTAATTGACGCACCAATGGTACCTGCGGACTCACATGCTATAGACGTCCAAGAGCTTACGCATGGGTTTCCGGAGGAACCATTGGAAAAATTCGATTTATTAATCCAAAAATTTGCAGAAATTTTCCAAACGGAAGGGAAATTATCTCAAACGCAAACTACTAAACATTGTATTGAGTTAACGTCTCACACACCGTTCCGGATACCTAACTACAAATATTCAAACGAGAAGAAATTAATAATTCGCGAACAAGTTGCTGAGATGTTGGCTG
The DNA here is from genome assembly GCA_963989365.1 of Rhimphoctona megacephalus. NCBI lineage: Eukaryota > Metazoa > Arthropoda > Insecta > Hymenoptera > Ichneumonidae > Rhimphoctona > Rhimphoctona megacephalus. Next base: position 19,031,104 of record OZ022420.1, read on the forward strand.
AGGGAATCATCGAGCGTTGCGATTCTCCGTACTCATCACCCATCGTTATCGTCAAGAAGAAGGATGGAAGCTCCCGATTCTGCATAGATTTTCGCCATTTGAATTCGATCACCGTCGATACTAATCAGACTATTCCAATAATACATGATTCCCTTAAAGGACTAGGGACAGCTCAAGTATTTACCACGCTTGATTTAAAAAGCGGTTATTGGCAGATACCTCTGGATGGCTGCGCCAAAAAACTAACAGCGTTCTCTACGCCGAACGGGGGTACCTACCAATTTCGCGTTATGCCCTTCGGGTTAAAAAATGCACTTCATACCTTCCAGGCATTTATGACTCAATAATTCTTAAAAGGCTTGTTGAATCTTTGCTGCACCGTTTACTTAG